>CM063508.1:152377419-152379919 GCA_032207245.1 Pardosa pseudoannulata
GAGACTTTAGAGGAGTATGAATATAAACAAATTATTGAGCGTGTACCAGATAATTATCAGCCAAAAAACAAACCATCTTTTTATCAACCTCATAGGGTATTTTACAATTCTGGAAAATTAAAAATTTTATTGATCCCGTCATATGACGGGCTATATGCTAGTTTTAAATAAAGGCTGTTTTCACATTTTATGTTAAATAGCATGAAAATGCATTACTGATAATAAATTGCCGAGATCTGTATAAATTGAGTAAATTGAATAATGTTCATCGATTTATGTTTTCATATTTTTCTACCTTCAAGAAAAAAAAATCATGTTTATTTTTAATAAAAACAAAAGTTGTGTTCTGAATTTTAAAATTACTCTTCTAAGATTAATTTTTCTTTTTATTCATATGTTTTGGGGGTAAACACTTTTAAGAGGATTTTAAATTTCATTAGCTGTATGTTCATTCGTTCTTTTTTGGGGTCTGTGTAGTTTTATACGCTCTTATATTTTTTACTTAGCAGTTTCTTTCGATGTACAACGAAAATAATGTCTGAAATAAATTCTAATCCTAAGCATTTGTAACAGTTTTAAGTGTTCCATTCACTTTGGGATTTGTTTTATAATTTTTGTTTTTATCTCATATGGTTTCGAATTTTTAAAAATTTTATTCTCCTTTGAGATGTAGGAAGAGTTTAATCCATTTACTACTCAATTTTATATGGCATGTGCCTCTTGTTGTCTGGAGATTATATTAAACAGCTGAGATCATCTTTTATTAAATATTATTAACGTCTTTTAGACGTATTATATGATCTTTATAGCTTCGTTTATACAGCTTCGTATGTGGTTTTTAATAACAGGAAAACTTCCATCTTAGATTCTAATAGAAAGCCCCGTATGCATAAATATTTTAAATGCTTATAAACCAAATTGAATATTTGGTTTTTTCTTCTAACTTATCAAATTATGTGAAAATGTTTTATAGGTATATATTTTTTAAAATTCACTCTTATTAAGGCCATTATTAATGAATGTTGAATACATCGAAGTACGTTTAATATATACTAATTCAGACATATTCAAACATTGTATGATTTTAATTAGAACATGGACTTGAAAGTGTCAACTGTAAAGTTAAAATTAATCAATAATTATATTTTTCAAATAATTACTCTAAAAATAGTTAATAAAATGCAGAAATAGAAAAAAAATTAGTAATTTCTTTATAAGTTAAGAAAATTTCAAATTTTATAGCTATTTATTTTCTCTAAAAAGCTTGTAAATGATGTATTTGTATTCATTTAAATTTATTTGCAAATATTTTCCTCCTCTTTGCAATCCCAAAGTAATTTTTTGGTTACTGATAAATATAGAAATATAAAAATAAAGCATTAGTATACTAATCAACACAGAATGGTAGATTTTCTAGAAGAAAAATGTAGTTATTTTATTGTACTATGTTTTTTATTATTATCAAAAGTAGAAAAATATTTCAAAAAAAAATTATTTTTGAATAGCAGATGAATTGTTTTTATCGATGTATTCTCAACTATTCCAAGTAGAACTGAAGGTATGAATTTTCTTTTGTGCAGTTAGACACATTTTGGAACTAAAATTTTCCACTACTGAATATATGTATAGTAAAGTGTTTATAATAAAGCACCTCACATACTGCATAGCACAATTTTTAAATAATTTCTGTGTGAATTTTAAAGCAATATGTTTATTTAAATTCAATCTACCTTCGGCTTGTCAAACTAAAATTGCTTTGGAAAGTTACTATAAAAAATATAGACAGAATTACTGAAATGCAGATACAGTTAAAAATTAATCCTCGTGACCTCACGCATAGTATTAAGAAAAGCTCTAAATTGATTAATTAGCACTTATTCAATGCCATAGCTACCCCCTTTTCTATTTTTTATTATTTTTCTTAATACTTTTTTCCAGATACAGCTGAAATTAAGCCTCGGAATTTGATGTATGTGATTAAGAAAAGCTCTAATTGAATACTTAGCTATCATTCAATACCACAGTTTTTCTGTTTTATATCCTTTTTCTTAATACTTTTCTGCAGATGCAGCTGACATTAAGCCTCGCAACCCCATGATTCTGATTAAGAAAAGCTCTAAATTTAATTATTATCTCTCATTCAATACCATATCCCTCTTTTTCTGTTTTATATCATTTTTCTTAATACTTTTCTGCAGATGCAGCCGACATTAAGCCTCGCAACCCCATGGTTCTGATTAAGAAAAGCTCTAAATTGAATAATTATCTCTCATTCAATACCATATCCCTCTTTTCCTGTTTTATATTCTTTTTCTTAATACTTTTCTGCAGATGCAGCGGACATTAAGCTTCGCAACCCCATGGTTCTGATTAAGAAAAGCTCTAAATTGAAAAATTATCTCTCATTCAATACCATATCCCTCTTCTCCTGTTTTATATTCTTTTTCTTAATACTTTTCTGCAGATGCAGCTGACGTTAAGCCTCACGACCCCATGCTTC
>CM063508.1:152384919-152389919 GCA_032207245.1 Pardosa pseudoannulata
GTTCATTGCCATCTTGTAATTTTTCCGTATGGTTTCATTAAGTTAAAGTGGTGGAGTAATTGCTGGTTTCACAAATGAAACCTTATTACTTATTTCATTAGCACCTGGATGGGAAGTGCAGTGGGCGAAGGTTGCTAGAGCAAATCTCATCAGTTGCTGAGCGAAACTGTGGCCATAATCTGAATAAGGTCATTAAAGATAATGACCGGCATTTATTTTGGAAATAATCCTGCAGCTCTCTCGCTCGTTGATCCTGGATTTATGATTTCTATTTAAGGTTTAATTTCTCTGCTTGATCCCAGTGTTTAAATGAGTTTGATAACTGCTAAGATGAAGTCATTATTTTTCTAGTTTAAGATGATTATCAAGCTCAGAAAATGTTCAAGTCTTATAATAAAGATGGCGCTTGAGAGACTCGGCGGCTTGTTTAATTAACTTTAAATAATTAAACAGTTAATTGCCACAGAGAATGTGCGGAAGTGGGAAAATTGCAAGAGAAAAATGTCCAGTATTATGAAATCGGCAATCTGAATAATTTAAGAATTAGAAGAGAATATTTGTGAAAAAATAAAAGAATTTTCATTGGAATTATATTAGCACCATTTCGATGACATTTATTAGAAAGACCATAAGTACTTAATTTTCCTTTAATGACCTACGTAGGAGTGGGTTAGGCCTAATTTACTGAAGTTCCCAGGAATAATTTTATGCTCGCAGTGAAAATAAACGGTATTAGTCACCAGGGCCGTTCTGGGTTATTAGCCGTGAGCGTGCAAAACAGTATTTGGTCGCCCCCTGTCAATATCCATTCCCACTAGATTCATTAGACAACCCAATGCGTAGAAGATTACTGTTATGTTTATATGACTACTCAATATTGATTTTAAAAAAACTAAGAAAAATATATACATCATATATTTATTTTAAGTTTATTATTAAAGCAGAAATTATAGCAAAGAAAAGTAACAAAATTTATAGTACACACACACACACACACACACACACACACATATATATATATATATATATATATATATATATATATATATACATATATATATATATATATATTACGCCAATAAACTGCTTTCGTTTTGCTTTCTTATTTCTCAATATCTCAATTATATCTGTTAATTCTATATTTTTTTGATAATTTCTCTTCAATGCTTATTATTACTATCTACAGAACCGAATGATGGCCGAATTAACTTAAACTAAAAGCGTGCGGCAATTTGTATTTGTGTTTACCATGCATCTGAATACGCATTTCAGGCCTTGTAGGATTATTTATTGTACGTAGTTATCAATCTGTTTAAAATTGAACAACTGCTCATTTGAAAAATCTTTAGATTAACTTTCTCATCAACTATATAGCCTGTTTGATTAAATTTCACGGTTTTCACCCAACCAGTATTATTTGTGAATAATACAATCAAACTGAAGTAAACTATTTTTCATCACTATCGAATTCACCTTTATTTCTAGCATTTCTTCAATTTCGGTAAAGATTAATTTCACGTCAAGCATTTACCGCAGTTCAAGATAGCTTTTTTTTTTCGTCATTAGTACGATCCATCTTTTTGTTTATGGCAGTAATAATAAACTGCTATATAGTAACATTTTCAGAGCGATATCAGTTGAGACTACAAATGTATTGTTTAGTCAGCAACTACAAAAATAAAATTCGTATACTGCTAGAAATTGCTGGCTTTATCTGTGAGATATCGTTTAATCAGGTGATAGTTTTTAGAAATCAGAAAGTAATCTCTGAGAGAATTTTTTAGGAATCATCAATGAATGTATATTCTTCAATTTCGGTAAGGATTAATTTCACATCAAGCATTTACCGCAGTTCAAGATAGCTTTTTTTCCGTCATTAGTACGATCCATCTTTTTGTTTATGGCAGTAATAATAAACTGCTATATAGTAACATTTTCAGAGCGATATCAGTTGAGACTACAAATGTATTGTTTAGTCAGCAACTACAAAAATAAAATTCGTATACTGCTAGAAATTGCTGGCTTTATCTGTGAGATATCGTTTAATCAGGTGATAGATTTTAGAAATCAGAAAGTAATCTCTGAGGGAATATTTTAGGAATCATCAATGAATGTATATTCTTCAATTTCGGTAAGGATTAAGCTTGACCGCAGTTCAAGATAGCTTTTTTTCCGTCATTAGTACGATCCATCTTTTTGTTTATGGCAGTAATAATAAACTGCTATGTAGTAACATTTTCAGAGCGATATCAGTTGAGACTACAAATGTATTGTTTAGTCAGCAACTACAAAAATAAAATTCGTATACTGCTAGAAATTGCTGGATTTATCTGTGATATATCGTTTAATCAGGTGATAGATTTTAGAAATCAGGAAGTAATATCTGATGGAATTTTTTAAGAATCATCAATGAATGTATATTTGTCTTTCTATCACCATTGATTCTTAACTTTTCTCTTTATACTTTTTTTTTGTTTAATATTTTATTTTTTCATGCTACAATTTTTATATATTTAATCTGCTTGTATAATACAATAAAACAAAATTTTTCACATGCATTATGTATAAAATCAAAAGAAATTACATTCTTTTTAATATGAAATGTATAAAGTACCAGATATGCAAAGTATATTACTTTAGAAATGTAAACTTCGGCTGTCACTTTCGTGTGTACAAACTAACATTAAATAACATTTATTGCTCTTTACTTACTATCTTTGTGACAACTCACGTCCTCTGGAGAGGAACTTAATCTTATTAAACATTTTCTTCTTTTTCCCTTATGCAGTACTTTAAATCATCTAACGTATGCTTTCAAACAATCGTTTTATTCATTTACCTTTGAGCTTTATCTTCTTCATTTCATTATACTTCTAAATGTTTAGTCTTGTTACACATTTTTAGATACAAAAAAAAGAGAGGGAATATCCTGTTATTTTTAAATTCATGCACCTTTTTGTAAATTTTCAAACATACTTAGCTGCGACTTTGTTATTTCTGTCAAGCGCGCAAATTTATGCCTGAGGCACAGTCATTTGAAAGGAGCAATTAAATTAAATTGCTAGCATTTGTCTTTCTAGGAATATGCTACTCGCCTTTCCCAAGACTTACTGTATCTGTTTAATGCCCTAGTTCCCCATACATGACCTAGACATAATGGGGATTTTTATTGTCTAAGTGTGTAAGAAAACATTGAGTTTTCTGCTTATATACATCGAGCATTTCTTTATCTGAATTTTTATCGTCTGCCGTTATTTGAGAACTATTCCAATAATAAAAGAAAAAATCCTAATGTTTGATGTGTTCATTTTTCATTTTCTCTACTTTTCTTTTTAATGTTAAAATTTTGTGGACGGTATGTTTCACTTGCTGAATGTTGGAACATTTATAAAGACACGATGTAGCTGATCAAACTTTCGGACCAATTAATGTATTGCGTGCGGGAAAACACGTTTATAAGGCTAGATACAAAATTTAGACTGTAAAAGAAGTACGTGGAATGACTTAAATTGATTAAGAAACATTTAGAATTTCGGTATGTTTTCTCTTTTCGTTAGTATGTTTCTTTAAGAAATGATTTATATATTTTATGTAGAATTGTCTAAGAAACTTTGATAAAGCGTCTTCAGTGTTCTGCAATAACGAATGAGAATATTTTAAACACATTTTAATCTGATTATATACAGAAAATTGTTGTTCACCAACATTTCTTCGATAGTATTTAATGCAATTAAAATTTTGTATATTTCGATTAAAAGAGTTTGAATATAAAATTTACATGTAATATTGTATCAATACGTACTCTACAAAGCATCGAGGCCTCATATTTATGGTAAATAATTTTTGATTCATACGGTTTCTTTACAGTTGATATGTTAGTATCCAATATTAAAATATCCTTCTTGGAATTTCTCTAGTCTAATTTGAAGTTGAAATTATGTGGGATTAAATACTTTTCGAGGAAATATATCAAGAAAATGGGACCCTCATTATAACTCGGAGCTTTTAATGTTTGCCTTTTCTCATATGCTCGGCTTTGGAAATTCAAAGGATTTCCTTTTATTGTTGGGCAAAAATTGATGGAAAATGAAAAGAGGTATTGTTATACATTTTTTATTACGTACTACAGATTTCTAGATAAAGTTTGCAGCAGCATCATGAAAAATGCATATTCAGAGGTCAAAATATTAAATTAGTTTCTTTCTGGGAATGCGTATTCCGAATAAGGTATGAATTTGTAGACTAAGAACGGATTACTTGCGAAAATTACTTGGAACTTTCACCCGGTTTTCCCGCTAAAACAAGATATACGTATTTATTACGGTGAAAAAAATTTACATTTTAACACACTGTATGCGGGACATATACTAGTACGTTTTTTGACGATTGATACTTGAAAGCAGGTCACGTACTGGTATGATTTCTGACGATTGATACTTGAGATCGGGTCACGTACTAGTACGTTTTCTGACGATTGATACTTGAGTGCGGATTACGTACTAGTACGGGTTAGTGTAACAACATAGTTTGTTTTGTGGGTACAAAAATAACGGTATATACAGGAAAACGAAGCCGAATGTTCTTGTCTTTCATTTTTTTATAATGTAAAAATGTTTATATATAACATAATTCGAAAAAATTAAAACTATATACTACTGTTTCTATTTGATTTTTCACATTAACGATACTATTATAAATTTATCTTCTAAAAATATATATGTTTTGTTTACAAAAATCTTATGGTTGTTATTTATATATTTCTTTTTATATATTTGTTTATATATTTCAATATAAAAAACGAAAAGTTGGTTAAAAAATTAAATAATTTTCGATCTATTGAGATTTAACTGAATAACTAAATTTAGTCCGCTGCGAAATGTACCCGCACACAATGTGTTAAATAATACGCAGCTATTTACTGTAGAATAATGCACAATCTCTGCAATTGATGAGTTTAATAATAAAGTTTAAATCGAATACTGAAATTTTCTTAATTCATC
>CM063508.1:152394919-152417419 GCA_032207245.1 Pardosa pseudoannulata
GAAGGAATTAATGAATGATTTTACCACGTAAACTTGCACACAGTCATGAAAATTGCGGGTAAGTATTCCAACGATAAAATACCATAAATATTTTTCTTGTAAAATATGCAATGTATTTTAGTGGGCAGATCCTTTAGACTCAAGACTAATTTCTTGTGACTTGAAATTTCCATTTGCTTTTAATGCTTGTAAGCTTTTGATGAATAATGCTTTTAAATTTATGTGTTTCTTATAATAAACCTTATATAACAGGGGTGACCAACCTGCGGCTCTCGAGCCATATGCGGCTCTTTGAAGGATTATTTGTGGCTCTCGATAAATGTACCCGATTTCCCTTTTCGTTTTTGTGTTGTTATATTTTAAAATATTATTACAACTGATGGAGCTCCTGCAATGCTGGGTAAAAAAATTATTGGGCTTTTAAGAGATGATTCTCAAATTCCACAATTCATAACGATTCATTGCACCGAGCACATCTCGTTAAAAAATATTTAAAATATCCTGATGTTAGGAAAACAGTGTAACACTTTGGTTTGGTTTGGTTTGGAGCGCTACGGTCTACTGTTTGCAACACGAGGGCTAATGCGACCGGGTCCTACTGCTTAAAGCCGATTCCAAACGGCTACGAACATCCATACCACTGTGGGATTTGAACCCACGTATTTTGGTTCCGAAGGTCAGCACCCTAACCATTCGGCCATCGTTCAGCTGTAACACTTTGTAAATTATATTCACACCAAAGCAAAAACTCTTCGATAATTAAAAAATTTCCTTGAAAAATCAAAGGACGGAGAACTTTCAAATGACATTCAATAAATATAATTTCTGTAAGAAAAAATTGAATACGTTTTTTGCATACTTTTTAAATGCATATTTAATTGAGGCTCGTGAAAAATTTCGATTTTTGGAAAATGGCTCGGACTATCAAGGAACTTGGCCACCCCTGTTATATAACTTTAAATTTTATAAAAATGGTATAAGCAGAATGTTTCTAAGTACTGTAAATTTTGAATACTTCACGGAAAATCTGTAAGTCCAATTTTGAGACCTCAGTTCAGAATGAGATTTTGAATCTATTGCATCTGAAAGATTCTTTTCGCGATAAATACGTATATATAATACGTTTGATTTTTCAGTTGTTCCTATCTCAAATGAGTTCGTAGTTACATTGTTTGAAGCTAAGCTATGGAAATAAATTGCTCCAAAAAGGAAAATCAAAAATCGGCTTCATATATTCCGTATGATATCAGTTAATTGTTTTTTTTTTTATATTCTACTTATTAACTCTCAACTTTTTTTTCAAATGTAGGAGTTCATTATGTAAGTATAGTTTTTTTTAAACAGTTTTACGTAGTCTAATTAGTGACTTATACCGAAAATTGTTATGAGCGATCTTGCCGATACATTTTTAAACATTGGCTTTAATTTCCTTACTTACATGAATTCTATTACAACATTTTTGTAAATGAATGTGAAAATGTCATGTACGTAACTCCACTAAATAAAAGGAATTAAATAACTGAGTATTATATTTAAATTCTCTTACTTTTCCCCAAGAGAAATTTTTAGTTTTCCATTATCTTTATCTGAGATCAATATCTTCATGAGATTTCCACTATTAGTCTGAAAGTATAATAAACTCTTTGAATCGAAACATACGTTCTTGACGTCATTTGAAAACATTGTAATCGTATAACAGTTTCCTCCTTATAAGATTACGAAACCTTTCGGAGACATTTAGTATGTAGGCACTATTTCTAGCTCATAATCGGTATCATTCTTTTATGCTTATTAGTGTCGTAGTATTTGCTTTCTTTTCCGAGATCGAGGAAAAGGAAATGTCAAGCTGTACGTTGTCCATGATAATCCTTTGAAACGTTTATACATATTTCATTATGCTATATATGAAACGAGGTATTTCCAGGACTGACATGTCAGACGATCAGCAATAAAAACATACATTAATATTCTAGAATGAGTTCATTGACTGATAATAGTTTGGATTATTAAGGTGCATGTCATAGATAGAGCCCTCTTCAAAAATGAAATACTAAGCTCAAAGTACCCACCCACTCACCCCAATAAAAAGGGGAGGATACCGTGATAAATGATTTCATTATACTTCTGAAATAGTTTTTACCGTTGTTTTATATTATATATTTGCAATATAAATTGCATGCACTGTATGTAATTAAACTTTTAAAACACCGCGTTTTTGTTTTACTCATTTTATGACTACATTGTTCAAATTTCTTCATATTTTTTGGTAAAGTAAAAATCTTTCAGGACTTGAAGGTAATTTATAAACAGAACAAGATGGTGGGGATACCGAGTGTAAAAAATAAATTCGTTCTTTTTTGGAACAAATTTCATTTGCCTCTTTAAATATTCCCAGAAGAGTCATTAATTACTTTTAGAATACTAAAATTAAAACTAATGTGTATTAAATAATAAATACGGTTGTTTAAATTGAGCCTGTCAGGTCATTAAATTCGAAGGAAAATTCATTTTTTTCTCTCGTATTTTAATATTTTTCTATTCTTTCATACTTGTTTATTGTGAAATTCGGTTTCGATTAGTTAAAATTCAGATCTTTTCCTTCTCTCTGAACTCTGCCTTTATTTACTGCTATCAAATTCTTTCAAACTTCCCACATCTAAAAGTAGAAACATTGTAACTTTTCCAATTTTCCTAAACTATTCGCTTTCAATCATCCACAGATATGTTATTTGCCTATAGCCAGCTTTCTCTCTCTCTCTCTCCTGCCTCGCGAACGGCATTCTGTAATTCGGAAACTACTCATGGAATAAATTTGTGCTGAAAATCTTCTGTCGAAAGTAAGAACCTGCAAAGACGCTTTAAAAGTCGAGTGTCACAATTCGTTATTTTCCGGCGACTCATTTCGTGACAGAGTGGATGGCAGCAGTAAAGTTACCGATTAATTGGGAGGAGAAGGGGTGTGGAGGCGCCTTCTCTCGCGCGTATTAGTCTGGAAAAGTGGATTTTCGGGTTTTAATTTCTGTTGCTGTCAGTAGATGTCTTAATAGTTTCTGAAAGCTTTCAATTTCGCACAGGTAAGGTTTGTTGAATACTTATAACTGCGTAGGAAATTTGTTGAGTAGTTTTGGGTTAAGTGGAATGATATGGGAAGAAAACTATGGAATCTTGTTTTAAAAGGGTATTTCTTGTTTGAAATAGGAATATTTATTATTTGCAGGCTTCAGGTAAAATTTATGACTGATTCTCAATTGGTTGCCAGAGTGAAGAATGTTCTCTCTCTTTTTTTTTACCTGCTTCCGTAGGGCAGATAAATATGGAGTTACAAAATTGCTCAAATAAAGAGCCGTATGTTGCTGATATAAAATTTAGAAATTTAACTTTTTGAAAATGTTTAACTTGATGTAACTTATCTACTTAAAAATGGTAATTAAGTGGAATAATATGGGAAGAAAACTATGGAATCTTGTTTAAAAGGGTATTTCTTGTTTCGAATAGGAATATTTATTATTTTCAGGCTTCGGGTAAAATTTATGACTGATTCTCAATTGGTTGCCAGAACGAAGATTGTTCTTTTTTTTTACCTGCTTCCGTAGGGCAGATAAATATGGAGTTACAAAATTGTTTAGATAAAGAGCGTATGTTGCTGATATAAAATTTAGGAATTTAAATTTTTGAAAATGTTTAACTTTATGTAACTTATATGCTTAATTATTTTTGACTGTATTATCTTAATTATTTAAATTTAACTTTTAGCTTCACTAATTGTATTAGCTTATAAATATTTTCTTTATTTCTAGCTCTTTATGTTATTTATTTTTTTTTACCTTTAAACTTTTTATTGCCCTCGCTGACACACTAAAAAAGGGGAGGGGGAATTTAGAGAAAGAAATTTGTTTTCTCTTTTTTTCATTTCCTCTAATCTAAATTATCATATATTTAATTAACCTCTTAATGCACAGTTTTTTTTATTTAAGGCCGGCCAAAAAAATCAATTTTTTAATGTAAAAAACACAATTTAGAACGTTGTCTTACCAAGAAAATTACAAAAATAATCAAAATTTTTATTGCAATTTTGGATTTTGATAATATTGCTGAAAATAATCGAATATTGTAATATTACACGCACATCGACTTTTTTTTTTCGAATTCCCATTTTAGAATAAACATTATTATCAGTAAAAATACTTATTTACACTTTTAAAACATAATTAATAACAACACTAGTGTTTATAAAATTTATCAAAATTTTATTTTGCGTGATATATTTCGAAACAAGTTGCAGCACATAGCCCAACATTGCAAGTATTACACATGTAACGACTCTCTTTTCTTTTCCTTTTACCTTTGCTATCTCTTTTAGTACAACACACAGCGCAAAATCTACAAAAGTACAACGCCCCTCGAATTATCTCGAGTGTGCACAGTTTGGCAAATTTAGCGCGCTCGAGTTAACTTCAGCGTGCACGTTAAGGGGTTAACCTCTTGCCTTATGAATCGAGCGACGATTGTGTGTGCCACTTTCGATGAAAGCTTTCTCATGTCGTGACCAGAAGCAGTTTCATCACGGGCTAAATTGTGAGCAAACCAGAGGATATTAATAGTACTGCATTTACTATTTAATAAAACTACAGAATTTGATAATTATATTTCATTTCATTTTTATTAAAAAAATTATTAATGTTTTTATTTCACATAATATTATTTCTATGTTTTTGGTTGTATAACAAAAGTAAAAATTTTCAGTCCTTTAAATGTTTTCTGTGTAGAATTTATTGCGTGAATAACCTATAAGTAAATAAGGTATAATATTAGTCAAAATTTTGTAAGTTGTATTGTTCTATTACTAACATTTTAAACCAATGACAGAAAATTAAAATTTTTCCAGTGTGTGATATTTCTCGAAACAAACTAACACAAAAAACAAAAACTTTATCGCCTAAAAACAATAACATGTCTGATACGAGCTTTTCACTTTTGGCCAGACAGAATCATCACGTGTGTGATACGAGATTCTCATTTTAGGCACAGCAGTACGATCCCGTCTCCCGTACGTTGTTTTAAGGCAAAAGGTTAAAGGTAAAAATGAAGAGAGCACTTTCTCTTCCCCACCCATGCTAACTCAGTTCAGATTATTTTATAATTGGTCTACTCTTCATACTGCTGTGAAACAAGCATATTCACTAGAAGTTTTGCACTGCTTGCTGATTGTATAACGTCGAAAATTTTACTGAAATAATATGATTAAAAAAGAACTTTCTTTTAATAACAATAAACATAATTACTCAAAAAAAATGGTAGGAAGTTTGCCGTTTTAAAAATGTCATACTGTTAAGGAGTTCCCGTGACATTTAAAATTCGTCTCGCTGATTTTGTCAGCATTCTCTTTGTTTGAAAAAAAATGCATTTCATTGTTCTATTTAACTGTAATAAATTACTCGCTTCTTTGTTTAAAAAGCATAAATTTGTCTAAAGAATTTACTTTTTTTATGTAAGTATATTTATAGCATCAATTAAACAAATTAAAAAGTTTTCTCTTGCTTAAAATCCAATTTTCTGTACTTTAACAAAAGGGGAGTAAGAGATTCTGTTTGTCTTTTTAAACTTGCCTTTAGAAGTTTTTATTTCTGGTCACATAAATCATTGACACCATAACTTTTGAAGGTATATAATTAATTATAGGTACTTTTCCTGTCTTATTTTATTTGAATTGCAAAGTAATAGCGTGATTTTGTGAAAGAATACATGATTCAGCGTTCATTAAGCCTTATTTGCTAGTTGTTTATTTCCATGCATTACTAGTGCGATTTATCATCTGACTAATATGAATTTGTAGTTTAGAACAGGGATGGCAAAACTTTTACGATTAGTGTGCCAGTTAAATTACGATTTATTATTTTCAGGTGTCCAGTGTACCACTTGTTATATTTCATTTAAAAATAATCTTTAAACCCGTATAAGCTACATAAAAATGTTTAACTCTAAAAATTGTTATTTGACCTCTTGTCACAACGTAAGAATCGATACTCTTAATAAACAGGTTTAAACAGACATTTATTTAAAAATTCAGTTTTTTATGGGCTTTTAAGCCTATGATTCTTAAGTACCTATAATTAATTATTTACCTTCAAAAGTTATGGTATCTATGATTTATCTGATCAGAAAATAAAAACTTCTAAAGGTAGATCCACTTCTTTAGATTGTTTTTCATTTAGGAAATCAATCATCGTTCAATATTAATAAAAATACTAAATCCAATTTAATCCACTTCTCAAAAAAGATCGCTATCAATAAATATTTCCACTCGAACTACGAGAAAAGTAGCATATCTATTTATTTTGTTTTCTTTGTCCATTCTAAAACTTTATTTTTATTCTTTTCATTGGTCGAGAGCATAGACTTCACTTAACTCGAATTACTCATGAATTAGATTTGAGGAGAACAAAGAGATTCTGAACCGTTTTCAGTGTCAGAATACAACCTCCACCAACCATTTTTATCGAATGAAAATTTCAATTCGCAAATTCCCAAACCACAGTCTCGTCACCTCAAAATTCGTTAAATTCCGAATTCCGCGAGGAATCAGTCCTGCGAACGCCTTCCTTAAAGAGCACCTCTGGATTTATTCAGGCCCTCTCCTACCTACGCTCATAAAATTAAAGCATTTCAGGTGCAGTCAACGAGCAGCTCTCCATCTGAAAAGCCCCCCTTTTCCTTCCAAACGAAATTTCTGCTCGAACTTCTCACCCTATTCGGCGATTCGAATACATTTCGCCTTTAATTTTGAAAAGTCGCAACAAGCGCGCCGCGTTCTCCTAGTTATGCAAATTCTAACGGGGCTCTAATTAAACGAAGGCTGTGTCCGCCCTTTATTTCCGCTAACGAAGGGACATCTTTGCCTGTCTAAACTTTTCAACTGTTGTGAGCGCGTAGAAGGGACTTCTCCCGCATTAGCGCGACGGCTTCATTAAGCGCTTGCATTCGTCTAATTTTGACAACCGGCGGCGTTAGAATGGGAATCGATGGGGTAGATTCCCTGACAGAACGATTTCCATTTTCTATTTTTTTAAAATTCAGATTTCAAGACACTTTTAAGTAATCGGGTTAATTAACTCCTTAAATTGAAATCTCGGGTTAATTATAGGTATTTTTGAAGATCGTTTACAGAGGTTATTTGAATATACTGCTGTTCTACCCTGAATTTACCAAAGTTTTTGCGCTTGTGTACGGTCTTATACAACCAACTATACACATTTGAAATGTTATTGATTGAAAAAGAATTTGAAAATGTAAAAAAACAAATAAATAAAGCTTTTATCATTTTCTAAAATAAAATATATTGCTCGTATTAAAATAAAATTGAGGTTCACAGAATAAAAAAGATAATTAACTTATATTTCTTGCTTGAAATATCAGGTTAATTATAGGTATTTTTGAAGATCGTTTACAGAAATCGGTGAAGTTATTTGAATATACTGCTGTTCTATTCTGAATTTACCAAAGTTTTTCCGCTTCTGCATGGTCTGATACAACCAGCTATACACATTTAAAATGTGATTGAAGAAAAAAGAATTTGAATCTGTAAAAAACAAATAAATAAAGCTTTTATCATTTCCTAATATAAAATATACTGATCGCATTAAAATAAAATTGAGGTTCATAGAATAGAAAATGATAATTAACTTCTATTTCTTACTTGAAATCTCAGGTTAATTATAGGTATTTTTGAGGATCGTTTACAGAAATCGGTGAAGTTATTTGAATATGTTGCTGTTCTATCTTGGATTTACCAAAGTTTTTGGCTTTCAGCATGGTCTGATACAACCAACTATACACACTTAAAATGTGATTGAAAAAGAATTTGAAAATGTAAAAAACAAATAAATAAAGCTTTTATCATTTTCTAAAATAAAATATATTGCTCGTATTAAAATAAAATTGAGGTTCACAGAATAAAAAAGATAATTAACTTCTATTTCTTACTTGAAATCTCAGGTTAATTATAGGTATTTTTGAAGATCGTTTACAGAAATCGGTGAAATTATTTGAATATGCTGCTGTTCTATTCTGAATTTACCAAAGTTTTTGCTTTTCCGCATGGTCTGATACAACCAACTATACAGTTTTAAAATGTGATTGATTGAAAAAGAATTTGAATCTGTAAAAAACAAATAAATAAAGCTTTTATCATTTCCTAATATAAAATATACTGATCGCATTAAAATAAAATTGAGGTTCACAGAATAAAAAAGATGATTAACTTCTATTTAGTAATAGCCAACTAATTCTCCAGGGGATAATTCATAATGGTATGATACATTTCTTTCTAATTGCTTAAGTAGGATGATACTTGTATTTGCTTTAACTTGTAATTTTAAGCTGTCTATGATATTCTTACATTCTTTTTGTTTGTGAGGGATAGGGGAGTGGTTTGTTTTATTACTCTTTATAACAAATATAAATTGCTAAGATAGAACTCCCAACAATTTGGGTAATTGTCCGTTTTTTTTCTTTCTTTTGTGGTTTAACCATCCGTGTTCTGCCCTGAAAGTCGATTTTAATCTGTCACAAACAAGCATCTATACTTATACTGGGATTAAGACATCAGTTTATTAGATCAGCCTCTCTCAAAGTTTTTTTCATCGCGGTACCACTAAAAAAATGCATATCGCAGCTACCCTTTAAGTGGTTTGAGTTCAACAGAAAAGTAGAAAAGAAAAACAGGGAGAAGTGAATGAGCATTTGTCTTTAATGCAGTTGTTTCGTTGGATTTTTCATTATTTAAGTTTATGGAAACTTTAGTTAATTTTTTACTCCTATATCACTTGTCCTTGATTATTACCGAAGCACTCACAAGGCCTAATTTTCGACAGGGTAAACGAGGCAAGCGCCCGGAGACCCAGCCAAAAGGCCCTCCCCCCCCAAATTAAATACCATTTCAAGTTAACCTTTCATGGGTCGTGGGAAGATTACTTCACACCTACACGATCTTACAAAATACATCTGTGGGAAGCGCAAAACCCATTATAATATATTGGCCTTGTTATTGAAACGACGAGAAGACGGATTCCCGCTTCGGTTTTATCGGTTGTTCGATCTATTGAATGAAATTAGCAGCTCTGTTTTGAAAGTTTGGAAAAGTGGAGGGAGAAATAAATGGCCCACGAAAGGGTTAAAATTATGATGCGTATGTCTAAAATTTATTTTAAATTATATACAATTTCTTCTTTTAGTTTTTGACTTATTCGGTATCATAAGAGAGCTTGTTCACAAATGTAAGTGCTGGAGAAAAATGTAGAACTCGCAGCTACATTCTGTTTTAGGCAGGAAAATTCCTCGGGTAAGGACTTACAAAATTCTAATATACGCTTTACTTACCAGGATTTTTTTTTTTTTTAACTTTTTTTTTATAATTTTACTTATTTCATAATTTTTCATTTTATTTTAAGCTAATCTTATTTTACTAACTACATTGGTGAGCCAATTTTAAAGACTCTGCGCGCCATAGTTTTAGCATCACTACATGTAACAATGACCCCTTAGCCTCCACCACCTGTTTATAGCAGAGTGAGAGGGGCCCCGGATGAATGGGTTTGCTCTGAGCCCCCCCCCCTCCATTTATGTAAGTCGGGCCCTAAGCACACAGTTTCAGAACATTCTGTTTTAGCCAGGAAAATTCCTCAGGTAAGGTCAAAATTCTAATAAACGCCTTACCTTCCAGGATTTTTTTTTTCTTTTTTTTTTTTTGTAATTTTACTTATTTCATAATTTTTTATTTTATTTTAAGCTAATCTTATTTTGCTAACTACATTAGTGAGTCAACTAACAATTACCCCGTAGTCTTTAAGACCTGTGTACAGCAGAGTGAGAAGGGCCCCGGATGAATGGGTTTGCTCTGAGCCCCCCCCCCTCCATTTATGTAAGTCGGGCCCTAAGCACACAGTTTGAGAACATTCTGTTTTAAGCAGGAAAATTCCTCGGGTGAGGACTTACAAAATTCTAATATACGTTTTACCTTCCAGAATTTTTATTTATTTATTTTTTTTAATTTTTTTTAATAATTTTACTTATTTCATAATTTTTCATTTTATTTTAAGCTAATCTTATTTTACTAACTACATTGGTGAGTCAACTTTAAAGGCTCTGCTGGCCATAGTTTAAGCATCACTACATATAACAATCACCCCTTAGCCTCCACCACCTGTGTATAGCAGAGTGAACGGGGCCCCGAATGAATGGGTTTGCTCTGAGCCCCCCCCCCCCCATTTATGTAAGTCGGACCCTAAGAACACAGTTTGAGAATCGCAGTTTGAGAACATTCTGTTTTAGGCAGGAAAATTCCTCGGGTAAGGACTTACAAAATTCTAATATACGCTTTACTTTCGAGGATTTTTCTTTTTTTTTTTTTTTGTAAATTTTTTTTTTATAATTTTGCTTATTTCATAATTTTACTTTTTATTTTAAGCTAATCTTATTTTACTAACTACATTGGTAAGTCAAATTTAAATTCTCTGCGATCCATAGTTTAAGCATCACTACATGTAACAATCACCCCGTAGCTTCCACCACCTGTGTATAGCAGAGTGAGAGGGGCCCCGGATGAATGGGTTTGCTCTGAGCCCCCCCCCCCATTTATGTAAGTCTGGTCCTAAGCACACAGTTTGAAAATCGCAGTTTGAGAACATTCTGTTTTAGGCAGGAAAATTCCTCGGATAAGGACTTAGAAAATTTTAATATATGCTTTACTTTCCAGGAATTTTTTTTTTTGTAATTTTATTTATAATTTTACTTATTTCATAATTTTTCATCTTATTTTAAGCTAATCTTATTTTCCTAACTACATTGGTGAGCCAATTTTAAAGACTCTGCGGGCCATAGTTTAAGCATCACTACATGTAACAATCACCTCGTAGACTCCACCACCTGTGTACAGCAGAATGAGAGGAGCCCCGGATGAATGGGTTTGCTCTGAGCCTCCCCTCCCCATTTATGTAAGTCGGGCCCTAAGCGCACAGTTTGAGAATCGCAGTTTTAGATATTCAATAGTTATTCGTTTGTATTTATCCTCACATACTGGACGAAACACACACTTGAATAGTATATTACAATTGAATAGTATAGATGGAAAAGTACCATCTCTGTTTTGTTTACATCTGTTCCTTTTTATTCATCCTTTTCCGTCTCGTTGCATTAAAAAATAAATAAATAATAGTAACTGAAACGTAACTAAAAGTGACATATATTTCGCAATTCTAAAGAATTTCAATTAAATAGTCTTGACGCATCTGAATGGAACATTTATTTGCTAGCATACAAAACGTCCCCGCGCAACAACTTACATCCTCTCCTAAAGTGCCAAAATTGGAGGCATCCCGAAAGATATCTCCTTGAGATGTATCACTTCCTGCGCATATTTTTGTAATAATAATTCTCCCTTAAATATACGCCTCGGAGCACATTCGTTCGTATTATTTACTTATAGCTCCCTCCTCATTGCTCGCAATCGGATAACTTCCGCAGTGCTGGGATGAAATAGTCGGGAAGTTCCACAGAAAATCTCTGTTTGGGGAAATAACGGTAAAAGGCGCTTTTCGCGAACGTCTGTGCTCATTATATTTTGCGAATTCCTTTTTCGAAAGCGCAAGGAATGAAAGCGTAGGATGTTATAATTTATTTTCGAGTATGTTTTCTATTGAGTACGAAGATAATTTTCGCGTTCCCTCTCAGTTCGTTTATGAAAATTTATATCTCTAAAATGCAGGGCATGTTACTTAGAGTCATTGGACTTAAGCCTAATGTTTGTATTCGTTCTTAAATTGCATTCAATTCGGAAAACAGATTTTGGGTTATTAATTGTCAGACAGTTTAAGTACTGTGTGCTGTTTGAAGTTTTATTTTAAGATATGTAGATAAATATTTAAATCTTCTTAGGCTATTAAAATTTTAAAATTATTATTTAACACTCCATACGTCGTAGAAAATAGTTTTGATCCGGAATGCTCTAAGAACCTCGTAATACCTCGATTATCTCAGTTTCTATTAACCGACGTTTCTGTTAAGCGATGATATTTTTTCTGGATCTCTAACGATATATATATATATATATATATATATATATATATATATATATATATATATATATATATATATATATATATATATATACATACATATATATACATATATATATATACATATATATATATATATATATATATACATACATATATATACATATATATATATATATATATATATATATATATATATATATATATATATATATATATATATATATATATGACATGAACGAGTGGTTAAGGCATGGACAACACATTTGATTTCATATAAAAACTTCTTTATTGTAATCCTTTTGTCCATGGCTATGCCATTTGATATCCTTTGTTCTCATTATTCGCCACGACAAGCGTGGAGGATGTTATCAGCCCGAGTTCCCGCCCAGAATTGTCTTTTTTTGGGGTTGATACCTGAGCAAACACTCTGTCTACTTCCGCTTCGGCTTCTTCACTCTGTATAGTTCCGCTTGAGGGTGTGTCTTTCTCATACATTTAAATTTAAAATTTAAATAATAAAATATTTTTTTAACTTTGTTATTTTTTCATATGCATCTTTCATTATTTTACTTAATAAGTATAGTTAAAAAAATTCACTATAAAAAAAATTCTATAAATTCTATTCTATCTTTTCTGATGTTACTAGCAGTCCCAATTAGTTCGGATAATCGTGATTCTATATTATCATAATACGTAGATGCATTGGGGAGATATATTAAATTTGTAGTGATATCTTTAAAGAATCTGGGATCATTTTATGACAAATAACTGGTGACTTACAATTATCATTAGACAACTCTTTCTGGAAGAGCCAAGATCGGGTGTCGTACTTAATAATGCCCGTTTGCACTATTGAAAATACTTCCAATTTGCACTTACTGTTAAACTTTAAGTAGTGAAACCTCATATTCTTGTATGCTGATTATGTTCCTACAGTAGATACAGTCGAAGTTAGGACAATATACCGAAGCAAATGAAATGCCCAATTCCTACTGGAAGAGCCAAGGTTGAATGTCGTACTTAATAATGTCCGTTTGCACTATTGAAAATACTTAAATTTACACTTTCTTGAACACTTTAAGGAGTAATACCTCATATTTGTGTATGCTGATTCTGCTCCTACAGTAGGTACAGTCGAGTTTGGGACAATATACCGAAGAGAATGGTTAGTTCAACTCTTACTGAAAGAGACAAGATTGGATATCGTACTTAATGATTTTTCATGTGCACGATTGAAAGTACTTCCAATTTGCACTTACTCGAATGCTTTTATGGCTAAAAAAAGCTAATACCAGTTTTTGCTGAAAATGTTCATTCTGCTTCTACAGTTTCAGTTGGTTCGGCCAAGTCTAAAACAATATACTGAAGCAAATAGTTGATCTCAATTTATAAAATGTTCAGCATTTAGTCGTTAATCGACTTCCTATTCAGGGAAGTATATAGGATTTTAAGCGCCTTATGAGGACTTCATTAAAAACTAGTGTGATTAGTTTTTTGTAGTCATCATTTTTGTTGTCAGAGAAAAATCAGACATAAAACTATGTATTACACTTCAGATAAATTAAAATTTGTAAAGCCAGCTTTCTGACGAGAATTACCTTGTGAAACATATGTTCTTTTCAATTTGGTTTACTTTCACGTTTCCAATCACATACTCTTCAAATTTTGTTCATACTTCACGACATTTTATTTTAAATCGATACCTCAAAACATAACTTTTATTATTATTTCATTCATTATTATTATTAATACTTTTTATTCGCGTAGGTTGTAACCTATTTACCTACTTGTTAGTGAAATACTTTTAAATTATATTCTGATAATTTTCATAATTTCTAAAGGAAAACATTCTAAATTTATTTTTCATTAAAATATCTATTAAAACAAAAGTACGTCGGAATGTTTGTCCCTGCAGGTATATCATTTTCAATTTAACTTAACATATTTGTTTTGCAGTGCAATTAATTATTTTTCAATTTTCAGAAGCTATCGCTGAAATATTAATTTCTCATTCAGGCTTTAGGATATTAACTGTCAACCTGTAATATTAAATTCTTAAAATTTTATTGAATCTTTTTCATCTGTTGATATTTGCTTTCGATAAATTACAATAGAATCTCAAATTTAATATATCTCCGAAGAAACACGTTTAAATTACCGAAACAATTTTTGTTGATATAATTTAATCAAAGATCCCATTTTTGTCAATAGTGTGCTATCTGTTACATTCAGTATTTTTCTTTGTACCTGGCACTGAATAATTAGAATAGTTTAATTTTTTAAAATTCGGTTGGAATAATAAAATTTTCATTAAAATATCAAGTGTTGGTGTGTATCTTTCAAATAATTAAGCTCGTGAATCTATTACTAGACTTGCTTTTTAATATTTTTTACATTTAAAGTATGTTTTAAAATAATTTAATAACCAAAATTTAATTTAAACACTACAAGTTTTTTACCGTCTGGAATATAATAAATTTCTAATGTTTCGTTTAAAAAATATTTTCAATTTATTTAATAACTAAAATTTAATTTAAACATTGCAAAAACTTTTAATTTTTCACGGTGGGCTAGAATAACGTACGATGAAATGAAAATTAATTTTAAGATGCAGTTCGTTTCTTAAAACGATATTGATAAACAGTTTTTCAGAAGCAGAAATTTCATTGAGGTTCAGATAGATTTTTCGAAACAAATACGTCGTTTCCATGGTAGTTGATTTTGTTTATTCTTCGACTGATTGTTCAGAGTTTATACCTGATGTGCCATTTCTACAATTTAAATGTAATACAGTAAAATAAATTACTTCATTACGCCTTTTATCAACTATAGTGTTTAGTAAATCTGTAAACAAAGCCTATTAGTGTAAACGATAATTCAGAGAAATTATTAATAACTTATTCCAAATGTTAACATTAGAACGACCGATATTTTTTATAACCTGGAATGAGCAGTTTAATTTATATACAGACATATTAGAAAATGTTGTTAAAAATTTAAAAAAAAATAGTTGTATGCATTCAAATAATAGTTGTATACATTTCAAGTACATTTTAAAAAAATGTTTTTGAAAGTATAATAGAAATCCGCAAATGAATTCAAAATGAAAAAAGATACCAAACTAAGACTAATAAAATTAAATAAATTTAGTAAATACAGTTTAAAAGAAAAAGAAGAGAGTATTATCTGAAAACATGTTTTAAATGCTATGAAATTAATTAATTTTGTTTATTCTTCGACTGATTGTTCAGTGTTTATACCTGATGTGCCATTTCTACAATTTGAATATAATATAGTAATATAAATTACATCATCATGCCTTCTATCAACTATGGTCTTTAGTAAAACTGTAAACAAAACCTATTAATGTAAACGATAGTTCAGAGAAATTAATAATAACTTATTCAAGATGTTAACTTTAAAAGGACCGATATTTTATACTACCTAGAATGAGCATTTTAATTTATAGACATATTACAAAATATTGTTAATAATTTAAAAAAAAATAGTTGTATGTATTTAAAAAAGTGTGTTTGAAAGTATAATAGATGTCCGGCGCAACTGCATTCAAAATGAAAAAAAAATATACCAAACGAGGATTAACAAAATTAAATAAATATAGTAACTATAGTTAAAAAGCAAAAAAAAAAGTATTGTCTCAAAACATGTTTTAAACGTTATGAAATTAATTAAGTTTTGCAAAGAAGAAAAGTTAGTTATTTTAACATTAATTAAAAGTAAAATATAGCTATTGATGTGAATATATATTCGCCAAACGCAATTTAGAATAAACAAAGTGTTCTATCTTTATACACCTTTAACGTGCGCGCAATCTGATCTACCTAAAACTTTCTCATGGTTGACCAGAATTACCTTGTCAAATTCCATCAAGATAGGTCCAGCTATTTCTAAATTTACAACGAGCATACATGCATACACACATTCATATAAACAAAAAATTATGTTGTTGTGTAAGAGAGAGGTTTTACAAGTAAAACAAGTTTTTAGTGTGTGTGTGTGTGTGTGTGTGTGTGTGTGGATGTTCTTCATAATAGGCTAGAAAGTATATTACTTATAAAGAATTAAATGTTGTACCTAATTATATGATTTTATTGTATTTCACTACTCACAAAATGAAAACAAATATTCGAATCTAAGATTAATAAATTAAATAAATTTAGTAAATATAGTTAAAAAGAAAAAGAAAAAAGGTATTATCTGAAAACATGTTTTAAACGCTATGAAATTAATTTTCTAAAAATCTTTTAGTTATTTTAACATTAATTAAGAGTAAAATATAGCTATTGATGTGAATATATATTCGCCAAACGCAATTTAGAATAAACAAAGTGTTATATCTTCACACACCTTTAACATGCGAGCAATCTTATCTACCTAAAAGTTTTTTATGGTGGGCTAGAATTACCTTGTTGTAAAAATAATGTTACGTTTGCCTAGTGTTTGAGAAAGAAGAAATAAAAACTAATTAAATTATACATTGACAAATATGTCTTGATTAAATGATTTTATATATTAAATACCTAATAGTTTAGTTTCTCATGATAAAAATCTTTTATAGAAAGAAAAAGTGCATATTTCAGACTACAAATTGAGCAGTCAGACGGTTAATAGAGGACATTCATCGTTGGGAAGTAATATTCATTAAAGATAGCATAATTTATTTTAAAAAATCAACAATAATAGACATATGACTTGTCGAATATATATGCACTTTAAAAGTCAACAAATGTTTCCACGGGCATTTCAAATGTAGCAAAATTTGCTCATCCCGCGATTTTCGCGGGCATGCGTTTTTCTTCCTTTATTGATGTGATCATCCCGGATTTTCACCGTTTAACCAGTGAAATAAATTATATATACAGTATTAGACCTTTAATTGGGTAATAAATAGGATTATATAAATAGAACTATAGTTATATTGGATAATATAATTGTAATTATATTATGCAATAAATAGAAATTAACTGTAATTTAATCGAAATTTATTTTTAAAGAAATTTCTCATGACGATATCTGAAATTGAATTTTCTGACAGTTTAGTTTCTCATGATAAAAAGCGAAATAAAAAAAATTTTTATAGAAAGAAAAAGTTCATATATCAGTTCTTTAATCTATATAGATTTAACATATACGAAAAAAAAAACAAATTTTTGAATAGATTTCAGACTACAAATTGAGCAGTGAGAGGGTAAATAAGGGGCATTCATCGTTCAGAAGTAATATTTATTAAAGATAGCACAATTTATTTTTTAAAAAAATCAACAATAATAGACATGACGTGTCGAATATATATGAACTTTATATTAGATAATATAATTGTAATTATATTATGCAATAAATAGAAATTAACTGAAATTCAATTGAAATTTATTTTTAAAAAAATTTCTTATGACTATATTTGAAATTGGTTTTTCTGACAGTTTAGTTTCTCATGATAAAAAATCTTTTATAGAAAGAAAAAGTGCATATATCAATTTTTCAATCTATATAGATTTAACATACACACACACAAAAAAAATACACAATTTTTGAATAGATTTCAGACTACAAATTGAGCAGTGAGAGGGTAAATAAGGGGCATTCATCGTTCGGAAGTAATATTTATTAAAAATAGCATAATTTATTTTTTAAAAAAGTCAACAATAATAGACATATAACGTGTTGAATATACATGCACTTTAAAAGTCAACAAATATTTAAGAGCTGAAAAGTTTTGTCCATCCTCGCTTTTATTCATTTATTATTATTATGGAAATTGTTGGTAGCGAAACAACTTCTCCCCGGCATTTTCATAGGCATGATGCTCCAATACACTTAACTATTCGCCTCGAAACATTCCCACATTATTTGCTAATAACTCACATCGTTGTGTTCAATCGGATAACTTCCGCAATTCTGCATCAACAGTCGCAACTATTTCCGGAGTAAATCTCGACCAGGGGAAATGAGCATCAAAGTCACTGCAGTTCGACGTCTTTCCTGCCGCTCTCATTATATTCGATTAATTTCTTTTTCGGAAGCGATGGCTTTGAAAAGCCTCAAATTTTAATTTACTTTCAATGATGTTTTCCATTCAGAGTTTTGGGATCTTCTGTTCAACTTATTACTGTCAAACTGTCGGATTTTTTTCATCATACTTTAGAATTGGATTCATTGGAAAAATGACTTTAATTACTCGACAATGAGTTTTATGTATGAATTTTATGGAATAACTCTTTTCAACGAGTTATGAGTTTAGAAATTTTATTTGCTTATATATTTTTTTTCAATATTTATAATTCAGTATGTCAAAATTTTATATTTCTAAACTTCAAGAACTAGATAAATTTTTTCCCATAAATTCCTTTATTCATTATCCCTTTAATGGACAGTGGTTTCTTATCGAAAACCCCTGTTAAAATGTCTCTCCACTCTTAGACATATGAATGATTTTTTCGACTTTCTATATTGTTGGAGCTTTAAATGTTAATAGATTAAAGATTTGGTTTGGTTTTGGAGTGCTAAGGTCTACTTTTTGCAACACGAGAGTTAATGAGACCGGGACCTACTGATTAAAGCCGATTCTGAACGGCTACGAACATCCATGCCATAGTGGGATTCGTACCCAGGAACTCCGGTTCCGAAGGCCAGCACCCTAACCATTCGGCCATCATTCGGCAAATAGATCAAAGAACTACACTTAATTTATTTTTCTCTTTGAAATATACGTGTTTAAACTTGCTTTGTATAAAGAAAGCATGAATTTGATTTTTCTTCCGAATAAAACTACCTACCTAAAACAACACTTGTGAATTATTTAGCTATTTATTTGTTAGATCATTTTAATGATAATTATTCATTATTATTCCAATATAATTAAAATTTTAAGAAAGAATTGTTATCATGCGTGTACAAGGGGTTGCATCCACAGCTACCTCCCCACCCCGGAAAAAACCGCATCCCGAAGAAATGTAACTTTTTTTATATATTTTATATTTATAAGGTTCATAGATTATATACATATTATATATTATATAATATATATATTATAATATATAATATATTATACACATAATATATTATATACATATATGTGATAATTTTAAATTTAATTATCGATTAGTTTGTGTTGCAATGAAAATTTTATCACCGGTATTAACAAAAAATTTTTTTCTTAAAAATCTAGGAGTCTATTTCACGGACTACTAAATATCTAGCATTTAAGCTATATATGTTTGAAAATTCAGAAGTTTGTTCATTTGTGTGCTTTTTTTATACATAACCACACTGTTTGCAATCGGACATCATTCATATATACCACCAAATAATCACTGTCAATATTAAAACCTCTGCTGTTCATACTATCACGTAATATGGCAAGATAAATTAAAGTTGGCAACTAACATGCGGTTAGAAAATATAAAAAGAAATATTGAGCGTGTACCAGATAATTCTTAGTCAAAAATAAACCATTTTTTTACCTGTCTCATAGGGAACTTTACAATTCTGGAAAATTAAAAAGTTCACTGATTCCGTCATATGACGGGCTATATACTAGTATTAAATTACCTAGTTTCATTAAAATTCCAAAATTTTTTAATTCTGTCCTTTAGAAGATTATAGCCATTTTACGTAAAGTGCATATAGGATTATCGAAAATTTTCTTCTGTGTATTATATCGTTCTTGGAACAATCACTATGCCTCTTGGATTATTGTTTAATTTATTGCATCCTGGATATCTTCTATAGGATTATATATATATATATATATATATATATATATATATATATATATAATTTTATTAATGTGAATTTAAAGACATGACCGTTATATCTTTTATCTTTCTAACCTCAAATAACGTGTAATTTTCTTCCTACATTTTATAAACATAATGATAAAAAATGTGCATGATAAAGTATCTAATTCTAACCTTTATTTTGCATCTTAATCTGCTATGGAATTTTTTTCATTGTTTAAAACAGTTAACGCTGGAAATTTTCTGAATTCTTTACCATTTTCTTTGAGTTTCCACGTGAAATATCGTAGAGATTAAACCTCTAATAGCAGTAATTTTAGTTTATAATTTCTAGATGTGTGAGAGCTATTTCTCTCTTGTTACTTAAACAGGTATGCGGTGTTTGCGCAACTTAACAGTGATGTGTGACGTGTTTCAAAATGGCTAAGAAGTCATGCTTAAATCTAAGTAAATGAGTGCGTTATATTCCAGAAAATAATTATTCTTTGCCTACAACTGCTTGAGCTTCAAAAATCCCTATGCCTCTTGAATTATTGTTTAATTTATTGCATCCTGGATATTTTCCATTGGATTATATACGTGTAGCTGTATCATAACGGATTAATATCAATTCACTAATGTTATTTTACATTCAGAACATTTCATATGCATACATTCATATAACGCTGTTGTGTGCTGCCATCTATCGTCTATTTATGAGAGTAAATTCTATTAATGGACTATCATGTTACATGGTGGACAGAGGAAGTAAAAGTATCGATGCTCAATATTTTTTTGAGTCTACGACAATTTGTGCATGGATTAGTGAAATAGACAATACATAATCTCTCTTTCTCTGTACGTTTGGGAGCCAAATTGTGACCAAATAGGAGTTGCCTACCTGAAAATAAATCTATCACCTGATTAAAATAGGTTTGGCAAAATATCGGCGAAAATATACACCTCAAAGAGTAAGTGACGTAACAGATATCTAGACCAATCGTAGACGAGACATATAGGTTGCTAGAATGGCTACCTTAAATCAACAAGTTTTACCCTTCGAATAGCGCCAAAAAGATCGCCAAGCCCGGAGAAACCAAGTGCTCCACTTCCCCCGTACGTTTGTAAATTATAGCTTGTTTTTTTTAATTTTTCTGTACTAATTTTTTTTACTTCCATTTGCTGAAAAGAGTTATATATTTATCGCATCTTGTCATATAAAATCGTCAAAAAATATATGAAATGCCAGAAATTTATTCCCTTTATTTTTCATTTAATAATTTAATGTTCCTTTACTTATCTTTATCAGTTTCTCAACATTATTTCAGCATTATTTTACATTTTAAGATTAAAATAATATTCTCATTTATTACATTTCTTAATTCCGTTTTAATGATGTTTTGTTGTATCTTATATCTCACATATATTTCAAATATTTTCTATTTTTCTTTCAAATGCTATTCTAATATCGCGTCACCGATTCAGTCTATGATGATTGTGTAAATATAACAATAAGTAAATCTTTTGTATTTTATGTTGATTTCCCAACTTGAGCCGTGTTGTCATTGCTTATTTCCTTACCTTAAATTAAAAGTTCAAGCTACTTAAAAATTGTATTTATTTTAACTCTTAACAATTTCATATTATTGCTTGTATCTAATTAAATATCGTTTCTCAACACCTTGTTCAAGTCCTATCTGACTTAAAAGAAGTATTATATATTAATTTTTAAATTAAAAATTATGTTTTTCACAAAATGCAACGGTGTTTTTAAATTAAAAATTTACTTCGTTATAAATGTTTTCATGTGATTGTATTTTATTATCGTTTATTAATTTGCAGTTCCCATATGTGTTTGAAACTTAGTGTGTATTTTCATTTTTAATTTAAGGAGGCATTGAACTTTTCGAGCTGAAAAAGCTTCAATGCAGCTGTTTATTTTTGATTCAGTGTGATATAAAAAGTTCTACTTTTTCAAATTAAAATTTTCAATTTATGTAATTTGTATTTATACTTGTATGTGTGATTAATATTAAAGTGTATTTTTATTTTATTTTTTTAGGTAAGCCTTTTGCAACTTTTCTGTGATAGTAGTGGTAAGTTTGTAGTTACTTTTGTAATTATATATATATATATATATATATGTGTGTGTGTGTGTTTATATATATATGTATATATGTGTATATGTATATGTGTGTGTATATATATGTATATATGTGTATATGTATATGTGTATATATGTGTATATATATGTATATGTATATATATATGTATATGTATATATATACTTATATGGGCATATATATGTATATGTGCATATATATGTATATGTGTATATATACGTATATGTGCATATATATGTATATGTGTATATATGTATATGTGTGTGTATATATATATATGTATATGTGTATATATATATGTATATTTATGTATATATGTATATAAATGTATATGTATATATATGTATGTATATGTGTATATACATATGTATATATATGTATATATGTGTATATATATGTATATGTATGTGTATATGTATATGTATGTATATATATATATGTATATATGTGTGTATATATATATATGTATATATGTATGTATATATATATGTATATATATATATATATATATATATATATATATATATACTATTTTTGTTTCGTAAAAAAAAAATCTGCTCTGTTACTAAT
>CM063508.1:152422419-152427419 GCA_032207245.1 Pardosa pseudoannulata
TACTTTATTAATTTTTCTTTCTCTTGTAAAGATGTCTTTTAGGAAACTTTACCTGGGATACAATCTTCAGTTAAAATTGTACCACATGCTAAATTTTTCTGGGATAGACATTCTTTTAAGGGAAAGTTTCATGGGATAAAATTTTTCTATAATTCATATTTTCTTTGGTTATAAGGCAGTGTTTAGAACATAATAATAAATTTCGAGTCTTCTATTTTAAATATCCTGCATTATGTATTTATTTGAAAGATAATACTATAAAACTGAAATATGATACTTATTTTTCAATTCCACGAACGCTTTCTTATTTAATTCACTCTTCTAACTTAGCTACAGTTTGCATAAAGTGGCCATTAATTGAAATGACATGTTAGAAATAAATCTGGCTTTTCTCAATTAATATCTTTTATTATATTACTTTATACCGGCTCGCTTTCATTATTTTAATCCAAGTTAACGATCTTTCAAAATCTTTATCTTTTATTACGATTCTCAATAAAAATTATAAAGGATTAACCTTCCTCTGTTAATTTAAAAATTACTTCATCAGAAGAGTAATTATACTTCCTAATTACCCGAACTGCGATATATCGGGATATAAAAGTTGGGCGAAAAATTTCTCATTTAGGGACAAATGTAGTTAATTTTCAAAGAATTAGTTATTTATGGAACGGTGATTCTTTTAAATGTATTGGATGGAAAGTTTTCAAAGAGGAAATATTTTTTCGCTCTACTTGACCCAGAATACGCCAATTCCGAACGGTGCCGCTTAGTACTGCAAGTTTTATTCAATTAAAGCCTAGAACAAACGAGTTGTTTGAAATTCTGGTTTGAGAATGTGATAAAAATTTCATTAAATTGGATTGGATTGATTTCTTTCGATGGCAACTTTGGCGGATAAAATCTAATTGAAAATTCTGTTTTGTTGCTTATGCTGTAACGTGACATGTGAATACGTATTGATTAAAGCTTTGACTCTCTTCGTGGAATTCGCAAAAAAACAGTCAGCTTTGAAAATTCGCTTCACGTCCGGAAGCAACCAAGATCTTAAAACATTTTTAATGAAATGGTATTATATAATTGGACATTTACGTCGCTCATATATGTGTGAAGGTGTGTGTTTTATTTCGTATTTAATGAGAGGAGTTTTATCTTCCTGTATTAAGTAGAAATAGTCTTCAGGATATTTTGATTTTAAAAATTAAAGTACTTCTAGCATATAATTGCATCTATCTAGCATATTTATCTATGTTACATATTCAGTGTGTGTTTTATTCCGTATTTAATGAGAGGAGTTTTATCTTCCTGTATTAAGTAGAAATAGACTTCGGGATATTTTGATTTAAAAAATTTAAGTACTTCTAGCATATAATTGCATCTCATATTTATCTATGTTACATACTAAGTGTGTGTTTTATTCCGTATTTAATGAGAGGAGTTTTATCTTCCTGTATTAAGTAGAAATAGTCTTCAGGATATTTTTAAAATTTAAGTACTTGTAGCATATTTATCTATGTTACATATTCAGTGTGTGTTTTATTCCGTATTTAATGAGAGGAATTTTGTCTTCCTGTATTAAGTAGAAATTTTCTTCAGAATATTTAGATTTAAAAAATTCAAGTACTTCTAGCATATAATCGCATCTATCTAGCATATTTATCTATGTTACATATTCAGTGTATGTTTTATGAGAGGAATTTTGTCTTCCTGTATTAAGTAGAAATTTTCTTCAGAATATTTAGATTTAAAAAATTCAAGTACTTCTAGCATATAATCGCATCTATCTAGCATATTTATCTATGTTACATATTCAGTGTGTGTTTTATTCCGTATTTAATGAGAGGAGTTTTATCTTCCTGTATTAAGTAGAAATAGTCTTCAGGATATTTTGATTTAAAAAATTAAGGTACTTCTAGCATATAATTGCATCTATCTAGCATATTTATCTATGTTACACATTCAGTGTGTATTTTATTCCGTATTTATCCAGAGGAGTTTTATCTTCCTGTATTAAGTAGGAATAGTCTTCAGGATATTTTGATTTAAAAAATTAAAATACTTCCAGCATATCATTGCATCTTTCTGGCATATTTATCAATGTTACACATCCAGTGTGTGATTTATTCTGTATTTATCGACAGGAGTTTATCTTCCTGTATTAAGTAGAAATAGTCTTCAGGATATTTTGATTTAAAAGATTTACGTATTTCTAGCATATAACTAGCATTAACAATTCTGACTACTTATGACCATTTTTGACAACTTTTGAACGATTAAAACCACTTTTACCCAGTGTCCTGGTCAAAATTAGTTTTGTTCTGTCAAAATTACAACCTCTCTCATTAAAAATATGATGAGAAGTACAAAAATAATTTAATTATTTTATTTCTATGAAAAAATTTTAATACTGTTTCCGAGCTCTTATTGTAACGTAATGCCTCTATTAGGTTCTCACCTTCCCATTGGCTAACTATGCCTAAATTTTTCATTAAAAATGAAAATAATGAGTAATACCGGTATTGCTTTTATACACTTTCATCAGTCAGTTTTATTTTCTAACAAGCATCCCCCGGAAATTTCGTGCACGATTAAAGTTTAAACAATGGTTCAAAATTGTGTGCAATTTCATAATCAACACTTTTTGCTTCTTGAGAATAATAGATAGATATTAAAGTCGATCACAGATCATTTGCAAACGAAGTTATTCAGATTTTGTTCAAATAATTTCAGTGTTTTTTTGTTCGAACTGGTAATAAATATGTAATAACTCTTTTATAAAAGAGTACTTTACCTTTAAACTCAAATCATTTATTTTTCTGAAATATAGCACTTTGATTTCTTTTAGCACCACTTTAATTTTCCCTGGGATGGAAACCAATCTTTATGACTTAAATCTTAGAATATATAGAATGAATTGTTTTTTCCTTACGAATATTATTGATATTTACCCCCAGAATTGGTTCCGAGAAAAAAAATATATGCAAATAGAACTTTAAACTTTTCTCTTGCTGTCAATATTAATAAAAAAGTAAAAATATAAATTCTCTTTTAATCTTCAAAAATGCATTTTTGACCCCCTTGTGCTTTCATCCTGAAATATCCGTCTTTTGATTAAATTTTTATATTATCAGAAAATTTTCGGGAATTTCATGCATTTATTTTTCTTTTATGAAAATATATTTTTCGTTCTCTTTGATTATTTTATTAAATTTTCCTTTTTTTTTCCACTATCATCTTAATGTCATAAATTTGTTCTTATCATCATATTAATGCGAAGGTATAAAATAATTTCGTAACTGATTTCTACTTACTTTACTTCTTTTCTTTTCCTTGTTGGGAACTCTTGTTTCTTTATTTTCGATGATTAAAAATCTCCCCTAACCTTGTGTTTTTTTTATTGTGTTCTTACTTGACGTCAATGATTAAAAAACTTTTTCACCTCTCCAGGGCTGCTATTTTGATATTAAATATTTGTAAGGGCGAATGCACGAATTTATACATATTTTTTCATTAAAGTATATGTTATCTTTCCCTTTTTTTCCCTCATATCCTTTTTTTTATATATGTATATTTGCACCTAAACTTTGCATAGTGCATTTTTATGCTGCATGTAAAAACTCTGAATGCTGTGTAAATGTTTTCAATTTGGAGAAAAAAGTGTTTTTTTTCTTTTTAATTACTAAATCATGAAACTTCCTGGTACATAGCGTAGTAATTTTTTTTCACAAAACTTTTATTCTTGATTAAAATTAGAACGAAACAAGTATCTCTTTGTTGAAGATTAATTTCTGTATCACGTGTTTTGAATCTTTCTTATATATAAGGAACTACATCTACTAACATATTTTTTTGCATTGAGGGTTATAATTGCAATTGTAGTATGGAGTAATTCAGAAGTCAAATTTTTAAAAATTTTAAACTATCTTTTACTTTTAACCGATTTAAGACTTCTTGTTTAATTGTAAAAATTACTATTATAAAACAGAACAAACACATTGTAAATTTAATAATTGTTATATATGTTGGAATTGTTTTAAATTAATGTTATAGTATGGAGTAATTCGGAAGTCAAATTTTTAAAAATTTTAAAATATCTGGTACTTTTAACCGATTTAAGACTTCCTGTTTAATTCTAAAAATTACTATGTGAAAACACAACAAACACATTGTAAATTTAATAATTTTTATATACGTTGGAATTGTTTTAAATTAATGTTGTATTTAAGTGTTATGGGTTATATTGTTTAAAATTCATTTCCTTATATGTAAATAACTAGCCCGTTACTATATCAACACTGATATTATGATTGCAACTCTTTGTAGCTAAATAACGTCAGGTGCTTTAAACCCAGCAGTTTATAATTGGCGTAGTCTGTGGCTTGTGGTGAAGTATGTTTTTTCTTCCCACCATGGCTCGCTGAATGTTTGGAGCCTGTTTCTTGTACTTTTGTTTTATAATCAACCTTATTTTCAGCCTTGTATAATTTCTAAAATTATATATTTAGAAAAATAATATTTTTACTAACTATTAATCTATCTTTACTTTTAGATTATGTAACGATAAAAGTTTTCTAAATTTAAGCAAAAACTTTTAATTTTTAATTAAGCCTTTTTTTTTTAATAGTTACATTATTACGCACCATGTTGACTGAAAATGTTGACTTTTTTTGGGGAGAGAGGGGTCAAACCAAACGTTTATCCAATCCGGAGGCAGGGGGCAGATTTATATCTGGATGGAATTCGGAAGTTGGTTCTAAAATATAACAAGTAAATGCCTTGATATTGGATGAAATTATATAAATAGTAGATTAAAGTAAAAGCTTTCTTGTAAAGATAATACTTATCAAAAGAATACGCTAGTATATTTTTAATAGCAAAAGGGTACTTGAAATACACCCTTCGTATCACAACACTCATTTCTGTTATTTCATGAATTCAAATCTTTGTAGCGAATCTGTTGTACAATAATTTTAATCTATTTTGATATTGGTGGAAATTAT
>CM063508.1:152432419-152434919 GCA_032207245.1 Pardosa pseudoannulata
TGTATCAAATATAAAATGCTCGTTAGATAAAAATTCATTGTATTATTTTCATTGTCAGTCAAACAAAAATAATTTAATTATTTTATTTCTAAGTGAAAAAAATGCTATACTGTGGTCGGGCTTTTATTATCATATAATGCCTTTATTAGGTTCTCACCTCCACATTTTCTAACTCTGGCCTAACTTCATTCATTAAAAACGAGAATTACGAGCCGTACCTTTAGTGAATGAGTACATTTTCACCACTCATTTCCTTTTCGGTAAGAAATTTCCCCCGGAAATGCATATTCGTGCATCATTCCACTTTAGGAAATCGGTTTACGTGTTCTGGTCGTATATTTTCAAATGCTTTAATCAACTTTAATTAGTGTCAGTAGATATTTTGAAATCATGTTTACGTAAATTATTTTAAATGTAAGCATTACATTAACAAAAACGTATGGATAGGCATCAATTGTTTCTCGATTATTTGTGTTCGTTAATTTTAAAAATCAGGTATCAGATATGAACGCTTGTTCAATAAAAATTGATTTCATTATTCACATTATCAGACAAATAAAAATAATTTAATTATTTTATTTCAAAGTGAAAAAAGGTCTATACTATTGCTGGGTTCTTATTTCATTGTAACGTCTCTATTAGGTTCTCACCTCTGCTTCGTCTAACTATTCTGTAACTTCTTTCATTAAAAAGAAGAATAACGAGCCGTACCGGTAGCGAATGAGTACTCTTTCACCACTCATTTCCTTTCGCTAAGAAATTTCCCCCGGAAATAAGTTTTCGTGCACTATTCCAGTTTAGGAAATTAGTTTACGTTTTATGGTCATATATTTTTAAATGCTTTTATTCAATTTCAATTAGCATCAGTAGATCTTTTGAAATCGATTTTAACTATTTTCCTGAGTTGCTAGAGATCTCAAATTTGGTTCATAAGTTCAATTCCAGTGACAATACAACGTTCAATGATAAGAAAAAAAATTACAATGGAGAATAAAATATAAGATCAGTTTGATACATGCAAAAAGGTGTTCAGCGTACTTGAATTCTAATTACAGAGATTTTAAACTAGTATCGCCATCTATTTGCAAGCGACACAACTAAAAACTCAAACAAATTTTTTATTGTTAATGCATTTTTTATACCTTTTCTTGTTAAACAAAAGTTAAAAAGTATACTTGTTTTACATTTATAAGTTAATTAAGCAAATGCTTTACATTTGTCTCTCTTTTTTTTTTGTAAGCTTATCAATTTTTTTTATTCTAAATATTTTTATTAAATATTGTCTTCCCTTCTTTTAAATAAAATGACATACCCATATTTTTTATTCAATTTTTTACAACGTAAATCAGTTGTTTCTGCATCATTTGTGTTCGTTTATTTTAAAAATCAGGTATCAAATATGAACGCTTCTTCAATAAAAATTGATTTCATTATTCACACTATCAGACAAATAAAATAATTTAATTATTTTATTTCAAAATAAAAAAAATCTATACTATTCCCGGGTTCTTATTTCAATGTAACGTCTCTATTAGGTTCTCACCTCTGCTTCGTCTAACTATTCTGTAACTTCTTTCATTAAAAAGAAGAATAACGAGCCGTACCGGTAGCGAATGAGTACTCTTTCACCACTCATTTCCTTTCGCTAAGAAATTTCCCCCGGAAATAAGTTTTCGTGCACTATTCCAGTTTAGGAAATCAGTTTACGTGTTTGGGTCGTAAATTTTATAAGCGTATGTAGCCGAACAATTAGTAGCAAATAGTTTAGCACGTGTGAGGGAATTAAAGGAGTATTAATTATTTTGCGTGTTTCACTGGGCAAAATATTGCCTTAGTTCTGGCGGCTGTGTTATTTTTATTCCTTCTCTTATTCTAATTAAGTTCCAGGAATTTTTGGAAATATTGTTGCAAGTTTGATTCATTATTATACTTTTGATTTCTTGGGTGCTAGCTCCATATTCTTTGTTTTCCTTTCATCGTTATAGAAAATAATTTTAACGTGGAATGTGTTTCAAGAAATGCCATGAAAATTCTCAAAACTATTACGTTTTATTCCTTATTTTTGGATGAAATTTGTCAAAACCATTGTAATATTTGAATTTATATTTTAAAACAATTTACGTAATTTAAAATGCATATCTGTGATGTCTTATCCATACGTTTTTATTAATGTAATGCTTACATTTAAAATAATTTACGTTTTTTTATTATTTTATTTAATTTACGCTCATTTATTATTTTTAAAAATATAAGCGTTTTTGGAAATATGTCAATGATGTTATATTTTATTTATACATTTGTTAAAGTTATTACAAAGCTTATATTTAAAATTTAAAATAATTTACGTTTTTTTTTATTATTTTATTTAATTTACGCTCATTTATTATTTTAAAAAATATGTGTTTTTGAAAATATGTCAATGATGTTGTATTTTATCTATTAGTTTGTCAAAATAATTCCAAAGCTTATATTCAAAATTCAAAATAATTTATATTTTTTA
>CM063508.1:152442419-152444919 GCA_032207245.1 Pardosa pseudoannulata
GAACATAAAAGCACTTCAAGCGTCCGCATAATGATGTCATCATAAATTCCGGAGGCGTTTTTTGGGGGGACTAAATTTTATGAACTCTGTGTCTGGAATAGATTTTTATACGCGGCACCCGCTATAAAAATGGATGTAGCAAATGTATAAAAGTCTGTAGCGAAAAATTGGTAATTTCCCTCTCTCTCTCTTCTATTGTGTGGGAGGTTAGTCTTTTATTTTTAGTTTATTTATTTTTTTTATATTTAGATATTCACTGAACTAGCTATGAAGAACTTAATTTAGAGGAATGTAAGGAGCATGTATTTTATGTGTTGGGTATTATAAACTAAAAATAAAATGTCTAAATTGTGAATTTCCTTTTACACCTAACATTGTCTATGACTATGCAGGCATACTGTCATCTGTATTGATGGCCATGTATTTTGAGGTTGCACTGCATAAGAAAAGCTGTAAAACGAAAATGAGTAACAAAACTAAGTGCCACATGATCCCGCGTATGTGCCAAGTGTGTCACCTAATTATTCGATATATTTGCTCAACGTTGGTGCAATAAATGTAATTATACAGCATAAGGTATCTAAAAATCACACTTATATATGATGCATGCTTATTTTTGTAGATCATTTTATTTAATACGAATTACAACTCTGCCTAGGTGCTCAAAACCAAGTTATATATTTATATATATAACATGGTTTATTTATTTATATATTTATATATGGTAATTTTTTTAACGTGGAGGTAGTAATAAAATTTATCTAAAGCATCAACAATAGTCGAACATTCGAGTTCCGTAATCACGTAATTTTTTTTCATAGTCCTTTAAAGCTCTAGAATGATATGAGCTCATATACATATATACATTATATATATTTATATATGATATAAATATATATGTATATGTGTATATATATGTATGTATGTATGTATATATATATATGTATGCAAATATATATGATATATATATATATGTATGTGTATATATGTTATATATGTGTGTATGTATATATGTAAATATATATGTATATATATATATATATATATATATATATATATATATATATATATGTATATATATATATATATATATATATATATATATATATATGTATATATATATGTATATATATATATATATATATATATATATATGTATATATATATGTATGTATATATGTATATGAATATATATATATATGTATGCATACATATGTATGTATATATATGTATGTAAGTAAATATATGTGTGTATATATATATATATATATATATATATATATATATATATATATATAAACTTTTTCAAAAACATACACATTAAATAGTAGAGTGAGTAGGCTGAATGAATATTACGTGAATCTTTCTAGAAGAAGTAATTTGGTTTGTACTGGATCTTAGGAAAGTGAAATTTAAATTTGAAAGTTTTGAGATAAACGAAATGAAATAAATATAAATAGCAAAACAGTGAATTGCTACATTCGGTCACACACGCATTTATCTATATGCATATACAGACGTATAACCAGAATTATGTTTTGGAACGGCCAACAAACTGAAGCGCATCCTTTTCACAAAGCTTTATATGCCACACTATATGTATAAATTAGAGAAAGTATTGCAAAAGAATTCAATTAAAACATGTATGATGAAATTATAAATTAAAATTAACTTTTTTCTTTTTGATTTAATCGATTACATCATTTATGTTAACTACTATATTTTTCTGAATATTTATCAAAGCTAATTAAGCGTTTTTGCTTTATTGTGTTTTTGATACACATTTTCGTTACACAATTTTCATCATGTAGGTGAGTTCAAAAATTTCATAGTCTTTAATATATATTGCCATATGAAAATATGTATATTATAGCGATTTAAACTTTCTTAAGTGAACTGTCTTGTACAATATGTTTAAATTCACTCACCTAATACGCACGACATGCTATTTAGGGATTTTATTCGATAATATTCATGTTAATGCCAAGAATATCCGAAAATCCTTTCACAGGCATCTTGCTCTGTGTTTTACATTAATAAAAAGATTTAAAGTGATGTGCAGACTATTAGATTTAATTTACATCTGCAATTTATGTAAAACTTTTACACTACATTCTTTTTCTTAACGACAAGAACTTGGCTTTCTTTTAATTGCATTTAGCAGAACAAATTTTGAAACGGACTTACTTTTATTTATATGTATGTTCTCGTCTGACTGTCTTTTCTATTGATACATTTTTTTCGCTTTGTTTTGTTTGTTTTCTCGCTGATCCCCCGAAACGCATAAATTGTTGTTCTTTTATCTACAAGAATTACTTTTCTTCGCTGATGAATAATTCACGGGACATGTTTTTGCTCTTGCTGGAAATATCTGACAGTTTTCATAGCGCTCTATCATTATTTTTCTTCTGGCGTTGCTCCTCACCGAAAGCTAGCGTGGATACATTTTTCGCATCTCGAATTAGGACGGAAAAATAAATATTTATGAATTTTACGCTTG
>CM063508.1:152447419-152472419 GCA_032207245.1 Pardosa pseudoannulata
TTATCCTTATATAGATAAGCACAAACTTTTCGCTCTTTTGTATCAGTTTCATTAGTTTTTAACGTTTTTATTGTTCAAGCAAAAAGATGAAAAGGGAGAAATTAATATCTAATCCGTAGTATCAAGAAATATTTCAATTTTTCAAAACTTTACTATTCTTAAACGGATAGACATAAACTCTACGCTGCCGTGTCTCAATTTCTTTTACTTTCTAATGCTTGAATTTCCCAAGGAAAATAGCGAAAGAGGAGACATTGTATTGTCAGAAATATTTCAGCCTGCTTCAAGGGTGTTTGGCCATTTCCCTTCCTCTCTTCCCCTCAGATACACACCACTTCGGCTCCATATCTGAAAATTTCAGACTTATTTAACACTAAACATATCATTACCGGTCATTTGACCGGTACATTAACGGTCAAATGACCGGTAATGTATATGTAAAAATTGCAATGGGTAATGAATTAAAAATTCTTATTTTTTGTGTTTGGAATACATAAAAATTGACACTATAAAATTTTGTTTAATTATAATAAAGTTTATTTGTTGATTTCCTTCCCAATATCCATATTTGATACATTCAATCAGGAAACATAAAGTTCGACCGGCTATACTAGAAATAGGTATGTATTAAGTGTTTGCATGTTTAGTTTTAATAGTCTGCGTACAAAATATTTAAATTAAAAAAAAATTGGGATGTTTATATTCGAATTCTTTATTATTAAATTTAAATGCACACCCCTCCACGACAGTCGTGTATAAAAATACAAAGCTTTTCAAAGTAGAAGACTTGTATTAAAAAAAATTAGTATTACTACTAAAAGCTTTTTTTCAGGGGGGGCGGAGGGTAGGAAAATCTTCTATTGTTCTAAATTAAGAGAATTTTTAGATTTGTTAGATTGTATCCTGAACTACTCGACTGATAAATTTAAATAATTAAATGAAATTTAATGAAATTTGGTTGGAACAGGTTGATTTAATACAACAACAACAACAACAATACTACTACTAATAATAATAGTAATAATAATTCAATAGTTAAAATTAATGTGCATAACTCTTATCAGAATCATAAAAGTATAAAACAATGAAATCGAACAAGAAAATGTTATAAGGGGATTCCGTCGTACATATAATAACCCTCTCCCTTGCCATGATTTCATATTGAGCATAAGTCAGTTTATGAGTTCCTGTGATGATTTGTACCGCTCGTTCAGCAAAACTGTTTTTCAAGCCGCAGATATTTTTCGGATTGAGGTTGTAAGTTACAATATCTGTCCTTAATCATAGGTCAGATGTGGCCAATGGCCACAATGGCCGGATGAATTAATGACCAATCAATTATCAATTAATAATATCAATTATGAGTATTACCAATTATCAATCAATTAATAATATTAATTATCAATTATCAAATATCCATCTTCAATGGCTTATCCATTATTAATGGTTAGATGTGTTCCATAAGGTTAAGTTCTGGATATCAGGCTAGCCACCCGAATATTTTCACTTTCCTGAAAATCGTCGACCAGATGATGTCTGTATGGTCCAACTTTGTCGTCTTTTAAATGGTTACAGATCCAACTACACCCCTGAAAAAGTAAACATGGGGCTGCAAGATATCATCCTAACACCTCATACAGTTTCTTTTCAAAGGGCCCGATGAAAGGACGCTGCTCTTCCGTACCGGAGTTCATAATACGAATCTCGCTGCTGGCATGGATATTCGTAGCCATTCGGAACCGGCTTTAAGCAGCTGTTCTGTTCTTGTTAGCCGTCGTGTAGCAAAACAGTAGACCGTAGCGCTCCTAACCAAATCTTTTCAAAGATATGAAAGATAGTGCGGTTATCCTTTATACTACCTACCCGGAAACCTAGCCGGAAATGGTTTATGGCTAATTGTGGATCTTGGTACATTCCTGACCAGACCACAGCTCAAAATCAGCTGCCATAATGGCAGATTTCTCGGTCACTGGAAGACATGTAGCGGAAATTGGGTGATTTAGCTGAACTGGAACTCATCTGTGAAGAGAAATCGGCCAGTATAGTAGTTGGTTAATGACCAGTAATTGTTTTTATTTATTGAAACATTTATTAACTTTAAATATCTTCTGTCTTAATTAAAATGTTTGTGTTACGAATGTAGACATGATAAAAAATATGGTTATTTCTTTCTATACCCTTTTTTTTTATTAACTACAAGTCTCTCGTTGCCTGGTGCACTGTTTTAACTTTAAATGTTATACTTTAAAAGACTAACTTACAAAATCTTATTCGTTCCATTCCTTAATGTTTTTACTCTTTTGAAACTTGTTTCTTCTCCCCTTTTTTTTAAAGGTAATTTGCTTGGCATGGGAGTAGGATTTAAAATTGCAGCACAATCTTACGTTTTGTATTTCTTTTTATTACATAAACTTGTTATGAGAAAAAAGAGGTGTGATTAATCTTGTTTTGCTCTTTCCCTTTTTGGGACTTGTCATAAAGATGCTGGAAAAGTTGGGAAAATTGTTTTTATACAAAGGTTGTTTGTTTGTTTTTTTCTTGTGTAACAAAATCTAAAAATGCTCTAGTTAAAACTCGGAAATTATTCTTAAACTATTATGTTTTTTGCTCGAAAATTTAGATGGCTGGCTTTGCATTAAATATATTCTTTATGGTCGTAATATTTAATGCTCTCCTCTGTGTAAGTAAAAAAAAATTATGTTTTGTGTATTAGTTATGAATGTTTAATTTCCAAAATACTATAATAATACTATAATATAATAATAAACTTATCATAGTCCAAAATAAACACACTTCTAGCATGCAACGATATTTTTTAGGAAGTATGTGACCTTTAAAATCCCACAGTCGCTGCTATCGCCTTAAGAAATATACTTGGACCTTAAATTGGAATATTTAATATTATAATTTTATTAAAGATTAACAATTCTTGAATATCACATTGTATATGATTTTAATAAGTATTTAGAAACTTATCATAGTCCAAAATAAACACACTTCTAGCATGCAACGATATTTTTTAGGAAGTATGTGACCTTTAAAATCCCACAGTCGCTGCTATCGCCTTAAGAAATATACTTGGACCTTAAATTGGAATATTTAATATTATAATTTTATTAAAGATTAAAAATTCTTGAATATCAAATTGTAAATGATTTTAATAAGTATTTAGAAACTTATCATAGTCCAAAATAAACAAACTTCTAGCATGCAACGATATTTTTTAGGAAGTATGTGACCCTTTAAAATCCCACAGTCGCTGCTATCGCCTTAAGAAATATACTTGGACCTTAAATTGGAATATTTAATATTATAATTTTATTAAAGATTAACAATTCTTGAATATCACATTGTATATAATTTTAATAGCTATTTAAAAACGTATGATAGTTGAAAAGAAACACACTTCTAGCATACAACGATATTTTTAGGAAGTATGTGACCCCTTAAAATCCCGCAGCCACTGCTATCTCCTTAAGAAATATACTTGGTCCTTAAATTGAAATGTTTAATATTATAATTTTATTAAAGATTAACAATTCTTGAATATCACATTGTATATAATTTTATTAAGTATTTAGAAACCTATGATAGTTGAAAAGAAACACACTTCCTGCAACGATATTTTTTAGGAAAGTATGTGACCCCTTAAAATCCCACAGCCCCTGCTATCTCCTTAAGAAATATACTTGGTCCTTAAATTGAAATGTTTAATATATTATAATTTTAATAAAGATTAAAAATTCTTGAATATCAAATTGTAAATAATTTTAATAGTATTTAGAAACCTATGATAGTTCAAAAGAAACATACTTCCTGCAACGATATTTTTTAGGAAGTATGTGACCTTTAAAATCCCACAGTCGCTGCTATCGCCTTAAGAAATATACTTGGACCTTAAATTGGAATATTTAATATCATAATTTTATTAAAGGTTAACAATTCTTGAATATCACATTGTATATGATTTTAATAAGTATTTAGAAACTTATCATAGTCCAAAATAAACAAACTTCTAGCATGCAACGATATTTTTTAGGAAGTATGTGACCTCTTAAAATTCCCCAGTCGCTCTGCTATCTCCTTAAGAAATATACTTGGACCTTAAATTGGAATATTTAATATTATAATTTTATTAAAGATTAACAATTCTTGAATATCACATTGTATATAATTTTAATAGCTATTTAAAAACGTATGATAGTTGAAAAGAAACATACTTCTAGCATACAACGATATTTTTTAGGAAGTATGTGACCCTTTAAAATCCCGCAGCCACTGCTATCTACTTAAGAAATATACTTGGTCCTTAAATTGGAATATTTAATATTATAATTTTATTAAAGATTAACAATTCTTGAATATAATTGTAAATAGTTCAAAAGAAAGACTCTATAGCCTGCAACGATATTTTTAGGAAGTATGTGACCCCTTAAAATCCCACATCCATGCTATCTCCTTAAGAAATATACTTTCCTTAAATTGAAATGTTTAATATTATAATTATTAAAGATTTCTTGAATATCTTGAATAATTTTAATAGTATTAGAAACTTGTGATAGTTGAAAAGAAACACACTTCTAGCATACAACGATATTTTTTAGGAAGTATGTGACCCTTTAAAATCCCGCAGCCACTGCTATCTACTTAAGAAATATACTTGGTCCTTAAATTGAAAGGTTTTTCCTGCGTGCAGCGCTGAATTCTCGGAAAATCCTTTGCCTCTGTGAACGGGCGATAAGGTGAAAATCTCACAGTATGTGCGGCCTCGGTTTTCCGAGAGAAAAATGGAACTGCAGCTGCATAAACATTGTCTTCGAGCGTGCTTATAATGGGCAGGATCTTATGCCATCAGCGGATTTACCATGCTATTACGGATTCATCAATTATATTACGATTCCGTCTCGTGTATTTTTCACGGATAAAAATTGAATTCATATGCAAATATACATATATACTTTCGAATTTCATTGAATTTCTAAAAGAATGTTAAACATTTCGAATTATCCAAAATTTTAATTATCCTGTTTCGTTGAAAATATGTACAGTCTCTTCCATAAAAGCGTCTCGTCTATTTCTCTGAAAATACAATTGAATTAATTAAAAATACATATGTACCGTGTAGTATACACATTAAACTAAAATGCATTTCACCTAATAAGTTGTCCAGTCCCCATTATTATCGATTATAACTTTATCATTCGGTTTTGACGTTGAGCGGCGTTTACCCCGTTCCGGTAGGTCGTCAACATTTTGTACCGCTTTAAAACGTGCTATCCACTTCTTGACGAACGACTCCGACTTTCTCATGTACCGGTCTGTAGCTGCACAAGACATTTTTGGTCATTTTGGATGGTTATACAGAAATACTGCCTCATAACGGCTCGCATACGCGGCACTCATTTTGTAACTGTTGATTTAAACATAGCTAAACAAATCGAATAAAGAATATAACCATAGAGCATTCTTCTCTAATGTTTGAAGAACAAGTGCAATTCAGCGCCGGTATCTGCGAGCTATCTATTGACGGAGTTATGAGCGACACGCCCTTATGGAACAGACAGATATATATATATATATATATATATATATATATATATATATATGTATTATATTATATTATATATATATATATATTATATTATGTATATGTATTATATTATATTATATTATATATATATATATATTATATATAAATATTATATATATATATAAATATATATATATGAATATGTATAGTATTTATATTTATATATATATATATATTATATATATATATATATATATTATATATATATATTATATATATATATATATATATATGTATTATATGTATTATATATATATATATATATATATATATATATATATATATTATATTATATTATATATATATATATATATAAATATATATATATATATATATATATATATATATATATATATATATATATTATATATATATATATATATATATTATATATATATATATATATATATATATTATATATAAATTATATATATATTATAATATATATATATATATATATATATATATGTATATATATATATATTATATATAAAATATATATTATATAATATAATATATATATATTATATTTATATGTATATAATATATATATATATTATATATATATAATAATTATATATATAAATATATATTATATATATATATTTATATATATTATATATATATAATATATAATATATTATATATATAATATATATATAAATATATATAATATATATATATATATATATATATTTATATATTATATATATATTTATGTTCAGTGGTGGACCGCTTAAGTGCCCTCATTGTGAGGTTCGCTCGAATTACGAGTGCATTCCATGTAGCGCAGAGAAATAAATAAATGCTGAACTAGAGTACAACCCTTTTGTGTGCCAGTTTATTTCACAATATGTGAGCGACACACTCTTATGGAACAGACTGTATATGACTATTCACTTTGTGTAATAGATTCAAGTAAAAATAAAGTAAAATCTTAGCACCAGTATTTTTTTCATTTGTTTTATTTCTTTTGCTTTTAACAAAACAAGAAATATTAATTTCACTTCCTGAATTAACAAAATATCTTTAACATTTTTTTGGGCTTTAAGGAATTTCCTAATATTTTTAATATGATCATACTTCCGATGCAGTTTGGCCGAATGGGCAGGATTTTGCTCTTCGAGTTCAGAGTTCTTGAATTGAGTTTGCTGACATGAGTGGTAATAGCCGTTCGGAATCGGCTCTAAGCAGTAGATCATTAGCTCTCGTGTATCAAAAAAGTTGACAGTGTCGCTCCATGCTAATCAGAACAAACCTGATGTATTTGCTACCAACTTTTCTTCAGCAATTGTCTTTGTTTTTATTTTATCAATAAATTTTATGTCGAACAATTGTCCAAAAAAATCTTTATTAACAGCATTTAAATATGATTTAGAATTGGTTTGGTTTGGAGTGCTACGGTTTACTTTTTTGCAACACGAGGGCTAATGAGACCGGGACCTACAGCGTAAAGCCGATTCCGAACGGCTACGAACATCCATGCGACTGTGGGATTCGAACCCACGAACACCTGTACCGTAGGCCAGCACCCTAACCAATCGGCCATCGTTCGGCGAATATGATATAGGGGTCAATCGGACACTACTGTATCTCCAGTGCTCAAAACTCTATAAAAAAGACAAACATTTGAGAGGAACAACAACCTGTTCCGAAAATATTGCTTCACATTCTACTTCTGTTTTTTACTTCTCTGTTTATAGCTTTCCAGGCTTAACTGCGAACGGATTAGAACAAGATGAAGGTGTGATTCTAGTGAAAATTTAAGAATTCTTAGAATAAAAGAACATATTTCTCAAAATTGGGAACTTCAAATTAACCAAACATTCTGGAATTTTCTTCCCGCTAACATAGTTAATCATTACATTGCATAGGGAATTCTCGGGAATTATGTAAAATTCGGAATATTTAAATTTTCGAATCAACAACGTTCAAATTAACCAAGTTCGAATGTGTATGTACAAAGACCTGGAACGGAGTTATAATTTTAAAAGAAATTGTTCCTTTAAAACGGAAAAATTTTATTGTTTTTATTTTCCAATTCATTTTTTTTTAGTTATATTTAAAATAACATATGCTGAAGTCCCGTGACTCTGAATTTACAACTTCGTGTAAGATTTGTTAAAAATTTTGAACTGGTTATTGCCCAAATAACGATTTTTACAACGAAGAGTAGAGGAAAATAAAAGTTGTTTTATTACTAATCAGTTTAGTATATCTAAAATGTACATGCATACCTTGTATTTCTTGGCATTGTCGATTTCAAATCGTTCACAGCGTATATTTCAAAATACGAATGTTAGTTATATTTTGTTTTCATGCATTGAGTCCCTCAAACAATTTTCGTAGTAAAACTCCATCAAAGTAACTCGTGACTTTTAGAAACTGCTGAAATTTTCTTGTCAAAAGTGAAATTAAACCACGATATGATTCTTAAAATAATAGTGGTTAGTAAAATTTCAAATGCCCATTTCAAAACTTCGTATTACACTCCTATGTATGTATGTATGTACACACACACACACACACACACACACACACATATATATATATATATATATATATATATATATATATATATATATATATATATATATATATATATATATATATATATATATATATATATATATATATATATATATATATATATATAAATTATACTTAAACTACCCCTTACAATTTCTCCTCTTTCCCGTTATTAATCCTTGAAATCTATTTTCCCAGTCACAAAATGTCTTAATTAAAAAATTGTCCTTGACTTAAAATTCTTCCAATCATTTCCCAAAGCTTCCTCTGATATAAAAGCAAATTTTCTGTCCACTCACCGTATTTTCCAGCTGTTGCTGGCAAATGGTTTTTCCCCTCATCTAAGTTATTTTTATTGTTAAATTCGTTAACTAAGTTTCCGTTTCTCTGGGAATGATTTCATTCTCTGCGTGTCGCTCTGGGATCCAACCCTGTTCCAGCACGTGTTTCGATGTTCATTCCTTCATCTGCCTTTGACTGTTAAACATGTTTTTTTAGCAGATCATAAATAAAATTTAACTGTACTCAGAATTGCCGTGCACTCCAATGAGCCACGACTACTAGATTAATTAGGCATCTCCTTGCAAGCCTGGGCAAGTAAATGCAATATGGGCTTACATCGGTGTGACTGGCGGATTAATTTTCATCGTGTTACACACACACACACACACACACACACACACACATATATATATATATATATATATATATATATATATATATATATATATATATAGTGTGTGTGTGTGTGTGTGTGTGTATATATGTATGTAGTGACTCAATACAATTCATGTAAGAGTTGAATATATATATATATATATATATATATATATATATATATAAGAGAGAGAGAGAGTGACGGTTGAGGTATAGATACATAGGAACACGTATGTCGGGTGAATAGTGTTATATTTTGACAATAAACACGTATTCATTGAAACAAAAAACAAGTTTCCAGGGTAAAATTCCATCGGTTAAAGTTTATTTCGTTTTTTAATCGTGATTTCTACTGGCTGTTCAAATTTTCTTTTTAAAATTAAAAGAAAGTATACTACGGCTTTAAGATAACATATCATTGAATTAGAAAATTTTAAATGCTCACCATAGCATTTTGTATTACACTACAAAGATAAATTTCAGTTGAACCCAGTGTATGTTTCAGAATAATATTGTTAGTTGAGTAGAGTTAATTTATTCTTTCTGCATTTATTCTTTCAAACAAGTGCAAAGTTACCAGGATAAAATTCGAAGTCTAGTTATGAAGATAAATGGCAATGTGTAGTATAGATTTTATTTCATATTTTGTATGTAATTTTCGCAGGTTATTTAAGTTTTCTTTTCAAAATGAAAGTATACCAAAAAACTTTTATAATACATCAATGACTAACGAAATTTTAAATGCCCACTCCAGAATGAGAACTTTTCCGATATGTATTTTTTTACTAATTTATTTTCATATTTTTCCTTTAATCCTCATGAACCATATGTTACAGACGCGAACTTTTATATATCATTATTTGAATTCTTATTTTCTAATTGCAAGAAATGCATTGTGATCATTATAAAACGTGTTTCTTCATAATATTCACTCTCAGAAAAGTAGTGTTTCTTTTTTTTTTTCTTTGGTTCAGTAACAACAACAACAAAAAAAATGAGTTGTTTGTAAAATAAATGACTACGGAAAAAGAAAAATTTGCATTATCAAAGACATTTAAATGTTTTCACGTTGCATTTGGTATTGCCTCACAGGCTATATTATATACGGTTTTTGCGCCTGAAGGACAACCGAATATAACTGATGACAAACTTTTTTTATTTTTCTTTGTAAAAAGTATTTCTTTCAAGAAAAACTTTTCTTGTCGTTCTGATTGTAACTTTATTACCTTTTAATCCTCTCTGCAGAATTTCTTTGCTTTTTTTTCTAACTTATTTATTAAAAGAAAAACGAAATCTTTCGAAATTTATTGTATGTTTTAATTTTTTAATGGTACATTAGAGAATGTTCTTTTCTTCTGGATATCTTTTACTGTTTATTTATTTTTTTTCTGTATTTGTGTGGTGTACACCCACCCGAGCTTTGGCTAAAGATCGTAAATGCAAGATAATAGAACGATTTTATTTTATTTTTTATTTTTTTGGAGGATTTTTTTTTTCCATCATCGGCTTTTGGAGTATTATTAATCATCTGTACTTTTTCTCCGTTTTCTTCAAGAAGAAAATTACATATCCCTGATTAAACTATTTTTTCTCCTCTGTCCTTGCTCTCTTTTTTTATCAATATTTTATGAAAGATGTATAGTTTATCCTTTTTTGTTTTTGTTTATCAATATTTTACGAAATATAAAATTATCTCTCGGAAATTCAGTTGAAACTTTATGGCTAATCTGATGCCATGCTTCATTCGCTTGACAAGAGTAGCTCACAAAAAAAAATGATTAAACTGTAGATTAAACTGTCAAATATGTGAGTGCCGTAGGTTTTTTTTTATCTATTTTTTACTTTATTTATTTATTTATTTACTTATTTTGTTTCTTTACCATTTAACCATCGTTCATCCATCTAATCCTTAATACAAATTCATGTGTAGATACACTATATGTGTATCTATGTATGTTAATATATATATATATATATATATATATATATATATATATATATATATATATATATATACTTATATGCATATATGCGTGTGTGTGTTTAATGCCAAACTCAAATTTTATGTATTACTCCTAATCTATATATATAAAATTATATATAGGCAGATTTATAACTCGGGGACATTTCGAGATAGAAAATTATGTGAAATTCAATCGTCATCAATTTTAACTTATACAGGCTTGCAATTCCGTCACTTTTCTCACCTTTAGTCACTTTTTTTATAACTGATCACTTTTTTAAGTAAACAGTCACTTTTAGTCACTTTTTTCATGGTGTATCACAGCAAAGGTCTCTTGTTGAAAAAAGAAAATCTGAATAACAAAATATTTTAATAAAAGACCAAAAATGGGATGCTCTAATCTTATTTTTCTTATTAAAATGTAATTAGTCATATGGTTTCCAGAATTTAGTGATTTTAAAAAGTCGTAAAGAAGTTCCTGAAATGTACATTTAATACATTACAGTAGTAACTTACGTCAAAGCACACATTTCTCTTTTTCTTTTTCTTCACAATTTTTTTTAGATACTCTAATTTACCTATGTACATATTTTAAAACATCATTAATATATGATGCAGAAAATTGTGATTATAAAATTAATGTATTGTATGTATTCAAATCTAATTTATAGATTTTCTTGAATAAAAAGCAATGTTGAGTTGTTTGAAACAAAATTTTTAATCTTTTTGTATTTGATGCTAAAATCATGTCTTGCATGAATCATTTGATTTAGAGTTAAAATAAATAAAAAAAATCTTAATAATAGCATCTGTAATCAAGAGGAGAAAAAAATTGCTTTTTTTTTTCAATGTTTAGTCACTTTTTAGTCACTTATTCAGTATTATTTGTCACTTTTCTCACCTTTTTAAAGGTACCTCAGCAGTTGCAAGCCTGTATATACCAAATCGTGAGAAAGTAGCTTAAAGTAAAAAGTTCATACATAAAGATTTTAAATCGTTTTGTCAAAATATGGATAAAAATCAGATGATATATTAAATAAATTTAAATATGTTATATCCTATAGCGTATGTTGGTGTCAAAACCCTAATGTGTGCTGTAGAATACACTAATGTTTTCACCAAAGAAAATATTATATTTCATTTCGGTATTTTTCTAATACTTTCTGGAAAGTGTTAACAGAACTTAAACGAGAGAAGTAGCTTAAAGTAATAAGTTCATACATAAAGATTTTAGATCGTTTTGTCAAAATATGGATAAAAAATCATATGATTTATTAAATAAATTTAAATATGTTATATCCTATAGCGTATGTTGGTTTCAAAACCCAGATGTCTGCTGTAGAATACACTAATGTTTTCACCAAAGAAAATATTATATTTCTTTTCGGTATTTTTCTATTACTTTCTGAATTAGCTTAAAAAATTATTATCCAAGATTTTCAGAATTGAATATTAAAAATAATTTAATTAAATTTTTTTCTATTTCAATCTTAAATTAAAAAGCATGTTAGTAAAATAAAAAATATTTTTTTTTTATTGTAAGTTTATCAAATTGCAAATAAGGGGATTTTAATTTAACGAGAATCCTATCTATGTTTTTTTCTATTTCCCCTTTCTTTTTTTTCTAATTATTTTAAGCAAGATGGGAATGCTTTTTTTTCCCTATTTTCATTTCTTCTTTCACATTAAAAACCCTTAAGCCGACTGTAAAATATAACAAGCGGGAAATATTAAAATCATACTGTTAAGAATATTTGAATTCCTCGCAGTTATGTTAATTGTCTGTCTGCATTTATTCCTTATGTGATTTAAAAAGAAAGATTTTATTTTTTTTTTAATTTCAGGGCTTACGTCTGTAACCTCTAGCACTGTAAATTTTGTTTGCATGTCCCAAGGTATACTTTTTCTGTTAAATATCTAAAGGTTTACGTCTTTCTTTTGTTTTGCAATTAGTTTTTTCTTTCTATGGAAAATATTGTATGTAACAAAAAAAAAGTTTTAAACTGTATTGCATGTAAACTTTTTTTTATCAATTCAAAGTAGTATAATAAGTTATTTGATCATTTTTCTTTCTAAGTATTTAATATTTCAGCTATGTCTTTAGGCAAAATTGTTTTATAAAACAGAATAAATTTAGCTATCTAAATGTCACTTATAAAATTCCCTCTTTAAGATCTCTAAGGGGCATATGGGTTCAGAATATATCTTTTTTTTTATTCTAAATAAATTGTCTAAACTACATTAATTTTTTATGAATAAAAATAGCTTCCCTTGATAAAAATTTAGCATTAACTATAAAAGCCATTTTCGCATTTTTATTTTATGTGTTCGTGTTCAAGTGGTATATCACGTTGTTCTCACAAAAATGTTTCCATATTCATTGTAAAATGATTGTTCAGTTGGACAACTCTCAAATTTCGCTTAAATAAAAGGCTTCACTACCCTTAATTTTTTCAAATATGCATTTTCAAAAAAATTTATATATAAATTCTGGGTTACTTTTCAATTTAAAAAACTCCTTAAAAAAATTCGTTTAAATTTCTGTGTTATAGACTACAGTACATCAAATGATTCATAAAAAAATGCATGGTAAACAAAATCTTAACATATTGTATGCGGGACACGTACTAGCACGTTCTCTGACGATTGATACTTGAGCGCCTGTCACATACTAGTACGGGTTACTGTAACAACATGGTTTGTTTGTGGGTACGAAAATAATGGTATATACAGGAAAACGAAGCCGAATGTTCTTGTATCTGAATGTTCTACGTAGATTCTGGAAAAATTTAGACAAATAAAAACTAATTTTTACATGAGTCGATGCGGAACCACAGAGCGTGAAAAAATTAAAACTATATACTACTATTTTTATTTGATTCTTTAAATTTACGATACTATTATAAATTTGTCCACTAAAAAAAATATTTTGTTTACAAAAATCTTATGGTTGTTATTTATATATTTCATCTATATATTTCAATATCAAATACGAAAAGTTGGTTAAAAAATTAAATAATTTTCGATCTATTTAGATTTAACTGAATAACTAAATTTATGCGCAAAACGCCGGATTCCGGTACAATTCCGCTACGAAATGTACTCGCACACAATAATTTGTATGTAATTATTATATAATATATATTATATATATGTGTGTTTGTTATTTATTATTTTTGTATTTATATTTTTAATAAAATAAAATAGAGATAGATATAGATAAATGTGTATATATATATGTATAAATATATATATGTGTGTGTGTGTTTGTGTTTGTTTGTATGAAAAGTCCTTTTTCTCAACACGTAAATATTCATCTTTGAATGTATAAAATCATTCAATTGCTTATGTTTCAACCTAAACTTAAACATTTTGTTACTAAAGAAATATTTTTATACCTCCTCAATAGTTGAAACCTTCTATTTTTCTCTTCGTATTAACAATCTATATTTTTTAATATATCAGCTGCATCAAAATAAATATATTTTAAGTTCAAGCTGATACTGATACTTTAAAAGATGCTTTAAACATAACATTTTTGCATTCACAATTCAAAATAAAGTTAGAAACATGCTTTAAGTACATTCTAAATTTTAACTTTAATGGTATCTACTTTTCATTGAATTTCAATAACAACTGATTAAATAATTCGTATTCAGTAGCATTTTTCAGAATCGGGTGGATTATTTTTCTTAAAAAGTATTATTCAATCAATCCATATTTTTGGGAATATGGTAAGCCAAATACTGTTACTAACCAATCTTCGATGTCATTTTTAGCAGTGAAATCTCTTAATATTTATCATCTGGGAAACATTAAAATTATATTAGCTAACCTAAGCGCAGTCACAACATATTAATGTATGCAATATTCTGCTTCATTATTTGTTTACATATATGTATTGTCAGGAAATAACCACTTAATTGGTGCTCCTCGTTGTTGGCCAGTTGACACTGCACAACACGATAAACTATCATATCGTATCAAGTTCGTAATTAGTACTCTAAACGTTAAGTGCTTTGATGTTGCCAGTACATTCTGATTCCAAATTGATTCATAATAAACTGTGTACAGATGAGGATATGCTACACCATTTGGTAATATCAAATGTCGTTCTCAGCGTCACTTGGGCGGGAATCATGAAAAGATTATTGATATGCCTTTTGTAATTCCATGCGGGATATTAAATCGCTGTTTTCTGCCTTGGTGCCATTTTAATTATGCATTAATATTTGTGTGACATGATGCATGTGAAATTATTACGTATTGTATATTAGATCGTATTCTGTATTGGTTCTAAAGGCCATTTTTTATGTATATCAGTCTCAGACATCGTAGTACAACTTAAATTTTTGAAACGCTCGAATTTAACTCACTAACTAAGAAAGAATTTTATCAATTGCACTCATAAGTGATTTTAATCCGAAATTTTCCGATATTTCCGAAAATGTATTGAGGGGGTTTGTTACAAAAACAATAAAAAAGATTTTTTTTTATCAGAAAATTCGAAAAGAATTTTGCTGAAAAAAGAAGTGCATTCTTTGCACTTAATATATCTATTGTCTTAAAGAATAAATATATGATATGAATGAAATGAAACAAGAAAATATACATATGTTTTTTGTTTCATCTCATTAATTTATTTAGATTTCTGAAAATTTTGAATAATATGCATTTAAGATCAACTAAGTAGGGAAGCGATTATCCTTTTAAAATAAATATGTTGAAGTTAAGATTTATGTATCAAGAGTTAAAAATTGAATTTTTGTTTTCTAGAAAATCGACAAGCACATTGATGTATGTGTATTTATATTATGTTATACAGAACACTCTTATATTTGAAGCTCTATAATAAAGTGATATATATTAGAACATATCGATATATCGATATTTGGTTAACGATATATCACAATATTAAAATTCAGATATCATCCAGCTCTAGTTCCTCCATCTGGATGTTAACCTTAATATAATTTTTATTTTAAATTAGTAGCGCTTACTTTTTCAGAAAATTTTGTAGGATATTCAGAATTTTTTTTACTTAGAATCACCCATGAACTGCACTCTTAAAGTATTAATGTAGTTGAACCTCAGTAGAACGAATTTCATGGTACTAAAGGTTTTGTTCGTTGTACCTAAATCGTTAAAAAACAATATGTATGTTAAATGTATTCAGTAGTGATATAATTGAGATAAAAAATTGAAAGTAGCCTGTCCTTAACTTTCTCAATAACAATAGAAAAGAAAAGTAACTAATTTTGTTAGTTATGTTTTTGTTCTTACTTTTACAAGCCTATAAACACTACCACATGATTAATATTTGCCTCATACACGTTAAATTATAAACTTAAAAAAACCGGATAGTAATCGGAAGTAGCAGTTTACCTGCTACTTCCGATGGCTTGGGGGGGGGGGGGGAGGGTGGGGGGGGTGTTTGTTGGTGTTGGTGGTGGGTTGACCCCCCTTGTGGGTTGTGTTGGTGTGTGGGGTCCCCCAAAAGGTGGTGTGTTCAACACAACACACCCCACCCCGGGGGTGTGGTGGTGTTGGGTGTGTGGGGGGGGGGGGGGTGTGGTGGGGGGGTGGGCCCGAAGTAACCTAAAAGTTAATAGAAAACTACAATTGTACTATAATGTAAGTATTCAAAATTTAATTTCTGTAATTCAAATTACATTTGGAATTTCGTATTCATATACAGACACATACAGTTATACGGCATAATTGCAAAATTCGGAAGTAACCCAAAATGTGATTAAAAAAATTGCATTTGTACTAAAATGTACGCATTCAAAAAGTTTTGTTTCTCTATTCCAAAACGTATTAAAGTTATAGTGTTCACGTACAGGCACACACATATCACACATATATAAACATAGTTGTTTATCCCTCTAGGCGGTTCGCACGTACAAATCCGCCAAACCGATGATGTCTTCAAAGCGGTTGTCACGTACAATTTTCGACCTCCAAAAACGTTCCGAAAATGGATTTAATGTACATTTCTGCCAGTGTTTGAGGTAGGAGGGTCAGGTCGATTGTTTAGAAACTGCATCCCTCTTTGACTGACATTTATTGAGGGATGTACCTCTACTCCCTGGGGCACAAAGACGCTTTTCATGGCCTTGTAAATCTATTTCGAAGTATTTCGTTTGCGGTAACAGTTGTATCTATAATTGCACCACTTAAATATCTTGGATAACTTTCGTAATAAAATATAAACAATTCTCTTAAAGAATATTTTTATTTGTATTTTTAGAATCCATTATTTCTTATGGGATGATCCTCGAGACTTGACGAGCTTTATGTGTATTAAAAATTAACAACCTATAATATCTATTTATATATCTATTTATAACCGGAAGTAAAAGGACAATAGCGAGGGTGGGTGTCCCGTATTCTATTCTAGTCGACAAAGGGTGAAGTAAAAAATCATAGAATGCTTTGGACATTGACACAATAAACATTTAGCGTATATTTGGGAGACTTTTTTTAATCAGTGTGTTCCACTCGGAGGGTTATATATGTGTGTGCCTGTACCAAAAATTGTCTTTTCATCGCGCTATAGGAGACTTGCTGTAAAAAGGCATTAAAATATTTATTTTACACACTTCTTTCTGTTTAAAAAAATACATCGAGCAGGATATAATGTAAAAAATTAGACTGAGAAGTATACTGCGTTATAAAATTCGTTATTAATTATTGAATCTCTTTACAAAATATTTTTACCCTTTACAGATAAAAACATTAAATTTTTGTAAGTTCCCTCTTTACAGAACAATACATCTGTCAACGGTAACTGGAAAAGAGGTATGGAAAGGGGGGAGTCAGAGAGTCAGAGCCGTTAAATCAGGCGTCAATTAAAAGTTATGTGAGCCATGAAAAAGCTCTCTTCTGAAGAATTTCGATTTTTTTTCCTTTCAACTAATGTTCTCCATAAAACGCATTCCGCCCGTAAGAGAAGTAAGTGATAGTTGGCTAGAAAAATATATGTTCCAGAAATTATTACACTTGTCTTATCTACGGAAAATAATCTGTGAGTTCGTTTTCCAATAAAAAGAGAATATTTAGACTATTCTAGTGTCATACTAAGAAATTTTACGATAGGCACTAAGAATTCATTTTCGTTCTAATGTATCAGTTGTGATAAGAAAGACTAAGAATAGGGATTTTTATGTCATGAGGAATGGTTTTTCAACTGCACGATGGTTTCATATTTAAAGATAATTATTGAAGTAATAGTGTGCTAGTAAGTAAAAGGTAGGAGGGAAATACTTGAATCAAATACTTAAGTGGGATAATTAGAACAGTTTTCTAGAGATTTTATTCTAACTCTCATTTCAAAAAGAGACATTTCAGTGTTTAAACACCAAACTCGTTTTGATATTAACAAAAGTATAAGTATTTAAGAGTAAAAATTCTCGAAATGTCGTAACTGGAGGGTTGCGGACTCGGATCTCGAGCCGGCCAAAGATTCGCCATGTTTATTAATGGTGGCTGGGTTATGTAAATAGGTTCATCATCCGAGTTTCCAAATGATACCTCTGGTGATAATAGGCCAAGCCTCAGGTCTTCTGCTTGGTCGCTTCTTCTAAACTACGAGGACCCACTTAGTATTTGTATGCTTAGTATTTGTATCATTAGTATTTATGCTTAGTATTTGTATCATTAGTATTTGTGTCATCTTAGTATTTGTATCATTAGTATTTGTGTCATCTTAGTATTTGTATCATTAGTATTCGTGTCATCTTAGTATTTGTATCATCTTAGTATTTGTATCACTTAATATTTGTGTCATCTTAGTATTTGTATGCTTAGCATCTGTATCATTAAATTTCGCGGCTTTGTGTATGCGAATGCTTAACAGAAAAATACCTCGGGTTTGTTTTAATTTTAAAAAAAAAGTAAGAAAAAGAGAGAGAGAGAGAGAGAGAACGTTGTATAGGCGACTAACATTATTCCCCTAATTTTAAAAGTTGAAGAGGAAAAAAAAAATAACAGAAAACTGAAAATGGCTTTTGTTTTATTATTTGTATGTAATCGCACATGTATAATACACTACTTTATGAATAATTGTATTTTAAATTGGCGTGATCACTTATTTTTCATAAAACAGGACCCACTTAGTATTTGTATCACTTAGTATTTATGTTATCTTTGTATTTGTATCATTAGTATATGTGTCATTTTAGTATTTGTATCACTTAGTATTTGTATCATTAGTATTTATGTCATCTTAGTATTTGTATCATTAGTATATGCGTCATCTTAGTATTTGTGTCACTTAGTATTTGTGACATCTTAGTATTTGAATGCTTAGTATTTGTATCATTAAATTCTGTGCCGTTGTATATGGGAATGCTTAACAAAAAAGTGCCTCGAGTTATTTTCATTTCTTTAAAAGAAGAAAAAGAAAAAAAGAGAGAGAGAGAGAACGCTGTATAGGTGACTAACATTATTCCCCTAATTTTAAAAGTTGAAGAAGAAACAAAAATAACAGAAAACTGAAAACTGAAAGCGGCTTTTGTTTTATTATTTGTATGTAATCGCACATGGACCCATTTATGAATAATGCTATTGTAAATTGACGTGATCACTTATTTTTCATAAAACAGGACCCACTTAGTATTTGTATCATTAGTATTTATGTCATCTTAGTATTTGTATCATTAGTATTTATGTCATCGTAGTATTTGTATCACTTAGTATTTGTGTCATTATGTTCATCTTAGTACTTGTATCACTTAGTATTTGTATCTATGTGATCTAGTATTTGTATCATTAGATGTCATCTTAGTATTTGTATCACTTAGTATCAGTATTAATCAGCGTCAGTATTTGTAAAGTATTTGTATGCTTATTAGTATCATTAAACTTGTGTATGCGAATGCTTAACAGAAAAGTGCCTCGGGCTTATTTTCATTTCTTTAAAAAAATAAAAAGAAAAAAGAGAGAGAGAGAGAGAGAGAGAAAACTCTGTATAGGCGACTAACATTATTCCCATTTAACAGAAAACAGAAAACGGCTTTTGTTTTATTATTTGTATGTAATCGCACATGGACCCACTTAGTATTTGTATCATTAGTATTTATATCATTAGTATTTATGTCATCTTAGTATTTGTATCATTAGTATTTGTGTCATCTTAGTATTTGTATCACTTAGTATTTGTGTCATCTTAGTACTTGTATCACTTAGTATTTGTATGCTTAGTATATGTATCATTAAATTCCGCGGCGTTGTATATGCGAATGCTTTACAAAAAGTGCCTCGGGTTTATTTTCATTTTTTAAAAAAAGTAAAAGAAAAAAGAAAGAGAGAGAGCACTATGTAGGCGACTAACATTACTTCCCTAATTTTAAATGTTGAAGAAAAAAAATTCTGAAAACTGAAAACGGCTTTTGTTTTATTATTTGTATGTAATCGCACATATATAATATCGCATATATATAATATACCATGTTATGAATAATGCTGTTTTAAATTGACATGATCACTTATTTTTCACAAAAAATAGGACTTTTTTTAATTTAAAGGTTATTTTAAATACATTAACTCGTGTAGCAAAACAATTAACCCATAGCCGCACTAAATCAAATCTAAATGCATTAAAACCACACTCCTTTATTTTATAAAGTTACTTCCGAACAGTCTCGGCAAAATTGCCAGTTTAAAACAATGGGAAGCGTATTTTTTTAATGACTAAATATTTCAAAAGTTTAAAAGACAAGAAGTCGCTAAGCAACGCACAGTTCACTATGATAAAACTAAAAAGTTATTCTATATTTAATTAAACATTTGCATTATTTACAAAAGCTGGAACATAATTTTTCATTGTGTGTGTAGACTATAAAAGTTATTTACATGGAGTCATTTTTATTGATGATAATAACAGAATATGAAATTAATGAACCGAAAAATTCTCGAAAGAAAGTTATTTATCAAAAACGTAAGAATATTTAATAAAACACTGAGCTCGCAGCTATAAAAAAATAACATTATATAAATAAAAAATAAAGCATTTTTAAAACCTTGTCGTGATTAATAAAAAATTTTTCTCCTTTACATTAATAAAAGTAAAACATCCCGCGAACATGGGAGGAATTTTTGATCTTTGAACTCTATCTGAGAATAAATTTTTCGGCACCCTACTCTAAAAACATATTATCAGTTCTGTCATATCAGCAATTTCCTGACTCATTTTAAAAATGGAACTTCTCACTGATAAAAAGGTTAAAGGAATTTACCGCATGAAAAATGAGACTGTACCAGAAAAAATCTTTCCCCCTCTTACTTCCCATGGCTTCGACACGAAATAATAGATTCTATATACTTCTCATTTAACGTATAGTACAGCCCAAACTCTTTCCCCTAACTGTTTTGGCGTTAAAATGGATCTTTTCTATTTAAAACCTGAAATAGTTTTTAATGATTTATTTTTCACTGAAAAGATTTTCTTTAAATAAAAAAAATCACCCTTAGGAAACTTTAATGATATTTTTAATGAAAGTATCTTTTAAAGAATAACAAGCGTGATCAATAAGGCTTAAAAAGCTTTTTTTTATATAAAAAAGTCCAAAAACAATTAGCAGAGTATTAGATTAAGATCATACGCAAATGGGGAACCAAATCAAGGAGAAAAAATTATGTAAAAATTTTTTTTCAAGGCTAAAAAAAATCACATTTGTTTACAACGCAAAAATCAATACCTTAGATCTAGCTCATTAGATATCAATTTATCTTTAAAACTTAAAGATATACAGAAAAAAAGGGAATATAACCATTAGATTTTTCTGACGTTTTTTACTTTTTTTCCTATACTACCACCCTCAAACAGCTTTGGAAAATATATAGCTTGGTACGCGATTAATGAATGGCTTTTCTTATGTGAATTTTAGACAAAGAATCCTTTCTCTTTTTTTTTTCCTCCGTTTTTTTTATAATCCAAGAAAAATATTGGATTGGATAGTTTGTCATTTAATAACAGAACCCAAGTGATTAATTGTCCAGATTTCTGATTTATAGATAAAAACAAGAAATCTACAACAGAGCGTAACTTGAAGGATTGTTTTTAAAGACCCTACATTTTCACAAATCCACATATTCTATCCCCACCCGCTTTCCTTGATGCAGCCTTTGAAGAAATGAAAATTGCTTTAAGGCGTGCACAGAAAAATCATTGATACTACGGACAAAAGCTCGTCAACAAATGTGATTATTTATTTAATGCTAATGTGTACTGTAACACTAAAAAAATGATACTATGTTTGGCCCCTTTGATAACTTATTCTAAAGAACAATGAAGTATACTGAAATAAACTTGCAGAAAATTTACTGTTAATATACTATTTTGACTTAAAAAAACATATTGTATTCGGTTTTCAACTTCTAAAGGTCAAGTATATTAATACTATGATTTATTATCAAAGTAATATAAATATGATTGATATTTATATCACAGTTTTTGTAGTAAATTTCAATTGGTTATTCTGGCCTTCGGTACCCGGCATTAAGTAATAGCATGTTCAAATTAATACAGTGGCATGGATAAACCCGTTCGTAGCCTTTCACGGCAATTTGATTTGAGGGATGTAGCTGGTCTCACTTTAGCCCTCGTGTTGTTATTATTTGATAAGTAGACCGTAGTCGAATCCAATAACCAAACCAAAAAGTAATCTTATCACATGGAATGTTACTTCATTGTGTCGGACAATGAACGAGAAAAGGTAAATAGTAATAACATGCTTCTTAAATTAAATAATAAGTAATAGCATGTATAAATTAATACATTGAATTATCAACCCTTGAAAAGGATAAGCCCCGAATATTCGTAAGATTTCACGGCAATTTGATTTGAGGGATGTAAGCTGGAAAATACCACTTTACTGTTATTATGATTGTTATTATTTGATAATTCGACGAGTCGAATAATATTTTTCCAAAAAGTAATCTTAAAAAAATTGCCCCAGAGCCATGGAATGTTACTTCATTGTGTCGGACAATGAACGAGAAAAGGTAAATAGTAATAACATGCTTAAATTAAATAATAAGTAATAACATACTTAAATTAATACATTGAATTATCACCCTTGAAAAGGATAAGCCCCGAATATTCATAAGATTTCACGGCAATTTGATTTGAGGGATGTAAGCTGGAAAATTCCACTTTACTGTTATTATGATTGTTATTATTTGATAATTCGACGAGTAGAATAATATTTTTCCAAAAAGTAATCTTAAAAAAATTCGAGCCATGGAATGTTACTTCATGTGTCGGAACAATGAACGAGAAAAAGGTAAATAGTAATAACATGCTTAAATTAAATAATAATTAACATATTAAATTAATACATTGAATTTATCACCCTTGAAAGGATAAGGAATATTCACATTTCACGGCAATTTGATTTGAGGGATGTAGCTGGAATTACCACTTTACTGTTATTATGATTGTTATTATTTGATAATTCGACGAGTCGAATAATATTTTTCCAAAAAGTAATCTTAAAAAAAATTGCCCCATATTGAATTTACTTCATTGTGTACAATGAACGATAAAAGGTAAATGTAATAACATGCTTAATTAAATAATAAGTAATAACATACTTAAATTAATCTGAATTTGCTTGAAAAGGATAACTATATTCACAAGATTTCACGGCAATTTGATTTGAGGATAATTTTTCTGGAAAATACCACTTTACTGTTATTATGATTGTTATTATTTGATAATTCGACGAGTCGAATAATATTTTTCCAAAAAGTAATCTTAAAAAAATTATCCCAGAGCCATGGAATGTTACTTCATTGTGTCGGACAATGAACGAGAAAAGGTAAATAGTAATAACATGCTTAAATTAAATAATAAGTAATAACATACTTAAATTAATACATTGAATTATCACCCTTGAAAAGGATAAGCCCCGAATATTCACAAGATTTCACGACAATTTGATTTGAGGGATGTAAGCTGGAAAATACCACTTTACTGTTATTATGATTGTTATTATTTGATAATTCGACGAGTAGAATAATATTTTTCCAAAAAGTAATCTTAAAAAAAAAATTTGCCCTAGAGCCATGAAATATTACTTCATTGTGTCGGACAATGAACGAGAAAAAGTAAATTCTTACTTTGACTCGCTCTTGTACTTACTTAAACGCAGCTTCTGATGTATTATTTTAATTGGGTAAAACGTTGTGTTAGTTGATTGATCGACCTCATTAACTGTAAAGTAAGTAAAGCAAGCTGTATCTAAAACAACACTGTATTTTCTTCTACGACACTTTCGATTTATCTTTGGAACGGCATTATCAAAGACTTGTATTTAGAAGCCAAGAGCAACTCTTTTTATCCAAGGAACAATTTTCTAATAACACATCAATTAAGCCTAATTGAATACACCTGTCTCTAAAATAGTTTATGCCAAAACACTTCTCCATTTATAAAAAATGAAACATAAATTCCTCTTTACCAATCATTAAATCTGATTTATTGGGATTCATGGTAACCTGAAATTATCCATCCTTAATTTTATAGAGTATATTTGTAAGGTAACTTTGTATCAACTCATATTCCATTTTATGTTTTAAATATGAGTTTTATTTTTACGTCATCATTCTAATTGATTTTTTTTTCCTATTCTTAGTGAATAAAAACATATGGTATTTTTTATTTCTATAATATAGGACAAAAATAAATGAACTAAACTGTCTGGTTAGCTTATAAAAATAATATAATGCTGTTCAAATCTTTTAAATTTCGCATTAATTTTACTTTAGGTCTAAAGTTAGCACGTTCTGCTTGGTCGTCTGTAGGTCTTAAAAATATTCGATATTCATTTCTTCATTTATGAATAATTCTTTAATATTTGTCAAAGACCTCAACCCGTTTTTTTATTGTGATCGCAATAAATGTTCGGAATTATTCAGGGATCTCTCCTCATACCCGTCGCCTAACGATGGCCGATTGGTTAGGGTGCTGGCCTTCGGTACCGGAGTTCATGGGTTCGAATCCCACATTGGCATGGATGGTCGTAGCCGTTCAGAATCGGATTTAAGCTGTAGATCCCGGTCTCATTAGCCCTCGTGTTGCAAAAAGTAGACGGTAGCACTCCAAACCAAATCAAACCAAACCTCATATCCTTCAGATCGGATTTTAACACTCTCAGTGAAACACATCGGGGAAAAAGTGTCCAAAATGCGTTAAAGGTTTACTGTGTCAGTGGCCAAAGCGTTCTATGATTGTTTCGTTCACTCTTTGTCTA
>CM063508.1:152477419-152524919 GCA_032207245.1 Pardosa pseudoannulata
TTTTTAGAAAAATTGGGATTTATTCTTTCTTTTTTTTTCTTTTTACTTTTATCCTTGGTTGTTTCGTGTATTTTTCTCGTTTACCTTTTAATTTTTTTTTCATGTTTCCTTAAACTTGTTAACTAGCGTTATAAATGAACACTCAGTTTTTATTGTTTAGCGTAGATCGCTTTTGATATTGAACGTTGTTAAACAGGGGATGGAATATTCTTTTTTTATTACATTTCTGCGGTTCCGAAATCAAAATAAAAATGTTATTTTGCTAAAATTTTCACTTCTAGCACGTCGTTGCGTGTAAACAAGCCCATGAGCTATTTACGAAAAATTGTGTGTTTATATATATATATATATATATATATATATATATATATATATATATATAGAAAAATGAATCTCTTCGTTAAAGTTTTTCCCTTTAAGCCTTTTTTTAAAGTGACTTGTGACACGTTCAACATCTTTTATGTGAAGTTCTACTTTTGTTAGTAGTAGGAACTTTACTAGATTCAATAAACGTGGCTAATTGAAAAAGTTTAAAAAAAGTTGTCCATACATTTTTAAGATGATCTATACTGATTGTAGGAATATTTTTTTATATTTTTTAATAGAATAAAGGGAACAAAACAGTAAAATTACGTTTATAAATTGTTTTTTAATCCTACGTTTTGATTAGAAATATGCAAAAAAAAATATTATTTCAAAGAAAAGTTCATTAATAACATATAAAATGTCTTCTAGGGTGAAATTTTTTTTGTAGTTATTTGGCTAGAGGGCATTTTTGAGAATAAAAATGTAAATTTCAACCCTGTTTTAACTCTATTGTTATACTGCCCAAAATATTTGAATTTAGGTCATATTTAAGACACTCTAGAGTCTTACATTACAAGAGTTGGCACTAAAACCAACAATATTGTATTCTATATATTTCATATATCTAGTTTTTATTTATTTTTTATTTATAATTTTATTTCTTACTTTATTTATTTGTGTGCTTCTTGTCTTCGATGCCAGTTTATTAAAGCTTTATTTTAATTCTTCTTTTTTAACTTATCTCTTTTTCAACTACTGAAATTGAAAATTACTGCTTTTATGTTTATGTATTGGACATACTGTATTTCACTTATTTGCAAGTTATTAAACTCAAGTATGAGTTCTCAATAAAACAATTGTTCACATATGCTAATTATATGACATTTTTTTAACCAAATGGCTATTTACTGCTATAAATTATACTAAAAGAAGTTTTAAATACTCTGACTGTATGTACTGAAATCCGCAATGAAAATTTGTTACCACATTTTCCTTTTCGCAAATAGACTATTTTACTATTATATATATATATATATATATGTATATATATATATATATATATATATATATATATAAATACACATATATATGTATATATGTGTATATATATATATGTATATATGTAGATGTATATAGGTGTATATATATATATATATATATATTGCTAAAACGTAAATAACTATTGTAAAGAGCTATTGCAGATGTTTTTAATGTTGTTTCTGCCGTTGAACCGTGTAAAAACGGAACTTTTTATACGGTTCAAGACAGCTCAATTTTTATACAGAAAAATTTAAACTATTTAAAATTTTAAACTCTTGGAATTTTTTTAAATTTTTTATTTTATTGCACATCTCCATTTGTCTTTTCATCCCTGCATTTTTTTTTATCGAAAATAAAATATAGTTATAAACGATATCTATTTATTAAAAAAATTTAAAAATTTATAATATCATCAGAGATTTATATAAATTTATGATATACTCGGATATAAATTGCTAAATTATGACGTCAGAGGTAAGTCATTTTTCATTTTATTCATGGTGAGGTAGGAATCTTTTTTACATAAATCAGTTATGCATTAATTTTAATGGGAGTATTATGCATTAAGAGTATTTTTTCCATAAACTATTAAATCGTAATATTTTGAACTTTTATTTTGAAAGCAGAAATCTGCTAAGTGAAAAATAAAATAAAGAAAGGGAAAAGTACAGAAAACTCGTGATAAAATCCATTTAACAAAATTTTGAAGAATTGTCATATTCAGTTCTGCAAATCCTCGCTCTCCTCCATAAAAGAAAGAAAATAACCTCAATAGTAAGTATGAAAAAGTATTTGAAATTGATGAAATATTATGTTTTATTCAAAAGATTAATGTGCTTTCTTTCGTGTTTTTGTATTTCGGATATATATTTTTGATTTGAATAAATTGAATTGCTCAGACTTTTCCAAATTCGAAAAATAGATTTACTCTAGGCATGTTTTCGAAAATAAATAAGGCTGGAAATTTATTTGTTGTGCGCGCTGCCTAATGCTTTTCCTAAATATATATTTCCTTTGCCACTGAGAATAACGTCCTGTGATTGTAATTTGCTGATTCCAGTATAATGTATTGTGAGTCACGATTCCCCTTGGGATAGTTAGGCGAGTGACTGAAATGCTTGAAATTTTGCTTCGGAGTATTTATTTATTCAGACGCTCTGTCTCTGTGCTAGTGTGTGTTCATAATGGAACTCCGGCTTTACTATTACAATTCCTGAAATATATAAATAGGTTGAAAATAAATCAACTCCGTGTAAGCTTTGCTATGATTTTACCGAGTACTCCATGTTACCCATCACACGTTGATGTAATGTATGAAATGTAGAGGGAGAAAAAAAATTGGTAAATGTAGTTATCTAGAACATTTGTCATGTAAATATCTCTGAGACAGGAATTCGGCTTAGAGCTCGCAACATTAAGGTTTTAATCTAATAAACTTCAAAGTCAGGATTCATGTATTTTCCTTACTGTACAGAAATGGATAAAAGTTTTTGCCCAACGTAGATATAGTTGAATATATATTTTGAAAAAAAAAATTAAATAAAATATCTATTTAAATATTTTTGCTGCTATTTATTTTTCTTCCATTAAAGTATAAAATGTCGCATAATCAGAAGGGACGAATTTATTCTTTCGTGCTTTGATATGCAAGATTTTTAACAATGGTGTTTGTTCTATTCTCTAAATGAAACAGTCTTTGGGAAAGCTTTTGGTAGAGTTTATTTACATGAAGTACACACACATATATATTTAGAAATCTTAAACTAGAAGGTGGGGTCATTTTCGATTCTTAAAGCTTTTATTCTCCAAAAATAATTGTATTCGACATCGTCGGCTACAACATCCGCTCCATTTTGTTTTCAATTCCATTTCTTTCTGTGTTGCCAATCGCGCAAAATTAAAAACAGCCGAATCAATCTCGAGCTCGCCAAAGTGGTTAAGTGCCTCTTCCATTTAAAATATAAATTAATTTATTTTTGTTTTTTAAATTTTAAAGATATTCTCTTCTACTTCTTTTAGTTTTACATCTTATTGAAATAAATCTTTGTACTCCGCAGTGAATTTCGTAAATTTTAAATATTACACCTTTATATAACTATATAATATTATATATATTATATATTATTATATATTTTATTATATTATATATTTTATATATTATTATATTTTTATTATTATATATATTATATATCTTCACCTTTGACCAATCACTACAAAATTAAACCTTTCGTAATGCACCTTATATTGTTTTATTTTTGTTATTAAAATTTTGAAAATAAGTATTTTCTCTTTTGTTTCTCATAGCTTTGCAATTTAATGAAGTCGATCTTTGTACTCTGCAATGAAATTTAAAATATCATTCACAGCTGTCAAATCACTACGAAATTGTAGCGATCGGTATTTACATATTTTTCCAAAATTCTGACCAAAAATCGTTAACAGTCTATCTTTTGTAATGCATTATTTATTATTTAATTTCTGTTATTAAAATTTTAAATTTAATATTTTCGTTTTTACTTCTCATAGTTAAATTTTGCTACACATTTGAAAGGATCTTTGTTCTCCGCACTGAATTTCGTAAATTTCCTGCATCGTTCTCGGTTAATCAATCATTGCAGAATTGATTTGATTGGCTTTAAGAAATTTTTCGCATATTTTAAGCAAAGGTCTTTGTTAAAAGCTAAATCTTTCGTAGTGCATGCATCTTATGTTATTTTATTTTTGTTGTTAAAATGTTAAAAGAAATATGATCTCTTGTACTTCTCTTAGTTATATCTTCTTTTATAATTTTATTTTACATATACCTAAGGTGTGTGGAATATATAATCCTATTATATTAAATTTGAATTTGCGTTTAGTGATATGCAACTATGATGTCACTCTTGATAATATGTTAGAAAAATTGTTGGCCTTAATTCATGTCGAATAAAATCTAAATTTGCCAATCGTAATGTGTCTGACGCTGCCTGTATGAATGTGTTTATAAATATTAAAACTCCAAATGTAAATTGATAAAATACTTTGTAAAATATGCATGTTTTTGCTTAAGTACCATTATTTTCACGCTAGTTTATTGCAGCTTACCTTTAGCTTTCTTAAACATCAATTAACTGTTTATATGATAGGTAAACGTCGATTAGACTTACAAAATCCTGTGCGTCATTTTCTTTGTAATATAAGAAAGATTTTAACGAAGACCATTTTAAATCATAGATTTTTCACTTAAAATAATTTGAATTTGAGAATTAAACTGGACTCCTCCTCACGAGCACTCAAACATGGATATTTGCATTATAATCGAGAATAGTTTTCTAAATTTCAAATTAGAAATGCTTAGAGAGTGATGAAATGGTGCAAATAGTGGAAAATTATTATTTTAGTTTATAATTTTTATTATTAAATTATTTGTTTTATTAATTTTATTGATAAAATTTTATTTTTAAGATAAAAATAAAAAATAATAAAAATAATTAATAAAAATTTAATTTTTATTAATTATTTAATTTTTATTATTAAATTTTTATTTTAGTTTAGTTTATAATTAATAATGGAAAATTATTATTTTGGGGAGGTTTTTCATAAGCTGAATACATGCCGTTCTTAAAAACAAATGTGCACTTAAAAAATGTGGACTATGACGGATGATTATGAAACGGCGTTATAGAAGCGTTACGTAAGCTTTTATATAATAATGAAATAATGATACCATATATAAACCAATCCCTGATATGGAATAGACCTTTTATTCTTTATTTTATGAACCTTCATTTACGCAATTTTTAGAGGCGAAAGAAAAGTTATATTCTTTGTATCTAATCTCTAATCTTTCACTGTTTAATGTTTAGCGAACATTTTTCTTTTTATGTGAGTTTTTTATTGTGTTGAAACTACGAGTTACATGATGGAGGAATAAAGAAAATATTTGTTATCTTTATAATTTAACTCCAGATTTTTTTCTTGATTCATAAACTGTAAATGCAGTTAAAAGTTTTAAAAAATATATGTTTTTAAGTGGTATATTACGCTTTGTCAATGAATGTGTCAAAATTTCCAACTCTTTTTTTTTATTTTGTTTAAACTGCACAGAATAAAAAATAATCTGCACTTAAAGAATGTTTTAGATTTTTATATTAAGTTTTACTTTTCGAAAACTATCTTTGTTATTTTTAAAATATTTTACAATGATACTTTTAGATTGATAAAAAATATATATCAGATTTCGAACTATTGAGTGAACTTTAAACAATTTTTCTTTTTTTGTGGGAAAAAAGTATTTCTTTTTCGTAATTCAAAATTTTACACTCTCCATATTTTAATTCTTTTGATCCGAAAAATAAAACTTTTTTTAGCTTGCATATTATGTTAGATTTTTTTAATTCTAAAATCGTGTATTTTGAATGTATCATCCTTGTTTGAGAATTTCTTTTATGATTTGATTTCACGGATAGATAATTTAAGCTTCATTTTTTATATATTTGTTTAATATTACTAATACAGTACACTTTCCTTTAACCAACCGGAATTAATACAAGTGCGAAAATAAATAAAATAAGCGAAAGAAGTGAAAAAAAAGTTGAAAATTCTGTAAGTGTATATTAAATATGAAATAAAATGTAAATAAACTTTAAAAAAAAAAAAGAAATGTTGTGCATTAATACATTGTACACAGAAATTCGTTTAAATTTCTGTGTTATAGACTACAGTACATCAAATGAGTCATAAAAAATGCATGATAAACAAAATCTTAACATATTGTATGCGGGACACTTACTAGTACGTTTTCTGACGATTGATACTTGAGAGCTGGTCTCGTACTGGTACGGATTAGTGTAACAACATGGTTTGTTTGCGGGTACAAAAATAACAGTATATACAGGAAAATGAAGCCGAATGTTCTTGTCTACTACATAGATTCTGGAAAAATTAGGCAAATAAAAACTAGTTTTTACATCAGTCGATGCGGAACCATAGAACGGTTTGATTTGGAGTGCTACGGTCTACTTTTTGCAACACGAGGGCTAACGAGACCGGGACCTACAGCTTAAAGCCGATTCCGAACGGCTACGAACATCCATGCCACTGTGGGATTTGAACCCACGAACTCTGGTACCGAAGGCTAGGAACGGGAAGGTTGATTAAAAAAATCAATTTAGATTTAAAATTAACTTTTTATTTATCCACGCGAAAATGATATTATATATATATATATATATATATATATATATATATATATATATATATATATGTGTGTATATATATATGTATATATATGTATATATTTATATATTATATATATATATATATTTATATATTATATCTAAATTTGTATATATATTTGTTTATTTGTCTATATGTTTGTTTATATATTTCAATATAAAATTCGAAAAGTTAGTTAAAATATTAAATAATTTTCGATCTTTTGAGATTTAACTGAATAACTAAATTTACGCGCAAAACGCCTGCTCCCGGTACAATTCCGCTGCGAAATGTACCCACACAATGTGTTAATACAATGTGTTGCATACACCCTGAATTCAAAAATAAAAGTGTACCGGCATGTGGGGAAAATGTTGACTAGAATGGAGCTCAGTAATAGAAACTGTACGTCTTGACCTTGAATAGAAAAGACAAATGTATTCCAGTCCAAAGAATGTTGATTGGTAAGGCTTAATTTAAATATTTCTACTAATGATTGCCATATTTATGTAATAAATTGACAACTCATAAATACTTTTTGACTATAAAAAAGTACATTTCCATCAATTAAATGATTAATTCTCCATTTTTACGTTAAATTCGAGTAACCAGTTTAACCCAAACCGTTTAGGTCAGATAAAACAGACGTCTATCTAAGAAACAGCTCAAAGCATTGACTACCTTCTCTTTTGTTAATTGTTGTAAATGACATTTAATGAATGTTACTTTAACTATAAAAGAGTATATTTCCATCGATTAAATAATTAATTCTCCCTTTTTACCTTAAATTCGCTTAACCAGTTTAACTCAGAAGTGTTTAGGCAAGATAAAACAGACGTCTATCTAAGAAACATCTCAAAGCATTGACTTCCTTCTCTTTTGTTAATTGTTGTAAATGACATTTAATGAATGTTACTTTAACTATAAGAGATTGTATTTCCATCAATTAAGTAATATGTTTTTCCCTTTAACCGAAATATTACGTTACCGGCTTAATCCCGGATTAATTTAAGCCAGTTAACACAGGATTGTACTGTTACCAGTGTACTGTATAACTGTTTTTGAGGTACAGATACTTTCCTGATTTATTTTTTCTTCCTTTCTAATTGATTTGTTGAATTTATTCCTAGAGTCTGTAACATCAACGTATATTGTAATCACTGTTACGATAGATTAGAAATCTCATGTGACCTGCTAAATATAAACAATCCTAGCTACAGATATAACAACTACAATCTCTTGCTTTATGAAATCCTAGGTGATTTTAAGATGGTGTTAAGATTCTTCTATTTATCTGTCTTCTTTTTTGTAAATTGCTGTAAATGAAACTTAATGAATCCCTACTTTAACTATAAAAGAGTGCATTTCCATCAATTAAATAATACGTTTTTCCTTTAACTGAAATATCACGTTACCGGCTTAATCTCGGATTAATTTAAGCTATTTAACAGGATTCTATTGCATAACTGTTTTTGAGGTACAAATACTTTTCTGATTTATTTTTTCTTTCTTTTTAATTTATTGGTTGCATTTATTCCTCGAGTCTGTAACATCAATGTGTATTGTAATCACTGTTACGATTGATTAGAAATCTCATGTGACCTGCTAAATATAAACAATCCTAGCTACAGATATAACAACTATAATTTCTTGCTTTATGAAATCCTGGGTGATTTTACGATGGTGTTAAGATTCTTCTATTTATCTGATTCTTTTTTGTAAATTGATGTAAATGAAACTTAATGAATCCCTACTTTAACTATAAAAGAGCGCATTTCCATCAATTAAATAATGCATTCTCCGAAATTCATGTAATTCATTTAACCGAGATTTCATGTAACTGATCTAGTAGTAATTTAATCCTGTTAACAGGGAGTCTACTGTGTAACTATACTTTCTGTACTTGCTTGATTTATTTTTTCTTCCTTTTTGTTTTATTGTTTACATTCATTTCTCGGGCATGTAATATCAGCGTATATTGTATTCAATGTTACGATTGATTAGGGATCTCATGTGACCTGCCAACCGGAATACAAGTAATCCTAGTTACATATATAAAAATTACAACCTCTTGCTTTATGAACTCCATGGTGATTTTACAACCGTGTTAGGAATCTTCTATTTATTTGTCTCTCCATACTGCAATTACAAATAACTTTCACTGCCGCAATTTTTTTTCTTCTCGGTTTTCTTGTTTATTATCTCTCAAAAAAAGTTGCTTGAAGATATAAGCTAGTGATACAATGGTACATTTTTCACATCTTTCTAAAAAAAAACATCTCGAAACATTGACTTCCTTCTCTTTTGTAAAATATCTAGTAGCGAAAGGGGGGGCGCGTTGAAAATCGATACATCCTTTGGAATTTGTCTTTTGTTGTGGGTTCTTCTCTGCATGAAATGACCCTTTTGTGAAAGTTAAAACTCATAAAGGCTGTAATCGGCCTTTGTAGCTTTTAAAAATGATTTTTACTGTACTCGTTTGCAGAGTGTTTGAAGGGGGAGGGTAAACCAAGGGGAAAGCATTTTTGCTTGGCAAAGTTTCATTATTTGGGGCCCCCTCCCCCCCTTTAACGCTCCTGTCGATATTTATGAATGACGTGTATCTCAAAAATTGACATTTTTGTCTTTTCGCTTTCCAGAAGTGGATGGAATATCGATAATTTTACGTCGCCCATTTTCCAATACAGCGGAAACGAAGAGTGTGTATATATATAGAGCGAGATATATATTTATATCCATCTTAAAGGTTATTTACTTTCATGATTTTGAAAAAAAAATATTCAGCTGATGGAATTCCTTAGAAAGATTTTCTTTTTTTTTTTTATCACGATGTCTACCCTTTAATTTCATTCGATTTGATTTTTCTTGCCCTGATTATTTTTGTTTGTTTCGAACGTGCCAAAAATTTCTTCTGGAATTTTAAATGAACAAAAATGTAATACAGGGTGGTCCAACAATATTCAGTGCAGTTCATGTTTCGGGGGAGGGAAAAAGCGAAAGGAAGTACGTAGGCGATAGCATGCTCATCCGTATAGTTCATCCTAAACTTACAAATAATAGAAACAAATAAATAAAAATTGGATTGTACATAGGGTGGTCCAACATTATTCAGTGCATTTGATGTTTGGGAAAAAGAAAAAAGAACGAAATGAAGTACTTCACTTTTTAACACTCATACCAAGCACTGCATACCTAAAAGGATGTAAGATGTTGACGTGATACATTTCGTTCAGAACTTATAAATAAGCAAACATTGGGTTGTACGCATTGTGGTGCAACATTATTCGGCACATTTCTTGTTAAAGAAAAAAGGAAGTATGAAATGAAGTACACGTTTATATCAGACACTGCATACCCAAAAGTGTGTAAGGCGTTGACGTACCCACCGATACAGTTCGTCCGAATTTACAAATGATAATAAATAAACATTAAGTTATGCAAAACAGGTATCTCAAAAAGGGGGGGGGTACTTCCAACTTTAGTAATGAATATGTTTATTGTTATCTTGTAAAAATAATTTAAAACTGGACAAAACATTTACTAATCTTTCGATGAGACATGGGGGGGGGGGCGATTCCAAGAACGCCCGACATTAAAGGGGTGTAAACCCCTTGACTTTTTCTTTTGGAGGTATACAGGACCGAGTGTACGCAACTCTAGTGCCGGATATCTATAACCTAAAATCTCTGAAGTTATTGGAGAAAAACCTGCTGAAATGCTGCAAAACATATATTTGGCGTGAAATGTCTAGATGTTTTGCTTGCCACAAATATAGCTTACGAGGAAGTTAATGAATTATTAAATTTTTCTTGCGTAAAATTATCTTTCCAAGAAAATAATAAACATGTACGTATCTCAATTTTTTTAACAACATGAAATAATTAGGACCTGCCTGTATTTATGTTTCTTCCTCTCATCCCGACGACAGGTGGATTTTCTTACTTCCTTTATGTAGTAAAGAAATTATTGTAACCTCGAAAACTTTCGAGCTTCAACTGAAATAGCTATTTTGACCATACTTGAATCCATATTAAAAAGCTTCAGAGTTGCGTCTCTGTGTAATTTGAAGGACACTTTAAATTTGAAATTTAAATATCCATTCTAATCATCTCTGGATTAATTTTGACTAATATTGATGTGACATCTGTACGTGTATATTTTGCATAACTCAAAAACGACTAGCAATAGAAAATGTCGAAATTTTATATTTAGGAATTTTATATCTAGTTGCGCATCCTCTTTTTTTATTGCAATGAGCATTATATGTAATGAGAAATTTCAATATAACTCATATAATGTAGTCCTACGACTAAAGACCGATTAGCCTCAAAATACTGAAATTTTGTATTTTTAACTGTTCTAGTTATGCATCTCTATTTCTGATAGCAATCCACACTCTATATAACGAAAAATCTCAATATAACGCAATCAATGCTACAAAACTACAACCATACTACACAAAATTATCGACTTTTTTATATGTAGTTGTAACGATACTTTCAAAAGCTATATAAAAAAACAAGGTATATTAGTTATTGATAATAATTTTTTCTGTTTATTATTGGTATTGCTTAAGGGAAACGTTCTCTTAAAATTTCAATATAACGAATATTAGCTCTGACGGTTGCCGTCAGATGGCAGTACTTCTGCTCTGTCGATACATACCGTTATCTTCAGAAACGAAACTAACTTTACGTATTTAAAGGACTATGCAAATGATAATTCTAAAGTCTTAACATAGAATTAAACCTCACAAAAATGTTTAATTTAATACGTGGGGTGGTGACCCCGTCAGACTTTTATGTATTTATTTCGAAACTCGAACATTTGCTTTCTTGTTGGTGCGGTCATATCAGTGGTTCAAAAATTGTATGGTAGCATCTCCTATCACGATCTTTTTAAATTGAAAAAAAAATGTTTAAAAAAAATTCTGTAAGCAGGATCACGTAAAGGAGTTATTGAACTCCTGCCAAAATTCCCGTGTTGGTTTTCCCCTTTTATGGCTTTACGGAATCACTTGCGTGTTTGCCAAGATCTTTGCTTGTTTCCGCTTCTCTCCGTTCTTGTGTTAGGACGTCAGGAATACAAATGTTGAAACACTATTTGTCAAGCAGTTTTATTGGTTATGCTTCGTTCATCATAACCCTCTCGTTTTAGGCATATACATGACTTGGAAATGAAACTCAGCTAATTCTAGGTTGTCGCCAAATTATTATTTTCCTGTGTCCGGTTTCGGCGAGAGAAGCTCGTTACGAAACTTATTCTCGAATTATATCCCGGGATTAGGTAAAAGATAACCGCGCTTTTTATCAAATTGAAATATAAAACAAATTTTTTTTTGCGCTTTAAAATTGATCATCTGAAAATTTTATTTTCTTTACTGAAATTGAAATTAGATGCAAATAAGAGGGAAAAGAATTCAGATATGTTGTAACATTTAGCTATTAAATTAATTATTTTTAATTAATTTTTTATTATATTTTAATTAGCCACTCATAAATCACATTATCTGGTTATATACTGATTTTATCCCGTACGCATGATTGTAAATTTCAAACTCTAAAAATACTTTTGATATATTAAAATTATTAATCTATAACAGTACTCTAAGGCTAATTAATTAGTGTGATGCCAACTCAACGGTAGTATTTTTTCTATTATAAACAATACACGTAAGCTATGGAACTCCCCACAAATGAATTAATTTACCAATTGTAAAAGATGTGGCTCTGTTTGTATTTGTAGTAAACGCGATAATTAAAAAAAGCAGCGAATTTGATTTGATAAGCAGCATTCATTATGAAATATTTATCTGTTATCACGTAGTTATAGCTAATCGCCGATTATAAGTATTCGTTAATTGGGAATTCAAACGAAATATTAAGAGAAATAAAAATTAAAATTTCCATCTTCCTTTCCTCCTGGAGGACAGAGATTATTTTTATTTCGAATTACTATTGAGTCGTTGTTTTATATAAAATATAAAAGATGCAAATATTATAAAATAAAAGAGATGAATAATAAAGCCATTTTAAATTTAAATAAGCCATTAAATTAAAAAAAGAATTTAAACTATAACAAAGTATGGTAAAATCTATCAGTTAAGAGAAATATTTTAATTTGAATTCAAAACAGTATTAAAGATAAAAAGTGATAAATTATACATTTCTCTTTTTCAAAGAATATTTTTATATTATTTATTACTTGTTTATTATTAATTTTTATGGTATTCTGAAATCGAGAAGGCATGTCATTTAATCCGAAAGATTTTAAATATTATTGATTTAAATATTACAAATATGATTTAAAATACATTTGAAAGGAGAGAATGTTTTTTACTTAAATTTCAGTAAAAATGCATAATTTGACAGGATTTATTGCATTTTTGAACAGAATTTCAAAAAATTTTCCAGAACTAGATTATTTAAATATAGTAGCAACACAATGCCTGGAGGCTTAAAGTCATTCCAAAGCATAACGAGTATCATCTGGCATATGTGAGCTTTAATCATATTCGAAAGGAGAGAAATATATTGACTGAAACATGCATAGTAAATGAATTTGGGTGACTCGGGAACGAACACTTAAAGATGGATGCTTGCATTTTTTGCATTTGACTGGCTTCCCGAATTTTAAACTACAAATATTCGCAAGGTTTGATTAGGTTTGGAGAGTTATGGTCTACAGTTTAGTAACACGAACGCTAACGAGACCGGGAGGTACTGCTTAAAGCCGATTTCGAAGGACTACGAACAGCCATGCTATAGTGGGATTCTAACCCACGAACTCTGGAACCGTAGATGAACTCTCTAATCATTCAGCCATCGTTCGGCCCAGCGGAAGAGGAGACATTAGTATATTGACTGAAACATGCATAGTAAATGAATTTGGGTGACTCGGGAACGAACACTTAAAGATGGATGCTTGCATTTTTTGCATTTGCAACTGTCTTCCCGAATTTTAAACTACAAATATTCGCAAGGTTTGATTAGGTTTAGAGTGGTCTACAGTTTAGCAAACGACGCTAACGAGACCGGGAGGTACTGCTTAAAGCCGATTTCGAAGGACTACGAACACCATGCTATAGTGATTCTAACCCACGAACAATGAACCGTAGATGATCTCTAATCATTCATATCGTTCGGCCATGTAAAACTGAGGAGACATTTTATAGACTGAACATTAGTAGTGAACAGTGACTCAACAACAAATAAGAACGAACACTTGAAAAATATTTTGCTCGCATGTTTACAGTGAAAGTAATCACAGAGCTCTAATTCAGGTTTGATTCTTACTTGCGGTCTACTGTTTACTAAAGAGCGCTAATAGAATAGATCTAAAAATCCGAAAAAACATCTCTGAAATGTGCAATTCAGAAAAACACAACTCCCGACCGACTGCAGCTGGCCTATAATACCTCATCGGTTTGATATAATGTTTGCTAAGAATAATTTCGAAAATATGATCAGAAATAAAAATAAATCCATTCATTATGTGGTTATATACTAACCTATTGTAATTATTTTTAACTCATTAAAAATCTATAACATTTATGCTGTTTAAAAAAAATTAATATAAAAAAATCTCGTTCTGTTAAATAAAAATGCCATACGATGGCAGCATTGATCGGAAGATGTGTTTAACTCCAGAAGCTTACGCGGGCTTTTATAGATTGATGTATGTCTTTATTTACTTTAAATCTGCCCCTTTCTAAGTGTAAATAATACTTAGTCCTTCTTTCTTTATACGGAAGTACGAAGATTTACTTATTTCCTCCGAGGCGTTAAATTAATGATAATTGTTACTGACTTTAAAAATTTCTCCTTTCTTAAATTTTATCTTAAATTCTTGTTTTAAACCTCCACTTTTTACGTGCAGCATTTCGTATTTAAATTTTGTTAAACTATTAAAGACTGTAAGAATTTTTTCTGAGCATTTCATTTTCTTTTGCGTACAAAATAGTTAGAACTCTGTAACTAACAAATCCCATCTGAACGCACGGTTCATTTTCATTTCGAGCATCATTTCAAATTACCTTTATTTGTGAGACGTGGTTTTTTCCCTTTTTTTTTTCTTTAATGAACTCATTCCCCGAAACAAATATGAGCCAGAAAGTTAATTTACATGCGGTTCTGATTCTAGTCTGCATACAAATTAAATTTAAATTCTTAGCGTCTGTTTGTAGTATGATTGGTAGTCGTTGTTTCTTTTAATCTATCGCATACGTGACTCAGGATTCAATTGTAAAAATTTAAATCTTAGGGGGTTTTTTATATGGGGAAAAAACAAAGAATTAAAAAAAGTTTCTTTTGGGTATTGTTTTTTCTACTTTATATTTATTTATTTTGCAAGTAATACTTACATCATTTCTTTTATTTTTCAAATACTCGTAGGTGGTTAAAGTTTGCATGTTTCATTGGTTTCTCCTTGCGCATTGCAGTAAAAATGTGAAATGAATAGTATTGTTTCTGGGTTTGGTGTTTCTAAATCCGTCTTCAACACATTGTGTGCTGGTACATTTCGCAGCGGAAATGTACCAGGAGCTGGCATTTTGCGCGTAAATTTAGTTATTCAGTTAAATCTCAATATATCGAAAATTATTTAATTTTTTAACCAACTTTTCGTATTTTATATTGAAATATATAAACAAATATATAAATAGAGATATATAAATAACAACCATAAATTTTTTTAAATATATTTTTAGTAGATAAATTTATAATATATTATATATTTATAATATATTATAATTTAATATATAATAATATATATATAATATTATATATATTATTATATATTATATTATAATATATTTTTAGTAGATAAATTTATAATATTAAATATGAAAAATCAAAGAGAAATAGTAGTATATAGTTTTAATTTTTTTTCCCGTTCTGTGGTTCAGCATCGACTGATGTAAAAACTAGTTTTTATTTGTCTAAATTTTTTCAGAATCTATGTAGTGGACAAGAACATTCGGCTCCGTTTTCTTGTATACACCGTAATTTTTGTACCCACAAACAAACCATGTTGTTACACTAACCCGTACTAGTACGTAACCGGCCCTCAAGTATCAATCGTCAGAAAACGTACCAGTACGTGTACCGCACTCAAGTATCAATCATGAGAAAACGTACTAGTAGTGTCCCGCGCTCAAGTATCAATCGTCAGAAAACGAACTAGTAATGTCCCGCGCTCAAGTATCAATCGTCAGAAAACGAACTAGTAATGTCCCGCGCTCAAGTATCAATCGTCAGAAAACGTACTAGTAGTGTCCCGCGCTCAAGTATCAATCGTCAGAAAACGAACTAGTAATGTCCCGCGCTCAAGTATCAATCGTCAGAAAACGTACTAGTACGTGTCTCACGCTCAAGTATCAATCGTCAGAAAACGTATAGTACGTATCCCGCATACAATGTGTTAATTTTGTTCCTTGCAATAGCTAAAGTACTGTAGTGCCTGTGTGTTGCTATTGTTTTTGTTATTATGACTGTAAAAATTTCATAATTCATTTGGTATATCATCAGCACAAAAAAAAAAAAAAAAAAAAAAAAAAAAAAATTTTCTTTTTATGTACAATTTTCAAATTTTGATTACTTTGTATGAAATCAGAAATAAGATATACTTTAATCAAACTCAACTTCATCGAGAACTTTTGTATTAACAGAAAATGAGCTTGATCGATAAAATTCTATTGGTGCATTGACGTTATATAATTTTCTTTCATTCATTTCTTTTGTTTTTCAAATACTCATGTAGGTGGTTAAAGTTTGTATATTTCATTGAATCCTCCTTGCGCATTGCAGTGAAAATGTGAAATGAATAGTATTGTTTATGTTTTTAGTGTTTCTAAATCCGTCTTTAATTTTGTTCCTTGGAATAGCTAAGGTACTGCAGTGTCTGTCTGTTGTCATTGTTTTTGTTATTATAACTGTAAAAATTTCAGAATTCATTTGATATATAATCAGTAAAAAAAGGCTATTTTCTTTTCATGTACAATTTTCAAATTTTGATTACTTTGTATGAAATCAGAAGTAAGATGTATTTTAATCAAACTCAACTTCTTCAAGAACTTTTGTGGGAACGTAATTGATAAAATTCTATTGGTGCATTGACGTTATATAATTTTTTTAAAATCTACACCCATCTCTAGCTTATCACCTATGAAGGATCTAGGAACTTACCTATACCTTAATTACCATAATGAGTACTGTAGGTAATAATTTGTTTTTTATAGAAATTATAGAAACATGTAAAATAAATTAGATATCTTGTCGGCGCCAACTAGCTCTCAATAAATTTTGTTTGTTTGGAACCATGATCATTTTACTCCTTTTTGAAATAAACTATAAGCAAGTTAGGAGTTGCGGTCCGTGTTGTAGGCAGTATTATTAAAAAGAGTTTAGGATTTTCTTTCTTAATAAACAAACTATAAGCAAGTGAGGAGTTGTTTTTCGTGTTGTAAATAGTATTATTAAAAAGGATTTTTCTTTTCTTTGTGGTATAAACAAACAAACTATAAGCAATTGAAAGGTGCAGGTAGTATTATTAAAAGGATTTTTTTTTACTTGTGGGGTTTAGCCCTCGTGTGCAAAACAGTAGACCGTAGCGCTCCAAACCAAACCAAACCAAACCAAATCAAACTTTTCTTGTGGGAGTAAATAAAAACTATAAGAAAGTGAAGAGTTACCTTCAATACTGTAAAAGAACTTTCTTTTTCAATGGAGAATAAACAAACCATAATCAAGTGAGGAGTTGCGTTGCGTATTTTACGCAGTATTATCTTCCATTTCTTGGGAAATAAACAACAAACCATAAGCAAGCAGGCAATTGCTTTAGTACTGTAGGCATTATTAAAGGTTCTTTCCCTTTCCTTGGGAAACAAACAGGCCATAAGTAAGTCAGGAGTTACGTACCATGTTGTACATGCTGTATATGCAGTATTATTAAAATGGTTTTTCTTTTTCTTGAGGAATAAACAAACTATAAGAAAGTGAGGAGTTGCTTTCAGTACTGTAACGGGAACTTTCCTTCTCCTTGGGGGATAAACAAGCATTAAGAAACTGAGGAGTTGCATTAAGTATTGTAGGCAGCATTTATGAGGGTCAAATTTAATTGATAGTTTTGAATATTAATCATCTTTATTAAATACGCTGTTATAAGATACTTAATGCTGTTATTAAGATACTGTTATTATCCACTGTGTAGTGGTTTACAAGATATCTGATGTTATAAAGATTATATTGTTCGGCATGCTTGCTGTGTTTGTATTCGAGCAAGTTTATTATTTAGTGTATAATATGTTCCATAAGTTTGCTCACTCTATATTTATTTATATATGTAGAAGAACAGTTTTCTGTTGTATGATAATAAATACTTTTTAAAAGAAAAATTTCATATGTCGTAATCATTATTAGTGAGAAAGTATGATTGTATATTCGATGACACTTAAAGTAACGTTTTAATAGTTAAAAAACCGTTTAAACCATTGTTTTTCTTCCTTTACCTAATTATAATTTATTTTTATCTGTCCCAATTCATGCAAGTAGTTTATAATTCTGATTTTTTTCTTTTTAGGTAACATTCACACTAATGAAGTCTTGGACCGTGAAACAAGCAATCGGTACTGGCTTACAGTCCATGCTATCGACAGGGGGGCTGTGCCACTATCTGGACGACTTGATGTGTACATTGAAGTTCTAGATGACAATGATAATGTACCCTTAACTACCCTGCCGGCCTATTACCCGAGTATTCCTGAGAATGCTCCTCCGGGTACAGCTGTTTTGAAACTGGAGGCATTTGATTTAGATCTCAATGATGATAAGAAAATCCGTTTCAGCATTTCAAGTGGAGATCCCCAAGGATATTTTTCCATTGACAATGTGACAGGTAGGCTGATATTTCTTTTAATATTTGAACTTTATTTTGTGCTATCATGTGATATATTTGTCTATTAAGACATAAACACATTGTGAATAGATTTCATCTATTCGTTGTTAAAACAATATTCGCACTAATGTTTTTTGACAACGATCTTGTAGGAAATTTAAGAGAAGATTTATCACGTTACAGTTTTGTCCAAATGAAATTTTGTTAACTCTTGGAAATTAAACCTCTCTCCTTAAATTGCTTGAATTTATAGATCTTCATTCATCTGTTAGAACTTAAATGCAGTGTGAACTCAATTCATTCTCAATACGAAATTCGTACAAATGTTTTCTACCCACGATCTTATAAGAAATTTAAAAGATGATTTATCACGATAAAATTTTGTCCAAATAAAATTTTTTATCCTATTCCAGACCTTAGAATGACTGCCATAAGTATGTTAAGAGCAGCCCAATAGAGTTCAGGCAAACAAACAAAGTGAGAAAATTTTTTAGCAGAATTGACTGCTGCTGCGTCACTAAGTCAAGTCCAGAACAAGTGATCAAGTGATCTCCAGACATGTCAAAGGCACTACATAGTGGGCAAGTCAGGGTTTCTTCCAAACCAAATCTGTGCAAATGTTTTAAAAAGTAGTCATGTCCTGTTTTAATTCTAAAGTTGGCGATACGACAGCTCTGGCCAGGTCACGAGGGATGGGATTTTCCATCAAGTCACTCCAACTCTTTCCCTCCACCAAATTCCTGAAAAACCCTCTAAGATGCACTTTAAGGGTAGAATCCATGATATGGAACAGGTGAATCAGGCTGTGGGAGGCTGCAGCCATTCTTGGCCAGGGAGTCTGCAACTTCATTTCCTGTGATTTCACAATGACTCGAGATCCATTTCAGGACAACATTTCGTCCCCTATTCATCAAAGTACAATTTCAAGTTGGCAGCTATGGACTGAATCCTTGTTAGATGGCATTATGGGAGTGATAGATTTTATAGTGGACTTGTCCAAATAAAATTGGTTTAGCTCTTTGAAATTAAACTTCATATCTGAAATTGATTGAATTTACAGATCTTCATTCGTCTTTCGCTGTTCTAGAACTTTTGTACCCTTTTTAAAGTATTGTTTAATCCTGTAATGCTGCTCGCATGGTCAGATGCATACGTTTCGCATCATATGATATACTCCATCCACAAAAATTATAAAATATTCTGTTTACAAAAAGTTCATTTGAAAAAAAAAAAGACTTAATTATTTTAATTCGTGTACTTGGTAATGTAAACCTTAAGAACAAAGCGAGATTACGCTGATGTCAGGCTAAATACTATAATAAAATGCTTCGACTTTTATTTAACATGTGTTTGGAAAATTTTTTTAATTATTTGGTCTAAAATTATTAGTTATTAATTTTATATCACACTTTTCAGTTTCGAGCTCAATGTGCTAAATGAAGTAACCTTCTTATTTTGCCAGATTCTTTCAAAAGGACTTTCAGCCCTTTAGATTTCAATTTTAGTTTTAATCATGGGTCTTTGTTGTTTCATACAAATAATATAAAAAAATTGTTCTCAATTTGGAGTATTTTGTCCCATATTAAATTTCTATACTATCTCTCTAAACAACTGATCTTACATAACCTTCATCAGGTTACGTAACTGGAATCAGTTCTATAGAATGCTTTTCTAACAATAACTGAATAAAATTATCATCTTAGTTAAAAAATAGAAAATTTATGCTGTGTATAGGAAACATTTTACGGTATCTTAATAGAGAAAACGTATCAGAGCATATTCAAGTAGCATAACTGTTTTAAGGGGCATAAAAATTCTACACTTTCACATTCACGAACATTTCATATTACAATGAAATTGCAATTATTAAAATTTCTTTCCTGTGACTAAAGTCATCTCTTTTAAAAAATGCCTAGATTACCTTCTACCGGTTACGTAACAACGATAAATTATTAAGAATGCACTTTCTCAAACAACTTCTTAATGGAAATAGTATCATTATAAAAGGTAGGAGATCTAAAATATTTATAGCATTTATTTTATGGGGATTTAATAGGGAAAGCATATGACAATATATTCAAGAAGTATAATTATTATCTACGATTTAATATTTTGAACGTCTAGTTTTTCATAATTAAATTAATTCAAATTATTCAAATCATTTCTTTAATAATTAGAAACATATTTCTTCCATATACCGCTCGAAAATTCTACTTTTTTTCCATTGCCTAACAATGATATTTATATAATCTCACAGTTATTAACTCCTATAAAAGGGCTTTAAATATTATGCAGATTTGCGGCTTTGAATTATTCAAACACGTTGCTGAGCGAAACTTTCTTTGTATATTTTAGTAATTAAGAAACGAAGATTATTATAAAAACAGAAGCTCTTAATTACTCAACCGTGCAGCTTGTTAAAAGTGAAAATTTTTCTCTTTCCACTTGATTTCATTCTTATGTTTGGCAAGCAATCTAAATTTTAATAGAGTGTATTTTTTTTTCACATATTTCGACGGCTCCATAAGATCGATGTAAGATTTAATGCTGTAGTGAAGCGACGAGGAGAGAGAAAAAAAAAGAATAAAAATGTCTTCTAAAAAAGCAAGTTTACTTTGGTTTTAACAACGTTTTATCAGTTATTGATCTTTGGTGATACGGTAGTTAATTCCTTAAACAGCGTAATCTGTCAGTGAAAATGCTTTGATGCAGTTACATATTGACCTGTTATCTTGCGGTAATGGTTCAAAGAAAAGCTCTGGGATTTTATTCCCAGTTTTACAGATATTGTTATTTGCCCGACTTCGAGAGTTATCTTTTCATTTCATTGCATCTTTTTGACATTAAACCGTGATTGCATAGTAGATTTTCTTTGCAGTACTATTTAAAAAAAATAATTACAAAAAAGTTCTGAAACGGGTAGTTTAGGATTATCAAGTATTCTTTATCTTATACAGCAGAATTTAGTTTTACGTACGCTAATTTTAAAACAGATAATTGACTTTAATTTCTTTTGATTAAAATTAATACTCAATTTATTGGATTTGTAGATCGTTAGTGTATAATATTCTCTTTTTTTTGCAGCAGTGTGCAATAAATCATAAAAAAATTAATAAAGAATTATTTCGCCGTGAAAGGTTCAAAATAAAAAGCCAGTTTGAATTATTGAAAGAAATCTGATCATTTCTTTTTTTGCTAAACATTTTTTCGATTAGTTGCACATTGTATTAAGGAAACCTAAGATTGTATCACACATTACTTAACTCGCCTTGACCAAATTATAAAAATCATTAACGAAAACACATTTATTTTTTCTTATCGTTGGTTTTTAACCTTTGTTCCTTTGAGTTTAGTTTCCTCTGTCAAAATTATGTGAGTTTAAAAAATTTCACTCTCTTCACATGATCATTCTGAATGTCGTAGTCTATGTGGGTATATAATAATATTCCGGTTAAAAACATTTACGGATAGGTGGCGCTGCACTGCAACTTCTTATGATTTTGTTTTCTGTTCTGTGTCGAGTGGATATTCTGTGGAATAAAACGTGTACTTTTTTTTCTGCTTGTTAGATTGAATTTTTAAACAAGCAAATATGTAAAAGGTATATTGATATTTACTGGAAATAGATCTTCCGCATTGATGGCTTTATTAAAAAGAATTCAGCGTAATCGAATTTCAAATTCTTTCATCTGTTTATTTACTGTCATGAAGAAAGTTTTGGTTTTTCGCAACAATGCCCTAAGACGGACTCACAAAAACCTACCATGTTGTAGAGGATATATCATCGAACTGAGACACTGATTTCGCTGAACTGAAATCGAGTGCATGTTTAGAATTCTATTTTACATATTTGTGACATAGCCAGCTTAAGGTCTACACGCACATTATTAGCCTATTGTTTTGCATACGCGCCAAAGCACTCGTAATACCTTGTGTAGAATAATTGCTTCCGAAGCCAGAGGGCGCTGATGCCCGCGCCGAGGTTGAAAGAATTGTAGTTTGTGTTATATCTGTCTTGAAGGCGGCGGCCTAACAATACTCTGTGATCTTAGTCCATTAAAGTTTTGTTTTTAAAAATGCCGAACCACAGTCATTTGAACTAGAAAGCCATTTTTCTTCACCTTGTAGTGGTTGTAATACTAATATCTACCTGTAACATCACTCCAGGTCGAATGCTCATTGTAGTAACAGTTCTATTAACATCAATTATTACATTTAGTACCAATATGGCAGAATGCTATTTCTTTTTCATACATTGCGTAAGTTTTGGTGTTCTCAACACAATCAATCTGAAAAAAAATAAAGAGATTTATTTCATTTATTTCATTGTGTAGAATGTAGATCTACATACAGTGTATAATATAGATGTTGGGACTGTGCAGTATAAATGTTTGCTTTGGAAGGTTTATTTTGAATATGTGTTAGATCGCCAGCTCAAAATCTTATACCAGCGCGTTATCAGCTTCCTTCTTTTCATATGCTATGAAACTCGTCCGTTACCTGAAAATTCGAATGTTTTACAACAGTTACTCTTGTGTGGAAAGGGAGGGTAATATTACTTATGTAGTTAAGACAAAACGAACTCAAAAATAATATCTACAAATGTAATGGTCAAAATGCTTTCATAGAATATACTGTTAGAAATTGAAGTCAACTAGATGTTTTCTTGTTACTATTACTAGTAACCTATCACGTTACTATTATTAGAATAGTATAATTGTTACAATTATTAGTGCCACCTTGCGGCCTCGAAGCTTCAGCGAGACGTATTTTATAGTTATTTTAGCATGAGTTTTATACGAAATAAACGTTTGATGCTTAGTCTAATTTTCTTTCCTACCAAAAAATTTATTAATTTTTCTCTACATCTGATTAATGAGTTGAAGCTTACAAGAGTATTTAGAAAAGTAAACGCCAAGTAATTTAAAAATTTAGAACTGTTGCAACAAAAAAAATGGGAATTCTCAAAGTATACATATGCATGCATGTATATAAATAAATAAACGTATTGCGTTAATTTACCTTTATATATACAACATAACATGTATCTTTTTGTAGCAACTTAAAGTATTTTAAGTAATTTCTTTATTTCTATGCTATTTTAATGAATACTGTATGAAGCATTTATGAATCCCGTAAATAGAATCTTTCCTGCTCCGTAACTAAATTAAATCGCTTGGCGTAAAATCTATTAACGTTATTTGTTTACTTTGTAATAGGTATTGAGGTGAGAAAGTATAAGTTATATTTAAATTTTAAAATAAGCAATTACTATTCCTTGTTGACGTTCTATGTTTAAAACTTTTCATTTCGTCGTTAAACTTCGGTTTGTTAAATTAGCACTAAATTCCGAATCCATTCCCTACAGAACATTTTCGTTCCTTTATTTCCCAGCCTCACATTTATTCCGTTAATTAGTTATTCGTTCTTAATGCCTTCTTCAAGAATTCATTCCTAGAAAAATAAGCATTCAGACTGGGTTCTAAAGTGCCTTTCATCAAAGACACCTCGTCTGCGTTGTTTTCCTCCCCCCAAACCTCAAATTCTTCCAACAACAACCTTCGATTTTCATTATCCGGTGCCTCTTGAGGACTTTGAAATAAGAGGTTAAAGAGAAAAACTTTTTAAACACTTTTATCTCAACAGCCTATTTCCGGAATACTACTGACGCCTCAAACCAACAATTGACGCCTACTCTTTAATGACGTAATGCTTCCCCGATGCCTCCTCGTCAAAGCTAAATGGTTAGTTTTACCTCAGTATTGCTCTTTTATTTCAGTGGATATAAACTACGTGTTGAACGTAGTTTGATTCCACGGGGAAGCTAGATATCGCACGAAAACTATTTGGATCGGGAGGCTCACAACAAATTAAGCTAGATCTCATTAGAACCGGAAGTAACAGAGAGATACAGATGGGTTTAAGATTGCTCTAAACCTGATAAGTTGTTTGCTGAGCGAGCAATCGTTTTGAATGTTTTAAGCATGTATTTCAACTGATGATGTATTCAAAATGTATTAATTGTGGAAAGTAAAGTTTTTAAGCCAATAAAAATTATAGGTTTGTTTTAAGGGCTTATCAGGTGTTTTAACAATACATTTAACACTAGATTACCCGAGGCAGTCATTTTGACTGTTTTTTAATTTCAATTAGAAAAACAATTATGAAATATGATGACACAATTTCTTAGAATTTGGTGACTTTTTCTATAACATATAAATAGGTTTATGAATAATTGTTGTTACTTCCGCCCTCCTTTATTATATAATATTAAAAATTAATTTTAAACAAATTTATTTACATATTTGTTATTTTTTTACAATGCAATCATTTTGACTGCTTTTTGGGCAATATAGGTATACAAGAAATCTCGGGCAATCTAGTGTTAAATGAACAGCAGCAGTATGTTTTAGGATAACTAAAGTTTTATTCATAATTTTATTTTATATTATTTATTTCATTATTTAGCAGCATTACCATATTGTTGACCGGCAATTTTACTGAAAATTTATCTCATGTCGGCTATTAGCACAATTTGATTCATTATCACTCGGACAATCAGATAAAGTATCCGCGTATAATTCATTGAAAGATTCTTCATTACGTTCCGTCATCGTTTTTTTTTTTTTTAATTTTTTTAATTATTAAATATTTTTTACAACAAAAGATTTGGCGGGTCTTATAAGTGAGAGAAACAGCTTGTGTTATACAGACCAACACTTGCACTGTATGGTCGCCAACAGAGAAACCAACAGCGATGCGACAAAAAAAAAACGCATCACGAGTTTACTCGTGGCCGGTCAGCAACGTTCGGCCATAAAAACACGAGTTAACTCGTGACCTGTCAACAATGTGTTAATATGCGTGCCTTGACAAAGCTAAATGTTTGTTCTTACCTCAGCATTGCTCACTCATATTGCAGTGGATACAAATAAATGTTGAACCCAGTTGGATTTTACAAAGAAACTAAATATCGTACGAAAATTATTTAATTGTTGACATGAATGTTCATAGATGACCTAAATTGATTTTAAGAAGATTATCCTTCGACTATCAAAAGTTAATTACAGTACTCCGAACTTAATTTAAAAGGATATTAATTTTGATTCTAAATATTGAGTTTTGCGTTAAGCAACTAAAATTATTCAAGTAGTTAGAATATTCTATAGAGTTGTTGGTTTTCTGATCCAAAAATCGTGAGTAGTAATCGGGAATCCTATAGACGTTATTTTATGGACTTAAATAACAGTTCTTCTAGATTTTCGCTTTTACACATAAGAAAGTAACTATTTTCGTTAGTCATGATGCTGTTCTCACTTTTACAAAAGCTGTCAATTTGGGGGGGGGGATTATGAAAAGATTTGATATGGCTTTTGTACTTACATGTAAGATATTAAATCACTGTTTTCGGCCTTGGCTCCATTTTAATTATGCGTTAATATTTGTGAGACGTAATAGTGAATTTGATAAAGTAATGCGTATTAAATTTATTACGTATTGTATATTACAAAGATCTTATTTTGTATTGATTCCAAGGATTATATATATATATATATATATATCAGTCTCAGACTACTTAATATGACTTATATTTATGCAACGCTATGAATCTAATTCACAAATTACAGTAAAAGAGAATTACTAATTACACTCTTGAAATATTAATACAGTTGAACGTCTTTGTAACGAATTTCATGAGACTAAAGATTTTGTTCCCTGTATCTGAATCGTTAAAAATACAGTTGATTTATTATTGTTAAATGTATTCAACTGTGATATAAGTGAAATAAAACTCGGGAGTAACCTCGCATAAATAATGTCTGTCTTTTAACTGCTCTTAAACACTGTTTCATAGACTAGAATTACAGCATTGAACATCGGAGAGCAAGCAAAGGCCACCAGTAACCGGTAGTAGCTATTTACCTGCTACTTCCGGTTTCTGATATAGAACGTACAATACGCGTGCATCCGTACTATATAGATACATTATAGCAAAATTTTAGAAAACTACATTTTTGCAATAATTTAGTATTCAAATTTCGGTTTTTCAAAGTCAAAATGTACTAGAGTTAAAATATTCACCTACACACACACAGACTTAAATCCAAAAATGATATTTTCGGATTGGGGATGTCCTAAACATTTAAGATAATTTAAAATCGCGATATTTGGAAGATTATAAAACTTTCTCTACACAATGTATGCGAGAAATTAAAATTTATAGAACAGTTTGCTTTTCAAGAAGTTAGAGGTTGAGGGAGAAAAATTACGCATATCAGATGCCAAGATGTATGCAAACTCATCTCTACTTTAAAAACGTATATGTCTACCATATCCTCCACTTAAAAAAACAGTCTTTAAATGAGAATATTTTTCAAAGGCACCATCTGTTTCTTACGGCGTAAACCGGAATGTTTAGAGAAGCCCTCAAACAGAAACAGAATGATAAAGAACACTCTATATCCTCTCTCTTGCTCTATTTTTTGCTACCCCTTTATAACCAAAGCACATTCAAAAAAGGAGAATGTAGAAAATTTTATTTAGAAAGGCAAGAATAAATAAATAAAAAAATTGCTATAGTTTTGTTTTGATCGAAAACTTGGTCACGGAAGGTTGATTTTTGCGGCGGATATTTTCCAACAGACAAGATTTGAGTAAGTTGAAACATGGAGAAAATAACTTGGTTTTACAGTTGCGCTGAAACACGCCTCGCAGATTTTGTATTAAAAGTTAACGTGGTTTTCCTTGGTATCTGTAGCGATAAAGCATTTTCGATCTCTAAAAAGAGCGTATTTTGACAACCGTTGTTAGTTAAAGCTCTCTTTTTATCCCTTCCTGTTTTAATGTAATTATCAGTAGAAAGAAATAAAATGGTTAAAAGAATTTCATTTTCTTAATTTTACTGGCATTTACATGAAGATAATTTTGTTAAGAAATTTTGAAATAATAATTTAAATTTTTTTATAGTTGTCATCAATTACCTTCTTATTTTTTGACCAATTTATTTTGCTTGAAGGCGAATTTTAACTGTTAAACTAATTGATAATCCTTTTTACTTTCTGCTATATAAGGCGATTTCACGCAGTAGGACAAATTCTCAAATTATGACAATTCTGGCTTTAGTTTCAAACGAAATGGCAGTTTATTGTTTGTCTATTGGCTGTTTTAAACATGAAAATGAATGGGAAGAGCATTATAGTAGTTCGTGACGTTGCGACAAATTGCCTTATTGTTTTTTAGTCTCCCAAAAATTGCCAGGCTATCACATTGATAACATACTTAAGCCTTCTTCTTTTACAAATCGTGTTATGTGCCTTCTATACTTCTTCCTTCCTTATTTGAAATGCAGCAACTTGATACAAAATACTGTAATTAGTGACTGTGGTGTGTTTTGCTCATTGAATAGGTTTTTTTTGTCTGGTTTTTCAGTCTTCCCAAATACAAACCTCGTGATTAATGTCAGCGATTCCCGTAATAAATTAAGTTTAAACCGTGTTCCTTCTGAATAGCCATCTGGCGTATTAAATCTGTGGCATTTCGTCAGTGCCACGCGTTCATCCTTATCTTTCATCATTTTTAAAAATCATTAACGGTAATTGAAACGTAACATTTTCCCTCTTAATTTAATGGGCTGGCGTCATTATCATATAGCATTACATATGATTCCATTACTACCACGCTATAAATAATCTATTTAGAAATAATTAGGTGAATCTCCATCATTTTTTTTTTTAAGTTTTACACAATCGAACAAAGCTGTAGTCAATTTTTCTGGGAATGGATTAGCGAATATTATTCGGCTGTTTGCAAAATATAGTTCATTACAATCTCACATATCTGTGTATACTGCATAAATAACAACATACATGGTAATATGAATCATGAGTTCATTCTTTGATTTTAATATTTTTCAATATATCGGGTGCCCTAAAAGTTCTATAATTTTTCGAGTTCATATGTCCTTGTGAAACATCATTCTCTTTTACACCATCAACTCTTATTACATCTCAGGACCTTTCTTTCGAAAACTGCGATTTCGTATTCTCCATTTATAGTGTCTTTTTCTGTTTCGAGATAAATTTTAATGAAATCTTATAATCTCGATCCGAGAGAATTATGAAAATGATTATTCTATGGCATATTTCTCTACTAAATAACTTCAGTATATAAACTGCTTGAAATGTTGGGCCGCATACGAGGGGTAATTTTGCAGTCTGGACTTTTAACATTACCTTCTTGCGTGTGGCCCTGCATTCCAAACAGTTGTGTAATTTAAGTTTTTTTTTTTAAATGTCCCTGTGAAACACCATTCTCTTTTACACCATCAACTCTTATTACATCTCAGGACCTTGCTTTCGAAAATTGCGATTTTGTATTCTCCATTCATAGTCTCTTCTATTTCGAGATAAATTTTTGATAAAATCTTATAATCTTAATCCGAGAGAATTATGAAAGTGATTATTCTATGGCATATTTCTCTACTAAATAACTTCAGTATATAAACTGCTTGAAATGTTGGGCCGCATACGAGGGTAATATTGGAGTCTGAACTTTAACATTACCCTCTCGCATGTGGCCCTGCATTCAAAACAGTTGTGTAATTTAAGTTTTTTTTTAATTGAAGTATGCCATAGAATACTTATTTTCTTAATTCTCGTTCGAATTCCGGAGGAGAACTGGACTCATCGCATGCGGCCCAGCATTTAAAGCAGTTTGTCTGAGTTTTGTTTCTTACCGAAATATGCCATAGAATACACACTTTCGTAATCCTCCCGGATTGAGATCATAAGACTTTATCAAAAAATTGTCTTCAAAGATAAAATGTTTTTCTGATAAAATAAATAAAATTCATTAGACTCCTACTAAATATTTTTTTAATTCTTAGAAGCCATTCTTATTAGTCATTCTTATTAGCCATTATTATTTAACCATTATTTGTTAGTTCCGAAGCCACTATTATGACATGTCCGTTTAACATTGCCACATCGCGTGCTGCCCTGAGTTTAAAGTAGTTTGTGTGGCCTGATATTTTTTTTTCAGTGCCGAAATATGCCGTAGAATATTCACTTTCGTAGTCTCCCTTATTGAGATAAGACTTTATCAAAAAATTGTCTTCAAAGATAAAGTGTTTTACTGATAAAATAAATAAATGCATAAGACTCCTACTAAGTATTTTTTTTAATTCTTAGAAGCCATTCTTATTAGTCATTCTTATTAGTCATTTATTATTTAACCATTATTTGTTAGTTCCGAAGACACTATTATGACATGTTCGTTTAACATTGCCACATCGCGTGCGGCCCTGAGTTTAAAGTAGTTTGTGTGGCCTGATATTTTTTTTCAGTGCCGAAATATGCCGTAGAATATTTACTTTCGTAGTCTCCCTTATTGAGATAAGACTTTATCAAAAAATTGTCTTCAAAGATAAAATGTTTCACCGGTAACAAAGATAAATGCATAATACTCCTACCAAATATTTTGCATTTTTCATTCTTAGATAGAAACCATTATTATTAATTATTATTATAATCCATTATTATTTAGCCATTATTTGTTTGTTTCGAAACCACTATTATGGCCTGTCCGTTTAGCATTGCTCCATCTCGTGTGGCGACTTTGCCTTTAAAGCAGTTTGTTGTGTAGTCTGAGTTTTGTTTTTTACCGAAATATGCCATAGAATACTCACTTTCGTAATTCTCCCGGATTGAGATCATAAGCCTTTATCAAAAAATTGTCTTCACAGGTAAAATGTTTTACTGATAAAATAAATGCATTAGACTCCTACAAAATAATATTTTAATTTTTAGAAGAGATTCTTATTAGTCATTATCATTAGCCATTATTATTTATTAATTATTTGTTAGTTCTAAAGCCACTATTATGAGTTGTCCGCTTAACATTGCCCTATCGTGTGCGGCCCAGAGTTTAAAGTAGTTTGTGTGGCCTGATATTTTTTTCAGTGCCGAAATATGCCATAAAATATTCACTTTCGTATTCTCCCGGATTGAGATAAGACTTTACGAAAAAATTGTCTTCAGAGATGAAATGTTTCACTGATAACAAAATAAATGCATAATACTCCTATCAAATATTTTGTATTCTTCATTCTTAGGTAGAAGCCATTATTATTAATTATTATAAGTCATTATTACTTAGCCATTATTTGTTAGTTTCGAAACCACTATTATAGCCTGTCCGTTTAGCATTGCCAAATCTTGTGCGGCTTTGAGTTGAAAACAATTTGTATAATTTTTTTTTTTTCAACGCCAAATTATTCTATAGTATACTTCCCTTTCATAAATCCTTCGGATTGAAATCACAAGATTTTATCAAAAAATTGTTTTCGAGAATTAAATGTTTTACCAATAAAATAAATAAATGCATAAGACTCCTATCAAATAAAGATATGTACAAACAGTTATTCTTTAAAAAAGACTGATTTAATGAAATTTTTTATCTTTAAATCAAAACATTCCGAAGTGCATTGAAAAATTTTGTTTATGCAAACTTACGTGGGATTAAACTTGAAGTAATCTTAAATGGATTTTTTTTCCCGAAAATACTTGCGTCGTTAAACTATATTTACTCGTTCCTTATTTTTTATTTTTATTTTTCGTAATTTAGGCAACACAGAGAAATTATTTTATGAAAATTTTATTTGTAAGAAGCAAGTTGTTTTTGAAATTAATGTTTCTTTCAACCATTCCTTCAATCGATGCAAAAAAAAACTTCTTCATTTATTTAAATCCATACATATATACTCTCGCATATCTAGGAAATTTAATAAATATTTTATGCTTCAATTATTTGTATTTCATTTTTTATACGTTATGGTTCAAAACAAATATTTCAGAATTATTATAAAATTAAATGGCATTGCTAACTGTTATAAAGAAACCTTAATAAAGACATTTATTACGCAAAACAAACACTTTTTGGAAATCTTTGAAAAGTATAAAACATAAAAACTGCAAGATCTATGCAATATCATTATTTTTTAATAAAGTTATATGTTCTCATTATCAGAATAACTTTAAAAAAACACCTAACTTAGATAAACTGTGTGCAAAAATCAATTATTATCGGTAACTCTAAGCTATCTAGACGTAATTGTTTTCTTGTTTTCTTGAATGTTAATTCCTCTGTATTTATCGTTGCGGAAACTTGCTTATACCGACGAAAAAATAATAATCAAACGCGAAATGAGGTTAAAAAAAGTGCAGATAACATTCCAGCCTTTACTAAAAATTTACTCTCGTACACGGGGTTTAGCTCTTATCCTTTTTCTTTCTTTTAATTTTCATATTTTTAAGGAATCTGAAATATTTCCCAGCTGAGTATCGTAAAATTATTTTCTTTGCTCAAACTAAATTGTGAGAAAGTGGAAATTTTTTTTTAAATAATACTTGAATAAGCTTTCAAGCTTGATTAGTTATAGTTTGTGCAAGGTGATTATTATTGAACCGAACATATTTTAAAGAGTAGAAATTATAATTGTATAAAAGAAAGAAATTAATTCACGTTTCTTTAAAAATGAGTTGTGTTTAGGGTATAATCAGTGTCGTCTTCAGCAGTACCCCCCACCCCGTACTTTTTTTGCAAAACAACGTCTAGACATAAAAATTATATTTCTTTTATTCATGCCGTAAATTTTACGGAAATAATTACTTTTTCTTATTACCATGAATTACTGAGACCAGAGGTATTCAACCTTTTACACTTTGGGTTATCGTTTTCTCGAAGGAACATCTTGATCAAAGAGCAGAAAAAATAGGATATGAAAAGTTTACCTAAACTTACAAAATTATTATTGACTCTTTATTTTATCACAATACAAATATTTTAATAAGATATTGAATAGTAAGATAGCTAATGGGATTTTGGGGTTTTCTAAAATTTTACGGAAATAATTACTTTTTCTTATTACCATGAATTACTTAGACCTGAGGTATTCAACTTATAACACTTTGGGTTATCGTTTACTCGAAGGAACTTCTTGATCAAAGAGCAGAAAAAATAGGATATGAAAAGTTTACCTAAACTTACAAAATTATTATTGACTCTTTATTTTATCACAATACAAATATTTTAATAAGATATTGAATAGTAAGATAGCTAATGGGATTTTGGGGTTTTCTAAAATTTTACGGAAATAATTACTTTTTCTTATTACCATGAATTACCTAAACCAGAGATATTCAACCTTTTACACTTTGGGTTATCGTTTTCTCTAAGGAACTTCTTGATCAAAGAGTAGAAAAAACAGGATATGAAAGCTTTATCTAAACTTACAGAATTATTATTGACTCTTTATTTTATCACAATACACATATCTTAATAAGATATTGAATAGTAAGATAGCTAATGGGATTTTGGGGTTTTCTAAAATTTTACGGCAATAATTACTTTTTCTTATTACCATGAATTACTTAGACCAGAGGTATTCAACCTTTTACACTTTGGGTTATCGTTTTCTCGAAGGAACTTCTTGATCAAAGAGCAGAAAAAATAGGATATAAAAGCTTTACCTAAACTTACAAAATTATTATTGACTCTTTATTTTATCACAATACAAATATTTTAATAAGATATTGAATAGTAAGATAGCTAATGGGATTTTGGGGTTTTCTAAAATTTTACGGAAATAATTACTTTTTCTTATTACCATGAATTACTTAGACCTGAGGTATTCAACCTTTTACACTTTGGGTTATCGTTTTCTCTAAGGAACTTCTTGGTCAAAGAGCAGAAAAAATAGGATATGAAAGCTTTACCTAAACTTACAGAATTATTATTGACTCTTTATTTTATCACAATACACATATCTTAATAAGATATTGAATAGTAAGATAGCTAATGGGATTTTGGGGTTTTCTAAAATTTTACGGCAATAATTACTTTTTCTTATTACCATGAATTACTTAGACCAGAGGTATTCAACCTTTTACACTTTGGGTTATCGTTTTCTCGAAGGAACTTCTTGATCAAAGAGCAGAAAAAATAGGATATGAAAGCTTTACCTAAACTTACAAAATTATTATTGACTCTTTATTTTATCACAATACAAATATTTTAATAAGATATTGAATAGTAAGATAGCTAATGGGATTTTGGGGTTTTCTAAAATTTTACGGCAATAATTACTTTTTCTTATTACCATGAATTACTTAGACCAGAGGTATTCAACCTTTTACACTTTGGGTTATCGTTTTCTCTAAGGAACTTCTTGATCAAAGAGTAGAAAAAACAGGATATGAAAGCTTTATCTAAACTTACAAAATTATTATTGACTCTTTATTTTATCGTTACACATATCCCCTATATAATAATAGTCTAAGTTATCTGTCCGTCTGTCCTCGAATTTATGAAGCGTTTGGACCTGGAATGGATAGATGCATCCGTATTGGATTCTTGATGAGTTAGAGTTAGCAAAATTCAAAGCGAGCAAAGCTCATCTTCTCCTAAACTATCGATCCTATTCTAAAATAAATTGGTATAAAGATACTTCCTATCACAGCGAAAAATAATGTTCTCTTGACAACGTTCGAAATCCACCCCTTACCCCCCTTTATCGAGCGTTTAATGCCATAATTTCAAGCCCTATTTTCCCCGGTTAAGAGTAGGCGATTAAATTTATCACATAATAATAAATAGGTAAAAAACAACATTCTTTTCTAGCATTATGACGCTATTCCTTTAACCATCTCATTTAATCATTTTTTATTTTAAATTATTTAAATACTGTCTGCATTATTTTCATACGTTTTATCATTGAACTTAGATATGACGTAAATAATTTTCTTTTATATTTGGCTTAAATAAAAGATTAGGTATAATATTTTTTAAGGCACTTTATAAGGCAAATAAAAAAAATGATTTGTTTTTTATCTGAGAATTACCTGGTACACGCTTAATAATTTATTTATCTTCATACTCCTCTAAAGTCTCCCGATACTGTGAATGCAGTTTAGAATCGCGATGAATTCATTTAGAAAGATAATTGAAAGTTTTCTTAGCTACGTCGAAATTGTCGTTAAGTTCTTCCAAAATTTTTTTTGCCACAGTAATTAATGAAAATAAAGGAATGAAACTATCATTTTCACTACACCCTGGGGATATATAGAATTCGTTGTTAATACCGGTAGTAAAATTTTCATTGCAACAAAAAGTAATCGATGATTAAATTTAGAATTATCGCATATGAACCTAATCTATTATTTAAGCCAAACATAAAAGAAAATTATCTACGTTATATCTAAGTTCAGTGATAAAACGTATGAAAATAATGCAGGATATATTTAAATAATTTAAAATAAGAATTGATTAAATTGAATAGTTAAAAGAATGACGTCATAATGTTAGAAAAAAAAATGTTATTTTTACCTTTTTATAATATTATGCGACAATTTGATAAATTTAACCCTCCGAGTAGAACACACCGATTAAAAAAAGTCTCCAAAAATACGCTAAAGGTTTACTGTGTCAGTGACCAAAGCGTTCTATGATTTTTTTCCTTCACCTTTTGTCGACTAGAATGGAATACGGGAAACCCATAATCGTTATTGTCCTTTTACTTCCGGTTATAAATAGATATATAAATAGATATTATAGATTGTTAATTTTTAATACACATAAAGCTCGTCAAGTCTCGAAGATCATCCCATAAGAAATAATGGATTCTAAAAGTACAAATAAAAATATTCTTTGAGAGAATTATTTATATTTTTTATGAAAGTTATCCAAGATATTTAAGTGGTGCAATTAGAGATACATCTGTTACCGCAAACGAAATACTTCGAAATAGAGATTTATAAAGCCATGAAAAGCTACCAGCGTCTTTGTGCCTCAGGGAGTAGGGGTGCAACCCTCAATAAATGTCAGTCAAAGAGGGATGCAGTTTCTAAACAATCGACCTGACCATCCTAACTCAAACACTGACAGAAATGTACATTACATCCATTTTCGGAATTAGAGGTTTTTCATCCATTTATAGAGGTCGAAAATTCTACGTGACCACCGCTCGGAAGACATCGTCGATTTGGCGGAATTGTACGTGCGAACCGCTTAGAGGGTTAATCGCCTGTTCTTAACAGGGGAAAATAGGGCTTGAAATAATGGAACTAAATGCCAGAAAAGGGGGTAAAGGTTGGATTTCGCACGTTGCTAACCCAAACTCATCAAAATCCAATATGGTTGCCTCTATTGATTCCAGGTACAACCATCGCATAAATTCAAGGACAGACGGGCAGATAACTTTGGCTATTATTATATAGGGGATAGGCACGTAGAGAATTATAGAAAAGATGTGAGAAAATCCATATCCTACTATAGTTAGATTATCAAAAGATTAGATCATATTAGATTAGATCCATTAATCTATCCATTAATGGTCCATCTATCCATTAATCCATTAATCATAATTAGATCCATCCTATTAGATCATATTATAGTTTATACAATAGTTAGATTATCAAATCGTAAGATTTGAGGCTCATGTTTGACCTTAACCTATGGCAAGCAGCCATCCTATTCGAAATTGTTTATAGTTATTAGAAAACCGGCGATTACGATTTAATAATGCAATGATTGGTATTTTCAGTGTAATGTAAGATAATTGGTACAGTGACGCATGTCTTAAGGTTTAAAGATAAAAGTTTAATCGGAAGGTCTCGTCCATTTACTTCTTTTTTTGTATATGTCTGTCTTGGCGACTGATGATTAGAAAGTTAAAGACATGTATTCAAAGGAGATGACCCCGTGGTTTCTGAAGCGTGTCTGATTGAGATCAAAGAACTTTTTCGACTCATCTAGTCATTCTTCTGTCATGCAAAATGTAATTTTATTCTCATAAATATCGCTCATAATGCAGTAAGGAAAATCATTTATGAAAAGATTTATTCAAATAAGCAAATAGAAAAAAATATCACTAAATGGTTCTCTCATATTTCCATCTACATACGCATTTGAGATATAAAAAAATAATATAAGATTCGCATGTTTCTTGCACACGCGAAAGACCAAAAATCAACGGGTACTGTGCAAGCGCACTTTTTTTTTCCCCGATATATCTTGTTCTTAGTTAAAGCAAACTAATGTCTTTGATCTGTAAAAAGACGGTCGTGATTGGAATAGCCCCGGGGATGTTTAAAACATGAGATGCTCTTAAAGGCGTGGAAGCTTCTAACGAATTTTTCTGTTCCAAGAACTGAATCCATAATTTCCACAAGATCTCGAAAATCTTTTCAAGAAAGTCCTTTCTCTCACGTGTAAGGATTACGCTATGATTCAGCAGGGAAAAGCAGATTAACGTCAAATAAAAATACCCAAGTTAGGTTGTTGTGAAGTTTTCAGACCGTGAGAGAACAAATAAATTTACTTATACCCATTTCGTTAGTAATTCCTTTAACACTAGAATTACGGAAGGGGTCATTTTGACACCTAGCGAACTTTTATCTCTGACAGCTCTTCTATTTTTTTTGCAAATATTTTAATCCTTTCTTGACTTTTCCTAAATCATAGTGATTTACGAAATTTAAGAAAATCGTATTTTTATTTTAGCCCTAACAAATAATTATACCTAGAAATACGGCAGGCTATATACTGATGTTGAAGACAAGTGTAAACTTCATGATGACTCATGATTGAGATTATTATAATGCTGCTTTGAAACCTCTCACTGCCAACGTATCTGTCTAGCAGTGGTCAGAGCAACGGGCTTCAGTACGAGAAGTCCCGGGATCGAATCCCCGTACGGGTGGTGTGGGAATTTTAATTTATTCTAATTACGTTTTTGGTGACTGTGCGCGTGATGGAGTCAAGTATTTTTAAAATAATTTTTTTCCTTTGCTTTTCCATCAAAACGGCCCAATTTATAATTTATTTAAAAATATGCTACATTTTTTGAATTTACAACGTTAAAACAGGACAACGTTTGTGGTGTCTCTTCTAGTAGTTGTATATTCTCATAAAATCAAGAGACTTAAAGGGTAAACCGTCCCTTGGTGACATTATATAAAATAAATTTTATAATATTAAGGATTTTATATTTAGATATCAATGTCCTGAAAGTACTGTGGTACTATTTTTAGAGCTGTTCACAATTTAATTTGTACATCTTTTGTCATAATAAAATGTACCTTAACAGCTAACGTCTGATTTGAAATATCACTGCAGGCATTAAAATATCAATTTTTTTCTTACGTATCTAATTATATATTTCTCGTCTATGCTTTATATTTCATCTGTTGCATTTAACATGCATTCTCAGAAAACATATAAATTTTTTTAATTTTAATGTTTCATGAAAAATTATTCATCATTTGTGCATAAATAATAAGTCGTGGATAAAGAGGAAATATATAATACGGCATTACTCATTTTAACGCATTAATATTAAAATGTTAATATTAAAAAGAATTAAACTGAAAAGTCTCTCTACAATCTATCTTTAGGAACCTTACTGTCGCTTTTAGAGGATCATTTCTTTAAGAATAATTATTTACTATATCTTTAAATTACAGGGCATATATATCTTATTTATAAAAAAAAAGTTACGAAATGAATTTTAAACGTTATTACTCAAGTCATGCATTCCTGACATATTTACGTCTTGCTGAAAGGAAATGATTACTGTTAAAATATTAATTTAATCTCACAAAGCATTTCGTATCGGTTTTGACATTTCTCCTTTTATCCTTTCCTCAAATAACTGGAATTGGAAATAACGCAAGAAAATGTATGCTTTCAGTTTCTTTAACGCATATTGAAATTTATTTTCTGCTAAAATATACGTAGTAAATTTTTTTAGAAATACATAAAGAAAAGATACAAACATAGAATCTTAACAATGAATTCGTACATCCGTATCACTTACTTACTTCGGAAATATTCCAGCAACGTTTTTTTTTCACCTTTCTTTCTTTTTTTAATTTTAAAACTGTCATTTCATACAGTAAGCGTATCTCTGCTGTTAAAGCGCATATGATATTTTTATTTATTCAGGCATTTATTTGGGGGGGTTTTCTTTCTTGAAGCGTGTTCTTTAGAATGTAAATCAAGGATTTAGTGACACATATGTATAATTATATATCTACTTGAATACCTTACGCAATCAGATAGTACTTTTTTTTGTTAGATGTTACTATTTAATTGTTACTTTTCGCTTTTAGTGGTTATTATTTTAATCGTCAGTCTTTTATGTTGCTCAAATTAAGATGCTTTTGTGTGAGACAGAAATTGTATTTACAAACGTTACACATAAAAGAACAGATCATTTGAAGAAGATACGAATAGTGTTCTATTTTCATCATGCCCTTAACCTTCCGAAGAATTTCACCTGCCTAAACCTTTCCAGTTTTGTCTGAATCACCATGTAAAATTTCATGAAGATTGGTCTAGTTATTTCGCAATGCATAGCAAATATACATTCATAGGATTTTATAAATGTCGATGTTTTAAAAGTATAACCGTGGTACTATTTTTAGTGTTATTTATATTTTATCTTACATTTCTAGCATCCTTTGGCATAAATTCCACATAAATAACATTGGGACTTGTACATGAACAGCATTAAAAGGCATTGAAATGTCTAAAATATCTTACAAAGCTAATTATATATTTCTTGTTATATTAATATTATATATAATATTAATATTTATATAATTATATATTTCTTCTATATATTTCTTGTTCTATATATTGTATACTGCATTTAATATTTATTTTCTGAAGAATGATATAATTTTTAATATGAGTGTTTTATAAAAAAAAATAATTATTATTATTTCTGCATATAGAGTTGTGGATAAAGGTGAAAAATATAAGACCGCATTTTTTTTAAGTATATGGGGATTTTCAATATAATTAAACTGAAAGTTTTCCCTGCATGCTATCTTTTAGTATTACCTCCGCCTTTAGCAATTCTATAAAAAAAAGTAATAATAATTTAAAATTAGTCTTTAAATTACGAGCCAAATATCTCGCCTTATTAGAAAAGAACATCTTACCGCTATTACTCAAGTCATGCGTTTCTGACACCTTTACTATTAACAGAACAGAAAATATTATTGTTAATATATTAATTTAATCTTAAGAAGAAGTTTGTGTCGGTTTTGACATTTCTGTTGTTATTTTTCCTGTGTCTGAAATTGAAAATAACTGAGAAAAAAAGCCTGCTTTGAGTTTAAAGCATATTGAAATTTATTCTCTGCTAAAAAAATATTTTTTTTAGAAACACATAAAGAAAAGAGGCAAACATAGCATCTTAACAATGAGTTCGTACATCCATATTCACTTGCCTGCTTGGGGAATATTCCAGAAACGCTTTTTTTTCCTCTTTCTTTCGCTCTTTTTTCAATTTTAAAACTGTCACTTCATAGAGAAAGCGTGTGCTTCTAAAATGCTCGTGGTATTTTAGTTTATTCAGGGATTCGTTTCGGGTTTTACTTTCTTTCATTCCTGAAGCGTGTCATTTAAAATGTTATTTAGGGATTTGGTGACACGCATATGTATAATCATGTATCTGCTTGAGTGCCTTAAGCAAGCAGATACAGCATTTTGTTTAGATGTTTTTTCGCTTTTAATGGTTATTATTTTAGTTGTCCCTCTTTTACATTGTTCGGGTTCAGATGCTTTTGTGTGAGATAGAAATTGTGTTACACATAAAAGAACAGATCATTTGAAGGATGTGAAAATAGTGTTCCATCTTCCTCATGTCCTTTACCTCCAAACAATTTCACCTGCCTAAATCTTTCCAGTGTTTTATCTGAATCACTATGCAAAACTTCATAAAAATTGGTTTAGTTATTTCGCAATGCATAGCAAATATATGTGAACTAACATACGTACATACATTCATAGGATTTTATAAATGTCGATGTTTTAGAAGTATAACCGTGGTACTATTTTTAGTGCTATTTATATTTTATTTTACATTTCTAGCATCTTTTGTCATAAACTCCACATAAATAACATTGGGACTTGTACATGAACAGCATTAAAAGGCATTGAAATGTCTAAATTATCTTACATAGCTAATTATATATTTCTTGTTATATTAATATTATATATAATATTAATATTTATATAATAATATATATTTCTTTTATATATTTCTTGTTCTATATATAGTATAATGCATTTAATATTTATTTTCTAAAGAATGATATAATTTTTCATGAGTGTTTTATAAAAAGAAATAATTATTATTTCTGCATATATAGTTGTGGGTAAAGATGAAAAATATAAGACCATATAAATTTTAAATATATGGTGATTTTCAATATAATTAAATTAAAAGTTTTCCCTGCATGCTATCTTTTAGTATTACCTCCGCCTTTAGCATTTCTAAAAAAGTAATAATTCAGAATTCGTCTTTAAATCACTAGACAAATATCTCGCCATATTAGAAAAGAACATCTTATCGTTATTACTCAAACCATGCGTTCTTGACATCTTTCCTATTTACAGAAAAGAAAATATTACTGTTAATTTATTAATTTAATCTTAAGAAGCGTTTTGTTTCGGTTTTGACACTTCTGTCATTCTTTTTTTTCCTATATCTGGAATTGAAAATAACTGAGGGAAAAAAAGCCTGCTTAAAGTTTAAAGCATATTGAAATTTATTCTCTGCTAAAATATACATACATTTTTTTTAGAAATACATAAAGAAAAGAGGCAAACATAGCATCTTAACAATGAGTTCGTACATCCATATTCACTTGCTTGCTTGGGGAATATTCCAGAAATGCTTTTTTTTTCCTCTTTCTTTCGCTGTTTTTTCAATTTTAAAACTGTCACTTCATAGAGTAAGCGTATCTGTGCTTCTAAAATGCTCGTGGTATTTTAGTTTATTCGGGTTTTACTTTCTTTCATTCTTGAAGCGTGTCATTTAGAATGTTATTTAGGGATTTGGTGACACGCATATGTATAATCATGTATCTGCTTGAGTGCCTTAAGCAAGCAGATACAGCATTTTGTTTAGATGTTTTTTCGCTTTTAATGGTTATTATTTTAGTTGTCTCTCTTTTACATTCGGGATCAGATGCTTTTGTGTGAGATAGAAATTGTGTTTATGAACGTTACACATAAAAGTACAGATTGTTTGAAAAAAGTAAGAATAGTGTTCTATTTTCATCATGTCCTTTATCTCCAATCAATTTCACCTGCCTAAACCTTTCTAGAGTTTTATCTGAATCACTGTGCAAAATTTCATGAAGATTGGCCTAGTTATTTCGGAATGTATAGCAAATATTTGCGAACTCATATACATACATAAATACATACATACATTCTTAGGATTTTATAAATGTCGCTATTTTGGAAGTATAACCGTGGTACTAATTTTAGTGTTATTTATATTTTATTTTACATTTTTAACATCCTTTGTCATAAACTGCACATAAATAACATTGGGAATTGTACATAAACAGCATTAAAAGGCATTAAATTGCCAAAATTATCTTATATATCTAATTATATATTTCTTGTTCTATATATTGTATACTGCATTTAATATTTATTTTTTGAAAAATGATATACTTTTTAATATGAGTATGTTAAGAAAAAATAATTATTTTCTGCATATATAGTTGTGGGTAAAGATGAAAAAATATAAGACCGCATAAATTTTAAATATATGGTGATTTTCAATATAATTAAACTAAAAGTTTTCCCTACATGGTAATTTTTGGTATTACCTCCGCCTTTAGCATTTCTATAAATGTAATAATTCAGAATTCGTCTTTAAATTACGAGACAAATATCTCGCCTTATTAGAAAAGAACATCTTATCGTTATTACCCAAGTCATGCGTTCTTGACATCTTTCCTATTTACAGAAAAGAAAATATTACTCTTAATATATTAATTTAATCTTAAGAAGAATTTTGTGTGGCTTTTGACATTTCTGTTATTTTTTTTCATATATCTGGAATTGAAAATAACTGAGAAAAAAAAGCTTGCATTGAGTTTAAAGCATGTTGAAATTTATTCTCTGCTAAAATATACATACATTTTTTTTAGAAATACATAAAGAAAAGAGGCAAACATAGCATCTTAACAATGAGTTCGTACATCCATATTCACTTGCTTGCTTGGGGAATATTCCAGAAACGCTTTTTTTCCCTCTTTCTTTCGCTCTTTTTTCAATTTTAAAACTGTCACTTCATAGAGTAAGCGTAAGTGTGCTTGTGGTATTTTAGTTTATTCAGGGATTCGTTTCGGGTTTTACTTTCTTTCATTCTTGAAGCGTGTCATTTAGAATGTTATTTAGGGATTTGGTGACACGCATATGTATAATCATGTATCTGCTTGAATGCCTTAAGCAAGCAGATACGGGATGTTTTTGTTAGTGTCCATTTCGCTTTTAATGGTTATTATTTTCGTTGTCGCTCTTTTACGTTGCTAAAATTCAGATGCTTTAGTGTGAGACAGAAATTGTGTTTATAAGCGTTACAGATAAAATATTCCGATTATTTGGAGAAAGTGAAAATAACATCCTGTCTTCGTCATGCCCTTAGACTTCGAACATTTTGGCAGTCTGAATACGTGTTCATACACATACATGGGATTTTATAGATGTCGATGTTCTGAAAGTATGACTGTGGTACTAGTTTTAACTAGCATATATCATGTCATATGGCGGGATCAGTAAAATTTTTAATTTTCCAGAATTATAAAGTACCCTCTACAGCAAATAAAAAATGGTTTGATTTTTGGCTGAGAATTATCGGGTACACGCTCAATAATTTGTTTTTCTTCATACTCCTCTAAAATCTCCCGATACTGTGAATGCAGTTTAGAATCACGTTGAATTCATTTAGAAAGGTAATTCAAAGTTTTCTTAGCTACGTTGAAATTATCGTTAAGTTTATCACAATTTTTTTGTTGCCACAGTAATTAATGGAAGTAAAGGAATGAAACTATCATTTCCCCTATACCCTGGAGGTCGGTGTAATAATTTGTTAATACTAGTGATAAAAGTTTCAATGCAACAAAAAATAATCGATGATTCAATTTAAAATTATCATATATGTACCTAATCTGTTATTTAAGCCAAATATAAAAGAAAATTATTTAAGTAATGTCTAAATTCAGTGATAAAACGTATGAAAATAATGCAGACGATATTTAAGTAATTAAAAATAAGAAATGATTAAATGAGATGGTGAAAAGAATGATCTTAAAATGCTAGAAAAAAATGTTATTTTTACTTATTTACTATGTGGTAAATTGAAAAATTTAATCGCCTGCTCTTAACCGGGGAAATAGGGCTTGAAATAATGGCATTAAGTTCTAGAAAATGGGGGAAGGGGGGATTTCATACGTTGCTTACCCTAATTCATCAAGTATCCAATATGGATGCCTCTATCCATTCAAGGTACCTTCATAAATTCGAGAAGAGACGGACAGATAACTTAGGCTATTTTTATGTAAGAGATAATATATATATTTTACTGAATAATTTCTAAAATATTTTCTCACACATTGCACATAAACATCATTGCAAGCATTAAAATGTCAAAATTATCTTATATATCTAATTGCATATTTCTTGCCTACTCCATTTAATATTCATTTTCTGAAAATTGAAACAATTTTTTTAATAACGTTTTATGAGAAAATAATCACTTTTTTTTTTCAAATGAAATAAGTCGTGGATAAAATTTAAAAATATCTGGCAGCATTCATTTTAAATATATAATGATATTTAAAATAATGAAACTGTAAATTTTCACTACATGCTTTCTTTTGGAATTTATTTCGCTTTTAGAGCAGCATTTCTTATAAAATAATGATTTAGGACTCGTCTTTAAATTCAGAGGGATATATCTCTCATTATTAGAAAAGAACATTTATATTATGAATCATATCGTTATTAATCAAGTCATGCGTTCGTGACATCTTTCTTACTTGCTGAAAAGAAATTATTACTGTTTAAATATTAATTTAATCTTCAGCATTTTTTTCCGGTTTTGGCATTTCTTCTTTTATTCTGTATTTGGAATTTTAAAATAACGGAAGAAAACGCCTGCTTTTAGTTTATTCAACGCATATTGAAATTTATTCTCTGATAAAATTTACATGGGACATTTTTTTAGAAATATATAAAGAAAAAAGGCAAACATAGCTTTTGAACAATACATCCATACTCACTTGTGTGTTTCGGGAATATTCCTGCAACGCTTTATTTTTTCTCTGTCTTTCATTCTTTTTTTCAATTTTTAAAACTGTCACTTCATAGAATAAGCGCATCTCTGGTTCTAAAACGCTTATATTTTATTTTATTCAGGGATTCGTGTAGGGTTTTTTTTTTTTCATTTCTTTAAGCGTGTCATTTAGAATCTTATTTAGGGATTTAGTGACACGAATATGTATAATTATATATCTGCTTTAATGCCTTAAGCAAGCAGATACGGAATGTTTTTTAGATGTTTTTCTTCGCTTTTAATGGTTATTATTTTAGTTGTCACTCTTTTGCGTTGCTCAGATTCAGATGCTTTTATGTGAGACATAGACTGATTTTATGGATTTGGTGACACGAATATGTATAATTATATATCTGCTTTAATGCCTTAAGTAAGCAGATACGGAATGTTTTTTAGATGTTTTTCTTCGCTTTTAATGGTTATTATTTTAGCTGTCACTCTTTTACGTTGCTCAAATTCAGATGCTTTTATGTGAGGCATAGGTGAGTTAATGGATTTGGTGACACGAATATGTATAATTATATATCTGCTTGAATGCCTTAAGCAAGCAGATACAGAATGTTTTTTAGATGTTTTTCTTCGTTTTTTGGTTATTTTAGTTGTCACTCTTTTACGCTGCTCAAATTCAGATGCTTTTATGTGAGGCATAGATTGAGTTTATGGATTTAGTGACACGAATATGTACAATTATACATCTGCTTGAATGCCTTAAGCAAGCAGATACGGAATGTTTTTTAGATGTTTTTCTTCGCTTTTAATGGTTATTATTTTAGTTGTCTCTCTTTTACGTTGCTCAGATTCAGATGCTTTTATGTGAGACATAGACTGATTTTATGGATTTAGTGACACGAATATGTACAATTATTATACATCTGCTTGAATGCCTTAAGCAAGAAGATACGGAATGATTTTTAGATGTTTTTCTTCGCTTTTAATGGTTATTATTTTAGTTGCCACTCTTTTACGTTGCAAAAATTCAGATGCTTTTATGTGAGGCATAGATTGAATTTATGGATTTGGTGACACGAATATTTGTTAATTATATACCTGCTTGAATGCCCTAAGCAGATAAGAAATGTTGTTTTAGATGTGTTTCTTCGTTTTTAATGGTTATTATTTTAGCTGTCACTCTTTTACGTTGCTCAAATTCGGATGCTTTTATGTGAGGCATAGTTGAGTTAATGGATTTGGTGACACGAATATGTATAATTATATATCTGCTTGAATGCCTTCAGCAAGTAGATAATTAACGTTTTTCAGATGTTTTTCTTCGCTTTTTGGTTATTATTTTAGTTGTCTCCCTTTTACGTTGCTCAAATTCAGATGCTTTTATGTGAGCCATAGATTGAGTTTATAAAAGGTACACAAAAAATAATTACACAAAAATTAATCCTATCTTTTGAAGAGGAGAATGAAGGAGGTCAGAATGACGTCCTGGTTTCTTATGTACTTAGCCCGCGAACACTTTCGCAAAAGAGAAAAATATAAAACAATCTATTGTTATTATATATTTTTACTTTTATTATTCATAAATTAACAATAGAAGTTAATTATTTATAATTACATAATAATTATAACATTATAGTAATCAATAAAATAATCGAATGATATATTTTATCAATTAAAAATTTTGTCCATTCCTTTTTCGGTTGTTTCCATTTGCTTATTATAAATGTTACTGTAAAAAAAAAACCAACAGAATTTTTATACCCTTCCATTTTATGTAGTTCATAAAGGACTGAAATACTTTATAATATCCTAATATGTTTATTCACAGTTTTGAAAACCTCTGATAAATATTACGATTTATTATTATGTCTTATTTTGACGTTTATAGGAAATTCAATCATATGCACTTTTCCAGAATGACTTCATGATCTAATATTGTTGGTTATGCATGAAGGTTTCTGGGTTGTTTATCATTATATATAGAAAGATTAAATGCTCAAAAAGCGTAAACTAATTTTGCTTCAATTTAGTTTTTCACTGCTTGGTGTCAGATGAATAATAAATCATCATATATTTTAACAGTAAAAAACAAGTGATATATAAATTTATGCATTTAATATGCTTAGATATATCTGCTTTCATTTATTTTTTAAGTGAGAGTAAATTATTTGAGTGGATATAGTTTTCGTTTTTGAATTTTAAAGTAATCCAGATTCGAAATCAGATTTACAGAAATAAATTATCTGTGATTCTGTGTTTTAAATTTAACATTTTATTCTGTAAATAATAAAACAATTATATAAAATCAAAATTAACACTCGTGCATAGAAATAATCATAAATAAATCAATACAATCTTGTATGGAATATTTTCATAAATTAATATTTAATTTTAATTAAATTAAATTTCTAATCAAATTATTTAAAAATAGGAGAAAATTACTTTTTTCTCTATATATATTTAACTCAATTTCCATTCTTTTCCAGTCTTTTTCTTAAGTTCAAATCAAATGTTTTCTTTTGGTTTGCCGACAGAATGTCAAATCATTGGCTTCGTATGAAATTGGATAGCGGCCATGTCAAATAGAGTGAAACCTCAATTATATTTATATTTTCTTAGTGGATAGTGTTCGAGCTCATAGTAGAAAGTTGGGTACAAATTAATCTCAAGCAAATTAAGTTGAGCTTCACAAAGAATAATATCGGTATTCGGATTTACTTTAGCTACGGTTATTTGAATGGAGTTTAATTTTTACTCTACGTGTCTTATAATTTTATAATTTAGTTAGACTTTTTTTATAAAAAATATATATCAACTATAAAAAACCTTTTAAAACCTCTTAATTTTCCGTGTCGTAAGGTATATGGACAGCTGATGATTGTGTACTTTTACTCCCACAGATGGATTTAC
>CM063508.1:152529919-152532419 GCA_032207245.1 Pardosa pseudoannulata
CAATCCAACAAGATTTAAAAAAAAAAATATCGAATTATTAAGTAAATTTCACTCAACTGAACGTCCTATATATTGCATGAAATATTTTCGAATGCAGCAGTCGAACGTAGTGTATTTTACTTCTGTGGATTTAACATAGAGCTTGGGGAATCGAATATGACAGTTACCCAGCCGAAATTCTTTCCCGAAGAAATTCTTATTTTTAGTTGTATTCCACAATCCAACAAGATTTTAAAAAATATCGAATTATTAAGTAAATTTCACGCAACTAAACGTCCTCTACATTCCAGGAAAAATTTTCGAATGCAGCAGTCGAACAAGGTGTATTTTACTTCTGTGGATTTAACATAGAGCTTGGTGAATCTAATGACAGTTACCCAGCCGAAATTCTTTCCCGAAGAAACTGTTATTTTTAGTTGTATTCCACAATCCAACAAGATTTTTAAAAAAAATATCGAATTATCAAGTAAATTTCACGCAACTAAACGTCCTCTATATTCCATGAAAAATTTTCGAATGCAGCAGTCGAACGTGGTGTATTTTACTTCTGTGGATTTAACATAGAGCTTGGTGAATCTAATGACAGTTACCCAGCCGAAATTCTTTCCCGAAAAAACTGTTATTTTTAATTGTATTCCACAATCCAACAAGATTTTAAATATCGAATTATTGTAAATTTACGCAACTAAGTCCTCTACTCCAAAAAATTTTCGAATTTCGAAAAGGTGTATTTTACTTCTGTGGATTTAACATAGAGCTTTGAATCTAATATGACAGTACCCAAAATTCTTTAAAAAATTTTATATTTTTATTAAATAAAAGATTTGTAAAAAATAGATTATGTTTAGCTATTATATTCCATGAAAAATTTTCGAAGGTATTTTTTTTTACCTTTTTTCATAGAAATTTTATTATCAGTTAATAAGAGTATAAATATTTGAAATATTATAGTAATAATTGTAAATTTTAAAAAAAAGTATAAATATATGAATTAAAAATAAAATCTAAAGCAAAAATAAGCAATAAAAGTTTCGTAATTTTTACTAAACATTAATTTATGATTTTTTTTTTAAAAGTGCTCTTTTTCTAATTTAACTAAAATAAAATTGTTACGCTTAATAAGCACGAGTGGAAGAACTGGTAGAAGAAAGTTGATTTCTTTTTTATTTATTTATATGCTCAAAAGAGAGCATTGCTTAAATTAAAAAAAATCTCAATTATTGTTTCTTCAATTTATAGCATGAAGAATAAAATTAAAAAGAATAAATTAGAAAAAAGGAACGAAAAATCGGATTGTTTCGTAACACTCCTTTGAACTTACTTCGATGTAACTGAGATTTTTGAAAGAATTAATGTATATGTGTGGGAGAGGGAAGATCAATTCCCAAATGCATTGTTTAGAATTTTTTTATTTATAAAAAAAATTTGTAATGAGAAATATAAAAAAGTATAAATATAATAATTAGTAAGCAGTATCTAACAACAACAGCAAAAAAAGTTCTGTAAGGTTATGTTTTATGCTCTGGCACATTAATGAGATTTTGTTCCTTTGATGCCATCTGCATTTTTTATTGCCACTAAAAAAATAAAGCAGCTAAGTATTTTAGAATCGTCTGCACTTGGTGTTCTGTTATCCTAAGACACATAGTAACAAATGTTTTCTCTCAATTTGTAAGCTGTTAAAATATAGGACTAATTATATATAAGGAGCACGTAATGATCAAATCTGCGTCAAAAAGACATTTTTTATATATTTTAACTTAAAAAGTAAGTCCTAGATAAGCTGTTGTTAAAGCAATAACACATTCTATTGTGGGAGTTACTTGTATTTTTTCCAATACACAGGGTACATATTAAGATCCTTAACCGTCTTTTTCCTCCACAATTGTTGGTTGTACACATATATTTCGAATTGTAAAAATGTTTCAATTAAGACAGGCATTTATATATATTATGGTATTTTTAAATTTAAGTTTATTTTGTGAAAATTATAAAATTTAAATTTTATAAGTTCATTTGTTCCCTATTGTTTTATTTAATACAAATTAAAACTCGCCCAAAAAAACCATAGCAAAAATTTTTAATTGACTGAGATATTTATATTCAAAATTTGCAAAAAATATTTTTTTTTCTTGAAGATCTATTAAAATATTAGTTCAGTTATTCCAGGTTTAAATCAGTCTGCAATGTTCCCTTGGCAACAAAAATAGAGGTAGGGGTTAAGGATTTATTTGATTGGAATATATAGTATATATCAACTTTACTAGGGAAACACCAGTCTCTATGATCAGCTCCTCTCTCCCCCGAGTTATCAATATCTTAACCAATCCCTAATTGAAGGTAAAAATCTTGAAATTTTGAATTTAAGATCTCTGTAAATTTTTGTGAGAAGTGGTGTTTTTTTATCATAAGTATCATAAGTGCTCAAAAACCTGTGAGTATTTACTGTATACAAATTTGGGTCTCAAAAACGCGCCGTGTCGAATCGGCCTTTTCACAC
>CM063508.1:152544919-152572419 GCA_032207245.1 Pardosa pseudoannulata
GATCGCAGACGAGATATATCGATGTTCCTAACTTTGAATCGCTTCATGAACGGTTATTAAATAACTGTTCTGAATCTCACACACATCTATATCACTTTTCTTGTTTCTAAATTCTGTTGCTTCCCATATGTTCTATTAGTATCTCATTTAAAATAAGCTTAAGATATAGGCTGCTACCATATTACAGTCGACATATGTCACTGGTGATTTCTACGTCATAATGATGTCAGAAATCACCAAAGATGAGAATTCCGTACCATAAATTTCTCTATCTGACATCATTATGACGTAGAAGTCACCAGTGACATATGTCGACTGTAATATGGTAGCACCCATATTTTTAGGTACTTTTTCCTTTAACTAAACTATCAAGACTGTTTTGTGTATCTTTCCTTCCATCTGTCTTTTCTTTTTTACTACTTATCATAAAAATTTGAATAAAAGACCTCAAAAACTTCTATACACGTACTTAGGAATATATGCTAAGTTAATTTAACATAATTAATAAATTACCACATTACTAAAATATCCGTAACTTAGTCTATTTCAGATTTCGGCTGTAAAAATGCGAAACGTAGCAATGAAGTATTAGATTTATTATAGTAATAATTATTTGTTTCCTTCAAAAGTCAATCAAATTTGAGATTTTAAAAAGTCGTTATTTTTTACTATTTTAAAATAGATATATAGGAGCGAAAAAAAAATCTCTTTGCCTCCCACATTTTCATTTTCTTTAAATCATTCTAAAGATAATCTTTAATGTTCTCTTCTTTTTGAATCACACAAAACAACTTTATTCGTTTTACTAATATATTTTTGCGAATTAGATACTAAAGAAAGTATCTTCCTAATAACGTTTCGGATCTCTTACTTAGAATCCTTCTGTTAGCATCATTTTCGTTTCATTTGCCATTTTCAAGTTATTCTTCAGCGACGTCTTTTTATTCCATAATATTCTTTAGCTACTTTTACGATCAAGGATAACTAAATATCACTTTAAAATGTTTCTCTTTTCAGATTTTCAAACATACAGATTCTCAAAAAATTTACAATTATATTTTAGATTTCAAAGTTAATATTTTCAAATTATCTGTATTCGGTTACTGGACAGAATTTGCAAAATAAGAATTTGTTGAAATTTTTGAAAAATGAGTCTTAACATATTTATAAATATATTAATTGAAACACAGAGAGTAAAGGGATTATGCTCCAGATTGGACAAATACTACTCAAATAAAGTATGTAGCTAAATGGTTTTTTTTTTTTTTTTTTTTTTTTTTTTGCCATTTTATTAAATTGGCAGAAAATTACAAAGCTCATATTACGTAGGTTTAACTTAGCCATTGATAACTGCTGATTTATTAAGAGGTGTGTGTGGGTATATGTATGTGTATATATATATATATATGTATATATGTATATATATGTATATATATATGTATATATGTATATATATGTATGTATGTATATATGTATATATATGTATGTATATATATATATATGTATGTATATATATGTATGTATATATATATATGTATATATGTATGTATATATATATGTATGTATATATATATATATATATATATATGTATATGTATGTATATATATGTATGTATATATATGTATGTATATATATATATATATATATATATATATATATACCGACAGAGAGAGAGAGAGAGAGGTTACACATTTGTGTGTGTATTTCTATCACGAGATGTTGTTAGACTAAAATATTTTCTGTTTTTACCTGTGTTTATATATATATATATATATATATGTGTGTGTGTGTGTGTGTGTGTGTGTGTGCGCGTATACATGTTATATACACACATAAATATATGCGTGTATTTAACAACTATAAATACAATTTTTTTAGTGGTAATAATATCTAGTATCAATAATATACATACAGTAAAATTAAAACAATAATAATAATAATGAAAAATATGTTCTTGAAATGTTTATTATTTTGAAATTTTTGTTTTTAATCTTTAGTGTGTAATTTTTTCAGAAACAAAATAGTTTTTGTCAAATATCCTGCGTTCTGCCCCGTTTCAAATTTGAAAAATAAGAAATTATTATAATTTAAGAAAAGTTACTTTACTAATGTTACTTTACGTGCTGCGGTTTCATATTAGGGAAATATTTCACAAGTAAAGCCGTTATTGCTTTCCCGGCCTTCCTAATGAGCGTTCTACGAGATATTACTTTTCTTTACGGAGATAATGTTTTATTCTATCGACTGAATATTACCCACAGAAAACTCAAAATTAGATTGAAAGGAAAAAGCTTAATCGAAAACTTTTAACGCTTTTTTTTTTCAGTCTTTGAAATTTGATTGATAATTTTCATTCAAATAAGTCGTTTATCTCCATATTTTTCCATTTATATGTTAATAGTTTCTCTTGGGGTTCCTTTATTGTCTCGAAATTTCTTCTTTTCATGAAAATGAATTCGAGCAATTAATTTTCGTTACTTTTTAATAAGCCTAGTTTTAAAGAACTTTTTATTCTTATCGTGTAAGTTGATAGCTTTAAGTTTGCTACTTCGATTCGTTGCTGTGTTAGCAGTTTTCCCTAACGTGTAAACTCGTAAATATTCAGGTTATTAAAAGTAAATAATAAAGGGTTGTAACATGCACTTTTCCTTTCCTCCCTGAATTACTACTAATGTGAAAACGAAGTGAAGTGAGTGGATTGATATTGACGTGAGAGAGGAATGCGCGGTTCTTCAGTAGAAGTGCTGAGTCGATTCGTTTCTTTTTGTGTAGATTTAAATGTTTTTTTTACGTGTATATTGTGTGTAGTGATGTAAATAAAAATATGAATGTCCTGACGTTGAGCGTCTGACAAGTGCTTTCTACACATGGACACCTTGACGACGTTACAGGGTAATATTTTAGGGGGGAAAATCGTGAAAATGGTACCTTCCTAATCCCTGTTATTTCCCATTACTTCTCCTTTATCAATTAAATATTCCGTAAATCTCTTGTCTAGAAGATATTTTTATTATATTTTCACAAAATTTCAGATGGATGTAGCAAAATTAATATTATTTAACACTAGATTTACGGATGTTGATCCTATACCTATTTTTACTGAAGTGAGCCAATTTGACTCATACAAGAAAATTGAAGTTTTTTGCAAAGAAAATAGTTCCAAATTAATTTAAATAAAATGTTTATTATAAAAAAAAATCATGGAAAACATTTTTTACATATAAAATCTGTTTTTGAAACACATTTTCCTCAAACATTTCTATTACATTTAGCACAATGGTTTCTACATCTGTTTCTTTTGCATGATTGTTGAACTTGACAATTCTTCCGTGCGTCAGTAGCATGAATTTCTGTCATTGGAATGGAAGTGTTCTCGACTTCTTCTCTATATTTACTTTATACTATACTTTATATATTTTATACTTTATATTTACTTTATACTATATTTATTTATTTTCATATACATTCTATGAGTCAAATTGGCTCACAACCGTAAAAATCGATATACCACATTTGATAATGCGAAATGAAGGGGTCTGCGTTGAAGAGGAACAATACTCATTTGAATATTGTGCATACCAGCAATTAAATATGTCATAAAACGTATAGCACCTACATCACCTTTATGAGAGTTTATGAATATTTCGGTTTGTCATCCATTTAGGTACAATACTCATTTGAATATTGTGCATACCAGCAATTAAATATGTCACAAAACGTGTAGTACCTACATCACCTTTATGAACGTTTATGAATATTTCGGTTTGTCATCCATTTAGGTACAATACTCATTTGAATATTGTGCATACCAGCAATTAAATATGTCACAAAACGTGTAGTACCTACATCACCTTTATGAACGTTTATGAATATTTCGGTTTGTTATCCATTTAAATACAATACTCATTTGAATATTGTGCATACAAGCAATTAAATATGTCACAAAACACGTAGTACCTGCATCACAGGTGTCAAAATAAATAAATTCTTTCATACTAAAACAAAATTTAATACTTACGTATTGCTTAGAAATGGAGCAATTGTTTTCGGGAGTTTAATCTTCCTTTTTTCCGGACTTTTTATTTATTGTCGCCGAAAGAAAACCACAGTTTCTGAAACATAAAAGCTCTCTAATCTGCCATACTTTTTGCGATCACTTAAGATTCCTTGCACTTCGTTGAATAAGGAAAAAAAAATACATATCGATAATATTTTAGAGAGAAAGAAAAAATGAAGAAAAGTGAAACCAAATTATGCGCTGAAATTGAATTTCATATACTACTGAATCTCGTAGAAACAAGAAAAGAATGTAGAGCTTTCAGTAAATTTGATTTCCGTCTTTTTTATCATTATTACTGATAATACCATCTCGCAAAGGTATTCTTTTTTTTTTCGCTGAAGTTTCCTAGCTATGAATAGGTTTTAAAATTTATCCTAGGTAGTTGATGTAAATTTTATTTTTTAAAGTTGAATTGGCAAACATAAAACTTGTTTTCTCATTGTAATTGAAAAAGATTTTTTTTTCTACTTGCTCTCGAAATTTCTCATAACTTCACTTACACTCAAATAGTTTTTTTTAAAAAAATTCTGTTGTCTAACTTTAGAAAATTGTTACTTTTTAAAGTTATGATGATTCCATGTATCTGAATTCCGTCCTTTAAGTTTTATTATAAATTTTATTGCCTTTAATATTAATGTTAATTTTAAAAATGTATAAAGTTTCTGAAATTAAATTTAATTTTCAAAGTAATATCATTATTAAGTATTTTAAAATATCATACGTTTTTCAAATTAGTCACCAATTTAATCGAAAAATATCACTGTGAATTGATACACTTAAGAAAGTATGCATCTCTGAAAAAAATATTTATAATACCTTGAAAATACATAACCTTCTCCTCCCAAGAGTTATTTGTTAGATAATTATATGCTTTAAATATTTATATGTTTTACGATATTTATATGCTTTATCAAACATTTATTGTACTTAAACTGTGATAATACTCGGAAATTAGCAGTTTTAAAAGTTAAATAGCACTGGTTAATCAACAATCCTCTTAAATATATATATATATATATATATATATATATATATATATATATATATATATATATATATATATATTTATATACTTTAATTTTTCTAAATAAATAATATTTAAACAAAAGCAAACATTTACTTCCCGAAAAATGGTCTTCACAAACCCATAGAGATAATTTATATGATAATTTGGGGTTTAATTTCTCATCCCTTTTCATCGCATTTGTCCAGATTTTACGTGTATTTGAATCTTTGAAGACGCTGAAAAATATCTTCTCATTGCAATTAGTTGTTGTATTTTTACAGAAAGGCACAATGCAATATTTATAATATGATTTTTAATACCAAACATAATTAAAACAGTTCTATTATATGGGATACCTTACTCAGAAATAAATTTAAAAGTTTAACATGTAAACAGCATAGGCGGTCGGTGTTTTCGTGAACGATGACGTCACAAACTTGGCGGAGGAAAAGTATCGTTTTTGAGAGACGTTAAAGAGTCCGCTATAAAACTCATCAGAAATCACTAATTAGGCCCCGAAATGAAACAACAATAGGTACTGTCCTGCTTAAGTTTTTGTCTTCTATTGCATAAAATTAAAATCAGAAAACGTGAAAATTCCTCATTCTTTTACGATTGTTTCAACCGTGTGTTCTGTTATGTGAAAAAGAAATAAATATAATTATAATTTTTTTTCTGATATACTGTTGTTAAAAATAATAATCCTTCATAAACTCTAGTTTCAGCACAAGCAAAATATTTGTACTTTCCGCAGAATATTATATTTCCTAGGTATTTGTATTTCATTTAGTTCGATATAAAAGACAAATTTTCTACATATCTTTGCTATAATTGCAGCAGAACAAACATTTTTTTTACGGAAGAAGGATTTTTTTTAGAATGTAGAATACAAGTAATTAAGTCCTTCGTTAATTACTATGGTGTAGCATTTTGCCTTGTCATTTTATGTCTTACACGAGCTTTAATAATATCAAATTAGATTATACTTTGTTGTTCTAATTAATTATTATCTAGGATTTTTAGAGCCAGCAAAAGTGATGGCAACCGTTTTGTTGTTTCTTTTTTGTGTTCTAATTTTTATCCTATTTGGGGTTTATAATTGTTAAATTTCGGGGTAACGTAATGTATTTTCATCCACTGTTCACCATAAATTGAGTACAGAAAATATTTTTAAAAAATAATTTTAAAAGATAATTAAAAACTTTTAATTTGATAGAAAAATTCTGTATGCTTTTTTATAATTGTACTAGGTTTCGTATCGTATAAGTAATTTTTATGGCTGTTGTTCTCTGACAGTGTGTTGCTAAGATACTACAAGGTCAAAATTGCCTAACAATGATTCAATTATTAAGTCAATGCTTTTTAGTTTCTTTTTTGTATTCTAATTTTTATCCTATTTGGGGTTTATAATTGTTAAATTTCGGGGTAACGTAATGTATTTTCATCCACTGTTCACCATAAATTGAGTACAGAAAATATTTTTTAAAAATACTTTTAAAAGATAATTAGAAGCTTTTAATTTGATAGAAAATTCTGTATGTTTTTGTTAATAATTGTACTAGGTTTCGTATCGTATAAGTAATGTTTATGGCTGTTGTTCTCTGACAATGTGTTGCTAAGATACTAAAAGGTCAAAATTGCCTAACAATGATTGAATAATTAAGTCAATGCTCTTAGGTACCGGAGTTCGTGGGTTCGAATCCATTTGTGGACATAAATGTTTGTAATCTTTTGGAATCTGTCTTACACCATAGGTCCCAGTCTCATTAGCCTATATATAAAGAATTGTAGACCGTAGTTATTCAAACCAGACCAAAAGTTAAAATGTAAGATATCTTACTGCTCTACTGTCGATATCTGCAAAGAATTGCTGTTGTATTTGCCTCCAGGTGCAGCCAATTCCAAAAGTGCTTTACCGAAAAAAATTTGAGAACAGTTCTCTGTTATTCGTTATTTATTTTTAACAGTATTTATCTAGTGATTCATCTATGCGAACTTACAGTTTTTTATTTGCAGTTCTTTTGTTCTCTCCTTTAAAGCATCTTTTTATAAAGATTCTTATAAGAAATACTTTGAAAAATTTGATTTTCTTTAGAAATTCAGCATTTATAATACGGTTTTTTTTAATAGTTGTTCGTTTTTTATTGATTTCTACTTAATTTCACTAAAAAGTTTACGTAAAATCTATCATTGAACTTTGAGAATTTTTAATCACTTGGGTGTTATGGCTTGCGGCAATTTTTTCGCTAAAGAAAAAAAAAAACTAAGGCATATTTTTTAAATTAAAAACTTGACTTATAATTTAATCAAAGTAATGCAAGAGTCGGGGAGAGTATTTGTTCTTTTTTCTGAATTTTAATTTTGAAATTTATACATATATCCACTTAAAGGTGGTAAATTAAACGATAAACAATATGGATTGTAATAGTTACATAGACATTTTAATACATTTTGCATAATTTGAACCTTTAAATTATATACAAAGTTTCACATTAAATGAGCCAAACTATAAATATTTCAATTAAATCCTCAGCATTGAAACCACTTAGAGTTAATTGCAAGAGTTAATTTAACTTTTCTTTCTTTGTCTTTGTGTATGTGTGTAATCTCCTTATTTGTTTAGAAATCTAAGAGCTTCGAAAAGTGCTATCTTTATTCTTTGCTGTGTATAAAAATACCATTAATTAATTTACGGTCGATTCTCTGCACCAATCTAGTGAAAAATCCTAATAAAAGACTACTATATTTATTGTATTTATAGAGCCATTCAAAATCTGGCATAATAAATATTCTTCTGAATAAAATAGCTGAATAAAACTTGCTTTAATCATGATCATGATTATATTACAGTTACAATATTTATGAAACGTTAAATAGTAAAATATTGTCAATTGTAAATATATATATTGTTACGAAATTCTCGGATAAAGTTCGTTAAAAATTATCTGTAATTTAAATTTTAGTTATTTGACTCTTTTAACTAACAAGTTATAAGTGCATCTATAAAGTATTTCACTGCTACAATGTCTTTATTGAGTTTGCAAAGCAATAAAAAACACTGTCTGAAAGTTCGATTTTAGTGATTTAAATTTTATTATATACGTTCTGAATATATTGTTTCTTCGGTGCTTTTGAACATTTTATAAAAATAAAGGTCTTTCTTTCCCATTATTCTCCAAAAAAGAAGAAAGTACCGTTCAAGGAATCAAGTTTTCGTGACTGTTTGATCGCCTTCCTGAACATTCAATTCATAGTCATGTTAAATTTTTACCATATTGTGATTGAATGGAAATGAGATCATAAAAACAAGGAATCGTAAGTAATTTGGGATTTTTAAATTCATATATACAGTTTCGTTAATTTAGAATTTCAATCTATTTCTTTTTCCTACAGAAAGGTTTTTTTTTTTTCTGAAATTTCGTTCATCAGAACTAACATGTCATTTGCATGTTTTAGAATAGTATTGTTTTCCGTAACTTCTTTAAAGGAGCCATTTTGATTTGTCCTGCGGAATTCTGTGTTATTGATTTTCGTATTGGATATATGTAAATCTCAATTTATACAGTATATATGTGTGTGTGTGTTATATCAAAATTATTTAACTTTAATATTTCCTTAAAAACCGCCTCTCTCCCATTCTAATCCCATAAAATCTTTTTCCCAGCCTCTAAATGTCTTAATCAAAGGAGTGCCTTCTACTTAAAATTCTTCCCAAAGCTTTCTATCCGAAAGATGTAAATTTTCTGTCTACTCAACACGTTTTCCAGCTGTCGCCGGCAAATGGCTCCGCGTTTTTCCTGATCTTTCACTTAAATTCGCAGAGTAAGTGGGAAAGTTCTTTCTGTCTTCGCTCTTGGGTACAACTCTGTTCGACCAGAGTGATTTTTGTGTCTTTCCTATGTCTGTCGTTGAGTAGTAAAGATGTCCGTTTTAGCAGCTCTGAAATAAAGTTTTAATTAGACTTGTGCCATTCTTTTCAATGTCGGCCGACTGCATTTTTATTACTGCTAGCTGTTTAGCTTTCTACTTGTCCAGCAATTATATAATTTAAGGATTACATATGTATGTGTGTGTTTTAAGTTTAGAAGAATAGTAATAGATAGATTCCTAAATTGCTCATTTTCCCGCATTGATTGTTCAATCGTCTTGGAATTTATCCCTATAGAACAAATGTTATTTTTTTCGGCATTCATGGCACCAGAAATCAATTTTCTCGCATCTGTCGTTAGAAAATTCTCGTTCTGTTACTTTATGTTCCCGGAAGTATCGTTTTGGGGAAATTTAAGAAAATCGTTAATAACCGGAATGTAACGACATAGTGTGTGGGTAGCAAAAGAATTTCTGCCTCATTAGGAGTATTTTTTAGCCTGACCAAACACAAAGGCTTCACGAAGATGTATTGGGAATGATAACGTGAATTGCATCCTGTCATGAATTTTTATTTATTTGATGACGAACAAAACACACGTAACTTCAACAGATCACTCCACTATTTAGTTTTAAAACACTTTAATTAATCATAAATTTATGGCTTAACACTGTCTCATCATACAGCGGAGCAACGACATTTTTTTCACAATACCAATCAAAACCGGATATACTTCTCCTTCCGAAGTATAAGTTGTAGTTCTTTAGACACCTTACTCGAGAAGAAAAAGCTGTAGGTCTTTGCAATCCTCTCTGCTGGTGTTATCACAAAACAATAAGGCGGTTTCACGCAGCAGGACACATCTCAACCTAAGACAATTCTGGCTTTCGGTTCACACGGAAGGGCAGTTTATTGTTTGTCTATTGGCTGTTGTAAACATGGAAGTTGAAGGACATTATAGTAGTACGTCGTAAACATGGAAATGGAAGAGTATTATAGTAGTTTGTGAAGTTGAGACAAAATTGCTCTATTGGAGTAAAAATTGGCACAGTAGTTTATTGCTTGAAAATTTTCTAAGTGGTATAGCAATATAATATGAAGTTGCCGGTAGAGTAGTTGTTTTGTGTAATACGGATATTACATTATTGAGAGGTAGAGGTGATGGATCGTTTATTCTTTGCAGTCAGGTGATCCACAAAGGTAGATCAATTGAAATTTTTTAAATATTAAGTATTATTTTAAATATGAATTATATAAGATGTTAAGTACTTCTTCGCAATTTTGTAAATTTTTTTATTATTTCGCAGTCGAATAATTATCCCAAATTTTATTTCCATTTCCCGCATTCATCGTTTTCTATTTCCATTCCCATCGAAAACGATAGATCGATGTTTCATTGTAGTTCATATGTGAAAAGTTAATATCATGACTTAAATATGCATTATTTTTCTGTTAATGTTACCGAATAATTGATAATTGTTTCAATTTTATTCAGTAAAAATTTTGTTTGTTTGTATGTTTCTGTATTTAATACTAAAAACAATTAAAATTAATAGTAGTTCATACAGGAACTTCTTGTTTACCATCTTCGCTTATTTCCCAGTATATATCAGTCTTTGAAAACTGTAAAATTAATTCAAAATTTATTTCACATTTAATACGAGATTTTATACACATTCGTTCATACCGTCTTTCTTTGATAAAACTGAAGAACTTTCAAAACACTTTCACATTTAAACTCTGAAGTTCTACCTTTTAAAATCTATTCACGACGTTTCGCATCAACTAAATGCATTTCATCTTTATTTTGTATATTTCATCCAATCTTGACTAATGTTCTCCCTGAATATTTTAAGTTTGCCTTACCCATCCATATTTTTATCTAGACATATTGTGAAATAACGGAAGACTTACCTTTTCCATATGTGTTGCTAGACAAAATTTAAAGCTTTAAGCTTTCAGCCTGCTCATATATTTCTTCTATGAAATGCTTTCTTCAAGTTAAAATAGTTGTCACTTGAGTGGCATTTATAGTTTCAAAGGTAAGAAAATGTCCGTTTTCGTTTATTTAAGCCAACTGAAGTCTGGGAAAAGTTTAATATAAATTGTGAATTTTAGCATAAATAGATGATTTTTCTTTCATTTTAGTTCTCTAGTGCATGTTTGCAAGATATTCAAGTTAGATTTTTTGTTTTAAATTGCATTGTTATTTCTTTTCAGTTATCAGTTTACAGAATTCGGTAATATAGTCCAATGATATAAATCCGATATTAATTTTCAGAATATCTTGCTATACGATATTTTTTTTTAATTATCATCAATGATTTTTTTGTTGATTATGATTTCTGTTGGAATAAACCAATATCCAACCATAGATTTGACATGCTTCTATGTCCATCTTAAGGTCTCGCCACACTATGGTCCACTGCAAGCCATTACCACCGTTTGGAGGGGGTATGGCTTATCAGGTCGACCATGGCAGACGATAAAATGGCCTTGGCGGAGGATGGCTTCCGAAGCGGTTTTTCTTCTGTAGCCCCCACACTGGCCAATTGTTCACCACTTCCTGATAATGACCTTGAACGATGATTCACTGGTTGGCATCCACACGAGGGCCACTAAATGAGCCGAGCACGTGGATTCGTCCATAGTGTCTACTGCCCACTTTAGTTACTCTTCTGGCTGTCTTTGATCTTTGGAGAAAAGCCGCCTCCGAAGACATCGTTCTTCAAGGCTATTTTATCATCTGCCACCATCGACCATGATAAGCAATACCCCTCCAGGCGGTGGCAATGGCTTGCAGTGGGCCATAGTAGGGACGAGCCTTTAAAAAATCAAAGGCAGCCAGATGCACAACTAAAGTGCGTAGTTACCTATGGATTAATCCACGAACTCGGCTCATTCAGTGGCCCAATATGTGGATGCAACCCATAAGTCATCGTTCAAGGTCACCATCAGGAAGTGGTGAACAATCAGCCATAGTGTGGAGGTTACAACAGGAGTTCTGCTTTAGATTACACTTGGTGCACAAGTTACCAACAAACACCCCACGTAAAACAACGCTAAAAAATCAAAATGGCTAATTTAGCCAAAGAATTATTTTGTACTTTTGCTTCAACAGCTACACCAGAAAGAATATTTTCCAGTTTTGAATTCGTTCTGTCAAAACTACGTAATTGATTAGGGATTGGAAAAGAAGATAAACTCACAATTATTATGTTAAAGTATTTTAATAAAATTAGCAATAAATAGGTCGTGAATTTGTAATATAAATTTTTGTTATTTAAATAATAATGAAACTTGAGATTGAATCATATTGTGTGTTTTGACTGAAAACAAAAGCAAATTATTTATTTTAAAAAATTGTTTTAGTTTTCTAGTGATTAATTTTAATTATTTTTTAAAGTATAATTTTGTTGTCAAATGAAATTTTTTTTAAACTAGTGTTATATTAACACTTATATAAAATGGAGAATTTATGTTAAGCGAATTACGTTTATATCATCGTACATAGAAATATTAATATCTTAAACAATATATTGATTGTTGAAAATATCAAAATATCGGATATATATCATAATATCAGATATATATCAAAATATCAGATATATCAAAATATAGGATATATTTTATGTTTTGAAAATATCGTGATATATATGAAACCTGTAATAACATTTTTGCCTTTCTTTACAACTTGTGTACCAAGAACTGCCTTTCCAGTTTCGAATTGCTATATTTTCACAACTTTTTAATATTGAATTCATCAAACCTCGACATGTTTAAAATATTGGAACATTTAGAGTAACAGATGGTACTTTCGTATTTTAATTTTCTATTAAGTGTATTCATTAATTAGGCATTGGGAAATCCTTCGTCCATGACCAACTTTTGAGGTGAGACTTCCACCTACCTTATTTTACCTCATGTTTCTTCCTAGTGACTAAATGATAAACATTTTTGATATTTTTCCTTTCACAGTCAGACGCTATGTTTATATTTTTAAAGAATATTCTTCAGAATAATGAATATCTATAATTTATACATTTTTAGATAAATGAGGCAAATATGATGCATGTCGTTTAGCCGTTGCTGTGTTAGGTGAATTACGCCATTTTATTTTTAACAGGGATAAATTCGTATTTTATAATTTTACATTTATTATTTGTCTGTAGTGCGATGTGGGTAAATATTATGTAAAATATTTAATAAATATATAGTTCATTTAAACGTGTGCTATATAATTATATATCAGTTTTTCAAAAATAAAACATCTTCGGAAGTTTGAGTATCTGGTCTATTTACAGCTACCACAAACTGAATTAACTAGGGAAAAACAAAAGTATAATAGTTGTACTCATCTTTAAGAAGTTTTAAAGGCAAGATTAATTCACAAACACAATCTGAAAATAATAATAATAATAGCATAAATAAGCAAACAAGATGCGGACTTTCTGGAAATTCGGTATTAAAATACATTTAACATACTTGAGCTTGTCTTTTTTAATTCTTACATACATGCCATGTTTTCTTCAGGCTGCATTAAAAGAAATGGTTGGACTTGATATACAGTACCGATTTGAATCTTTTCTGCTTCACCTAAATCCTATGGAGATTAGTACAATATTGTTTTATTTAGATCTTATGAGTCCTGTCTCGAAAGCCCAGGATTGTACTGCATGTCTATTCAGCGCGAGGATGGAAACTATACACAACCGCTTTCTTCCGGAAGCATGGTCACACATATATACTGATGGCTCAAAGCTTGATATGGATGGTGTGGCCAGAGCTGGTATTTATTGTGAGCATTTTTCCCACTATCTTTCGTTGGGTACAACCAAGATCGCTTTTGATGGAGAAGTTGAAGCTATTAAGGTAGCTCTAACTCACCTAAATGCTCGCCCTTCCTTTTCCAATCAGGCCGTCGTTTTTTCGGATTCACAAGCTGCATTTCTGGTCATTGCCAATTGTTTTCGAGCTCCTAGCTCTATGCCCATCATGCAATGTAGATCTTTAATGGGGAGAGAATCGCAAAAAACATAAAATGATCGCACTACAATGGATTGCATCCCATTGTGGTATTCCCGGCAACGAAAGAGCGGACGGGCTGGCCAAGAAAGGTTGTTCTATTAATCAGGCCCCATGTAACCTGGTCAGCTGTAAGTCTGTTTCATCAATGGTTTATCAAACACTCAAGACAATACATATATTACTGGCTGGCCTTCGGTACCGGAGTTCGTGGGTTCGAATCCCACAGTCGCATGGATGTTCGCAGCCTTTCGGAATCAGCTTTAAGCTGTAGGTCCCGGTCTCATTAGCCCTCGTGTTGCAAAAAGTAGACCGTAGCATTCCAAACCAAACCAAACCATATCATTACTGAAAGAAAGAACGAAAGAAAAATCGGAGAAAATTCCTTCTTAATCTTCCCGATTGGCCAAGAAGCAGTGTTGTAGCTTCCTTTCGTCTCGTGACTAAGTACGATTGCTTTTATGTTCATTTTTCTCGTCTCCGGATAGTGGATAGTCCTGCTAGCCCCCTCTGCCTTACTGGTGCGGCGATGAATGATTGCCCAAGAAGCAGTGTTGTAGCTTCCTTTCGTCTCGTGACTAAGTACAATTGCTTATATGCTCATTTTTGCTCGTCTCCGGATAGTGGATAGTCCTGCCAGCCCCCTCTGCCTTAATGGTGCGGCGATGAATACTTTATATCTCCTTAATTGTTCAGCTCTCATTAAAAACTGTGTCTACTCCAGATACTGGGAGGCCAAAGACTCTTTGAACACGTTAATTTCATAATTTAATGTGCTTCCCATGTTCTATTTTTATACATTTCTTGTGCTTGCTCTTTGTGTATGTCACTGTTTGTTTTTATCCTTTTTATCTCTGTCCGGCATTAGGATAATGTCTGTATCGTCTGCTACTTTGAAATAAAAAAAAAACATATATGCCATAGAAAGGTCTTTGCTGATTGTTTCGTAGCCGTTCAGAATCGACTTTAAACAGTAGATCCTGGTTTCAGAAGACGTTGTGTAACAAAACAGTAGATCATAACCGCGCCAAACTAAATCACCCAAAGTCTGGATAAAACCCCTTTCATCTTTTTGCTCATCTTTTTTAACGCTTTGCCTTTAAAATTATTTAATCAATTTATGCATCGATTCATCTAGCAATACTTTTCAATTAAACCGCAGACTGAATCAAGTTGTCACAATGTAAAATTCAGAATGAAAAATTTCATTCCTTTTTTATGATAAATATGGATAAAAAATGTTTTACATATGAGATGTAATGCACATTATATCTTAAAACAAACAAGAGTTCGCCATCGAAAAATGGTTTTCCATTCGATTTTTCCCAGCCATAAACATATTTCTTAAATGTGGATTGGAATTGAAAAGAGAAAACTCTCCATTTTTCGTTAAAATTTGAATTTATTGTCTTTCTTTCCCTCACAGAATTGTATATGAAAGAGTATGAAATCGATGTTTCGCTTTATTTTTCTTGATTGAAAATGATGAGTTTCCAAGTTCGTTTTTCTTGCTTCCACATTTTATTCCATTTTGAAGGGGAAAAAATGATGCTTGCAAATATAGTTGATGGTTGTTAATACAAGTGAGCTTGAATTACATCGTAAGAATTTTTTTGGGAAAAAAAACCATTTTTTTTCTGTAAACAAAGCTATTCTATTAACTGGGTAGTATCTCCCAAGTTTTCAAATTGATATATCTTTTATTTCCTCTTTTTGAATTAAAATTGATCGAAAAAAGCTTCTTGGGTTTTTGTTTTGTTTTTTCCCCGAGATTTTATGCTCTTTGTTTGGAGTTTTTCAAATGCGGAAAGGGGACGAATGAATATTGGTAGGAATTTTTTTTATTTTTACTTGTAGGACAGTTTTCTTTGCCAATACATCTGTAAAATATGTCTACATTTCTCTAAGAGTGTAAGAAAACAGCTGCTACATAAAAAAAAGCATGTAACCGTTAAAGTGAAATTTCTGACGGTTTAAAAAGTATTTCACGGGTAAATTGGCAACCTACCTTTTCATGGTTAAGGAAAGTTTCAAAAAACAAAATGGCGAGGATTTAAATTACAGGTTTAATGAGTTTTATGTTGAAGTTCCGGATGCCTTAAAATTCATGTCCTTCAGAATAATAGGTTAACAGGATTTTCCTGATCCAAGCCTAATCTTGAAATTTCTAACAATGAGCAAGAATTTGATAACGAGCTAGAAAAATATAAATTTAAAGAAGGAAATGATAGAAAATGCAGATCCGTGAGTTCATAACACAACAAAGAGCTAGAGAGTAGGAAGTTAAGGAATAGAAAAACACATGCTATGAGGCCAGAACTCGTCCGTGTACATTGGCAGTGCAGAAAAAAATGACTAGTTTTGCCAAACTGTTGGATTGTAGAGCGTGTTTCAGGAGCCAATTAGCGAATACCAGGTTTTATACAACAATAGCTAGCTATTGGTTTGCAATGAAATCTAAAGCAGTAATGACCAGATTTTAACTTTTTTTATAAAAAATAAAGGCATTTTAGTTTATTAAAGTATTTTGTCTTATTTTTTAATTTTTAACACAAAAGCAGTATATCCTTAGAATTAATGGACATGAGTCTTTATCTATAAGGCGATTTCACGCAGCAGGGCAAATCTCAATTTATATCAATTCTGGCTTTAGTTTCAAACGGAAAGGCAGTTTATTGTTTGTCTACTGGCTGTTGTAAACCTAAAAATGAATGGGAAGGGCATTATAGTAGTTCGTGACGTTGCGACAAAATGCTCTATTCGCAGGATCTGTATGGTTGTAATCGACTAGATTAATTATGTGGTCATTATTGAGTTTCTTCTGAAATAGAACAGATATGATTAAGATGTGATTAGAGATTCTGAAGGATTTAGATTATTGGGAATTTTAAGTACATCATGAATATTAGAATTTCCCAAAATGCAGTGCAGTATCTGTTATGTTTGCTCGGCGGTAGTACTGTTATTTGAATCAGCTGCATACGACCATACGGGTACTGCATAAGCAATAATAGAACGAAAAAAGGAAGTGTAAGCATAACTTAATATGTTATTGAATAGTACTTTCATAAATTTAACAAGAAAAAAATGACATTCAATTGAAAATTCAATGAATTTTACCGTCTAAAATATCAGGCGATGATTTGGAAAATTATACATTTTTAGAATTAAGCCTCTTCTAGTGGGAAGAAAGATTTCCAGCCGATGCATATCATTGCCCAAACTAAAATAAACCGTATTTCTGACCTAACTTTAAGGTACTTTAAATGTGCCTCGGGAGAATTATAATGTATAGTTTCTATAAGGAGAAGGCACAGATTCTTTGATAAATAACCTTCCGGGGATAAGAATGGCATTAAAATTTTCCGTGTTTACTAATTGTAGCTTAATTTTATAATTTATAATACCTAATTAAAATATATTATGCCAAGACCTGATTATCGCTGAACATAAATTTCGCCAATCCGGAAATGGCGATCTTATGGCTTTTTATTGACACCGCTTGCTGGATGGTCATTTAGAAAATTTATTCAGTGACTCCTTTTATTGACCAAGAATTTAATTCTATTTTTATTCTTTTCACATGTTTGTATATTATATTTAATTTCTTCACGTGAATTTAAAATAATAATTATTCGTATTTAGTTATTTAAATGGGAATTCTACAGAAATAGGATTAGTGTTCTAATTATCATTGGTTCCATAGTATTGATCTGTTAGATCAGTTTATGTAATAATCAACATAATAACAGTAAATGTATAGTGCCTAAAAATATTGCATAATTGCATGCCTTTTATAATGGCTTGCATGGCATGGCTAGGATATCCCCTTTTTGATTTGCATTTGAATCAGTACAAATCAGTCAGACAATAAATAAATAAAATAAAACACAAGTATAGAAAATGGATAATTTCAATATGCTAATAATAATTAAATTGAAAAGGGGCCAACTACAAAGTTAATTATTTCAACGCCTACTTTATTTCCTCCTTTTTAAAAAACTAGGTCATACCTATTTTTTCAGAAATATTCTATAATTCATAAATATTCACTTTTATATTCATATATCCCCTTTTTGATTTGTATTTGAATCAATACAAATCAGTCAGGCAACAAATAAATTGAATAAAACACAAGTATCGAAAGTGGATAATTTCAATATGAAAATAATAATTAAATTGAAAAGGGGCCAACTACAAAGTTAATTATTTCAACGCTTACTTTATTTACTGCTTTTTAAAAAACTAGGTCATACGTATTTTTTCTGAAATATTCTATAATTCATAAATATTCACTTTAATTACTGAGTAAATATTTCTTCACTTTTTTTATACGTAATAATTCTCCTTGTATAAATTGTTATTCATAAAATATTCTTTAAAAATAAATAAACAACTCTCCGAGCATTGTGTAATGTATCAAGGCATAGAAAAGAGGATCATCGTTAAAAGTTGAGTTGCAAAGACCATTTCATTATTTAGGAAAAACACAATCAAGTTTTTCCTCTCATTGAAAATCTTCTTAAAGTAATTATTAAAGTGTAGGGGATGCTTAAATTATTACGATAAAAAAATATTTATTTTATTGCATTTGATAATTTTGGCATCTGTATCATTTGGCTTTGATAAAATCTTCAACATACAGTCTTCAGAGCAATTACATGGCTAAAATGGAATCATATGCCTGATCTGAACTCTGTAAGTGAAAAAAAAAAGTATCTCATTTACTTTTCTTTTATTCCTTCGAATATTTTTTCCTTCCTAATTCGAACCCCAGAATCGCATTTAATTTTTTTCTTCTTTCAACCTTATGCTCTCGTTTAATGAGGATTTTTCTTGAATTTTTATTTTAATATCTTGGCATATGTATCGCCATGCTATTTCAACTTTAACGTTAAATAGGATAGGTCGTTTTCATTATTTAGCATCTGCCACTGCATTAGTTACGAAAAAATATGCACATATTCAAACACCGTTTTAGGTTGCAATTAAGAATGTTTTTTTTTTTTCAATTAAAGCCACAACATCTGTTGTTTCTTTATTTGTATAACGAGACATTAAAATGTTTTAATGTGGGCTTGTGGTAAAGCTTTTAGAGGATATCAAATTGGGAATACATTGCGGTTGCTCTAATAAAAACTTATTATTTTAGTGACATTTAATTTGTATTTTATGTACATTAACTGTCCTTTTCTGTCCCAACCTTCGATCTGGTTGTTAGTCTGGTTGTCTGGTTGATTAGTTACGAAAATATATGCACATATTCAAACACCGTTTTAGGTTGCAATTAAGAATTTTTTTTCAATTAAAGCCACAACATCAGTTGTTTCTTTATTTATATAACGAGACTACATTAAAATGTTTTAATGTAGCCGCGTGGTAAATCTTCTGGAGGATATCACATTGGAAATATATTGCGATTGTTCTTATGAAAACATATCATTTTAGTGACATTTAATTTGTGTTTTATACACATTAGCTATCCGTTTCGGTCCCAACCTTCGATCTGGTTGTTAGTCTAGTTGTCTGGTTGATTAGTTACGAAAATATATGCACATATTCAAACACCGTTTTAGGTTGCAATTAAGAATGTTTTTTTTTTTCAATTAAACCCACGACATATATTGTTTCTTTATTTATATAACGAGACATTAAAATGTTTTAATGTAGCCATGTGATACAGCTTCTGGAGGATATCAAATTGGGAATACATTGCGGTTGTTCTAATAAAACCTATCATTTTAGTGACATTTAATTTGTATTTTATAAGCATTAACTATCCGTTTCGGTCCCAACCTCCGACCAAAAAAAATCAATATTTTAATGTAAAAAACACAATTTATAACGTTGTCTTGCCAAAAAAATTACAAAAATACAAAAATAATCAAAATTTTTATTGATTTTTTTTATTTTTGATAACATTGTAGCAAGTAGTCGAATATTCTAATATTACACCCACATCGACTATTTTTATCTTTCTTTTGGAATTCCCATTTCAGAATAAACATTATTATCAGTAAAAATACCTATTTATACTTTTAACTAAAACATAAATAATAACAATACTAGTATTTATAAAATTAATCAAAATTTTCTTTTGTGTGATATATGTCGAAACAAGGTGCAGCACATTGCAACTATTACACATGTAATGACTCTCTTTTCTTTTCCTTTTTCCTTTGCTATCTCTTTTAGCACAACACACAGCGAATTATCTATAAAAGTACAACGCCGATCGAATTATCTCGAGTGTGCACAGTTTGGCCAGTTTAACTCGCTCGAGTTAACTCGAACGTGCACGTTAAGGGGTTAAGCTTCCTAAATGAGAGGTGATGTTTATTTCAAACTTTTATTTTGTTTTTGGAATATATTTCGATACAAGGCGCAGCACATAGCCCGACATTGCAACTATTACACATGTAACGACTCTCTTTTCTTTTCCTTTTTCCTTTGCTGTCTCTTTTAGCACAACACACAGCGCAATATATACAAAAGTACAACGCCGCTGGAATTATCTCGAGTGTGCACAGTTTGGCCAGTTTAGTGTGCTCGAGTTAACTCGAGCGTGCACGTTAAGGGATTAATCTTCCCAAATGAGAGGTGATGTTTATTTCAAAATTTTATTTAGATTTTAGAATGTATCGCACTATATCGAGAATTTCGGAAATAAAACAGCTCAATTTCATAAAACGAATAACACATTTCATTTTAGTTTTTTTCATAAACTTTAAAAAAAATGGTGATTTACTTTAGCTCATTGAGTAACTACATTTTTTGCGGGATTATATTCAAAGAGAATAAAGCCTAATCCGCATCAAAGTCGAATAGATTAGTCGATTGTCTTTCAAGTTATCCTCTAAAATAAGAACTTATCCTGAGTGAAATTTAAAAACTGATGTAATTATTATCGATTCAACATATGTGCTTCTAAATTAAAAGATTCTACGTTTATTATTTTAAAGGAACAGTTTCAAAATCTGCAGTGAAAGTCACTGCAGTAGTGTTTTCTTCAGAGTACCAAAATTTTTTATTTATAAATTAAAAACAAGTGGGGAAAAAACTTACTTTAAAAGTCTTAGAATGTATTAATGAGACAGACAAATATATTATTTTTATGGTACGAATCAGTATGCTGAAAATATTTTTTTAGAGACAAAACATAGTGAGTTCATAAAAAATAATTTATTTTTATGCATATCGAATCCTAAAATCAGAGGAAATGCAATTACTGGGGTTTTATTTATTAAAAAAAGGGGGGAATTATTTTACTTCATCGCCTTATGAAATGTATATTCTTGCGTTTTAAGAAGTTTCTCGAAAGAAAATCTTTAAAAGTGCAGTTTCTCGGTATATATACGTATAAATCAGGCTTCGCTTATTATTTAAGCGCAAAAAGAATTTTTGAAAATTTGCATGTTTTGGCTTGCATACTTCTTTTGTTGTTTCTCCCTTATGAAAACTGTCTTCAGTTTGTGGTAAAATAGATTTAAGAATTAATTTCACAAAATACTTTTATTCTTCCCCGAAAGAATTATTTTCTTTCTAGAATGAATATCAGCGGAAAAACTTTTTCGCATTTTTTTACCCCCCTCCCCTTCTTTTTTAGTCGCTTGAGAGTACTATGTATGACCCCCTCCTTTTTCTTATGTATTCTTAAGTTTTCTGAGCTTCCTCCTGAATTTAGATGTGAAAGGAAGATATTCGGCAACTCCAGTTTACGTAGAAAAAATAATGAAGGACTTTTTGTTTTATAATCAAAATTAGATTTTTTTATCGGGCTAAAGTCGTGTTCTAAACTTATGTTTTCATATTAGGCTTAATGAGGAAAATATCGAAGTGAAGTGAAAATATTGCAATTAATTTTATTTTTCTGTGCGTATGTGAAACAAAGGGTTCTACCATATGTTGGTAGAGATGTGTCACTGGCGACTTCTGCGTCATAATGACGTTAAGAGCCGCCAGAGATATGAATTTGGTACCATAAATTTCTCATTCTGTCACGTCATAATGGCATGATTATGAAGCATGTGTCACCTGTTACACATCTCGTTTGTAATATGTGCAAAAAATGATTATGTGCAAAATACCTAAGTATAAATACGATTTATTGGTAATAAGTACTCTGTAATGTTCGTTGTGCAGAAATTGCAGGATCGATACTCTCCACTTTTTTTTTAGTCGCTTGACAGTACTATGTATGACCCCCTCCTCTTTGTTATGTATTCTTAAGTTTTCTGAGCTTCTTTCTGAATTTAGATGTGAAAGGAAGATATTCAGCAACTCCTGTTTACGTAGATTGGTTTGGTTTGGAGTGCTACGGTCTACTTTTTGCAACACGAGGGTTAATGAGACCGAGACCTACAGCTTAAAGCCGATTCCGAAAGGCTACTAATATCCATGTCATTGTGGGATTTGAACCCACGAACTCCGGTACCGAAGGCCAGCACCCTAACCAATCGGCCATCGTTCGGCAACCTGTTTAGGTAGAAAGAAAAATAATGAAGGACGTTTTGTTTTATAATCAAAATTAGATTTTTATCAGGCCAGAGTTATGGTCTGAATTTATGTTTTCAAATTAGACTTGATGAAGAAAACACCGAGGTGAAAAAATCTCAATTAATTTTATTTTTCTGTGCATACGCGAAACAAAGGGTGCTACCATATTTAGGTCGAGATATGTCACTGGTGACTTCACGTCATAGTGACGTCAAAAGTCGCTAGAGATAAGAATTTGGTACCATAAATTTTCCATTCCTTTAAAGTATTTGCATCTCTTATACTCATAATTAGCGAGCCCATGGTCACTCATCCTCATGTCACTGTGGGGAGAAAGAGTAAGATTTCTGTGCAGTGTAAAGACCCGAGGCATTACAATGATAAAGTCCAATTTGGCTTCATAATTTGGATCAAGCGTTGAGGTTATTTATACATTTTTTAACCGTATGTCTCACTTTCCGGCCTCATGGTAAATGCAATTACCGCATATATTTTCCTAGTGCGCATTTCGCATGTACAAGGCATGATCTTTGCAATTCAAGATTCTAGCCTGGCCCTCTAAGCCACTTCGGACCTACAAATATTTGTTCAATTACTTATTTCTCTTACAGAAATTCTCAAATTATCTAGTATTTATCTCTTTTGGATTTCTCCGTATATTGCAGTTTAATATTCACGAAACGAATATTGGGGTTGTGCCAATGTGGTTAATTTTAGAAGAAAAAGAAAGTTTTTCTGGAACCAATCATCTAGTTCTTAAAGTATTTGGAAGGTAATTTTAAAAATCGGGTCTTTTAAATTGCACCATCATTAAAACTTTAAATACTCAATTACTATAAAGCATTGGATAAACTACTAAACTTGTTTCTACTTTTATTTCATCACACTTTATTCTCCGAATAAATAAAAAAAAGTAACTCGATTTATTTAATTCCTCTTACAATAATATATTACAGTATTAAGATTAAATTTCATTCTTCATAAAATGACATTTCCCTCTTTTTTTCCGCATACCTAAACTTCTTGCTTTAGTAATTTGTCCCCAAAATTTTCTTTAACCCTAAAATTCTGTAAAAATCAGAAAAAAAAATTAGCGAATGAGTCGAAATATTTTGAAAATGTAGGTGATAAAATGTAAGTTTCTCTTTGCTTAATCGTTGTGACTTCTAAATAATATCCTCTGAGTCAAAAAGATCTTGTGTGTTTAAAAATTTTCGTTTCCTTCCTTAGGTTTGATCACAACTTCTGCACTAAGAAGATTAGACAGAGAAGTTCAAGCCGAACATGCTTTAGAGGTAAGTCAGTGCTGCCATCTTTTGGTATATTTGTAATTCATTACGAAGAAGTTGTTAATTGCTTACTGTTGTTTAGCTCCTAGTAACATTAATCTAACTTAAATTAATTCATGCTTATTCAACAGCTGTAAGTCAAACAATAACATTAAAGCTGAAACTGCGTTATATGTAATAATTTACTTAAACTGAAATTTTAATTGTTATTTAATAGTTTAGTAGTAAAAAACTACCCTATCCTTCCCAAAAGACCTAAATAATGGAAATGTAATCCATATATCACTTACAGAGTATATAAATGTTGTGATGATTTTTCTCCTCATTTATTCTAATGATATAACTATAAAATTAAAACGTACTTATATAAGATAAAAAGATCTACCTTTCAAAGTGAAAATAGAAAATGTGCCTTATGAATAGTCATTAAATTTGGGTGGGTTTTTTTAATATACGTTTATCTTTTTACTTTTTTGTTTAGTGTATGGGATACATGCACTTTCTTTTAAATTGGTGCATTTTATCCAAAGATTAATATTTGAGTTTGAAAAGTTGCTTGTTGTACACGTTTATATTATTTTGGCATATCTTATATTGAAGTCATTCATTTACAGATCAAAGTTGAAGATGGTGGTAATCCATCATTGTCATCACTTACCAGAGTTCTTGTATCAGTCATTGATGAGAACGACAATGATCCAAATTTTCATCTTTCCCGTTATTTTTGCAAAGTATTAGAAATGTTAGAAGTAAATGAAAATATAGTACTCTGCCAGGTAAAGTGTTTATGTTTAATTGGAATAGTTGTAAAACATAATTTATTATAACTCAAAAGTTTTTTAACATCCATATAAAATATTTTGTCTCTAATTTGTAAAGTGCAAGTATTTTCAAATTCTGAATGACTTTTTTACTATATTTTCTTGCAATATTAATCTAAGGTACAAATTTAAGAAGCAACTTACTGATATAAAATGTATGTATTCATTAGTTGGTATATGCCAATTGTGCTTGTACTCTGGTATACTTTAGAACTAATTTGTTGAAAAATAAATTAGGTATGTAATAAGGAAAGTAAAATTGAACACCACAATTATTTATTAATATGTTTAATGATTTCTTTGCAGAACTTTTTTCTACAATGTTATGCAATACATACCATTGTTGGCATGATTTAAATCAGTTGATTTAAATTAGTTGATTTTGTTGAAAAAATTATTGATTTAAATAATTTTTTTTCACTTCTTTTTAAACCTATATTCCAAAGACAGGAGAATTGGAAATCAGTCAGCACAGTAATACCAATAAATAAATAGGTGTAAATAGATAGCATATGATTTTCAAGAATTTAGGGGTTGTTATCAGAAAGTATGGAATAGGTGTAGGTACAATGATTGATTATGACTGGTGGAATTCATTTTATGTAATGGGAGGTAAAGAGAGTATTACACAACTTGAAATCCAGTTTGTCTACCCAATAACAAAAGCCGTGGCTTCATCTGCTAGAATATAAAGACAGTTTTCATCTTTTGGTATTGTTCATTCTAGCCTTCATAACCAATTAGGAGTGTATAAAACATCAAAGCTAGTGTTTTCATTGAAACAGTTAAATCCATAATTCAGTGCTTAAAAAATATTGAAGTAATTGTCATTTGTTTGTTTTTTTAATAAATTGTTTGCATTAAAAGAATATTTAATTTGTTCTTTAAATTTATATATTATTTAGTTTGCACTATCCAATTACAAAATAATGGAATGTATTTAGATTAAAATTTATATATTTAATTTTAGGTAATTACTGTGTAGAGTATACTAGATAGATAAGATGTTACTTCTTATAACATATTATACTATGTATATTGCCAAAAAAAAAAAAAAAAACAATTAAAATTAGTATTTAGAAAAAAAATCAAAGAAATCTGATTTAAATAAAATAAATCTGATTTTTTTATTTTTGAAAAAAAATCATGATTTTTTTCCAACCTTGATACATACACTACATGTACTAGACTATGTAATACATATACTACAAAAAGTTATGTAATTCTTTGTTTATAAATTCTATTTCAAAAAGAAGAAAAAAAGGTCTATGAATAATTTTGCTTTTGAAGTCATGAACTTTTTATATTAATGTGTCTGCCACAAGTACACATTATGTTTTATTTGATACATATATTTCTCAAGTAACCTATTTCATACTCTTTTTTCAAGAATTACAATTGTAATGGTTCTTTTTATATTCCTGTGTCTGCTACGAGTACACATCATGTTTTATTTGATACATATATTTCTCAAGTAATCTATTTCATACTCTTTTTTCAAGAATTACAATTGTAATGGTTCTTTTTATATTCCTGTGTCTGCTACGAGTACACATTATGTTTTATTTGATACATGTATTACTCAAGTAACCTATTTCATACTCTTTTTTCAAGAATTACAATTGTAATGGTTCTTTCCATATTCCAAATTGTCTGAGATCTCTTACCACTAATATGTTTTAGAAATGAATGTGCTGATGCTTTATTAAATGAATTAATGTTTTTGATTAAAAGATTGAATACTATGTTAAATTCTACATATTTTAGTGAAGTCTATAAATATTTTTTGCTCAAGTTTCTATGATAGTTGAGTATTATGCAATTTGCATGTTATGTATGACTGTAATAAAATTATCTAATCTAATTTCTAATCTTTTTTTTCTTCTCTTAGGTCATAGCATCTGATGCTGACAATGGCCCAAATGGCGATTTGAGTTATTCTTTTGCAGCTGGAAAAAACTCTGATATTTTTACGATAAATTCAAAAACTGGTGCAATCTTTTCTAAACAAAAATTAATGGCTGGAGAAGCTTATGATGTTTCAGTAAGATTTTATGTTGTACTTACATGACAGTTTAGTTTTTACATATGGTGGAAAAAAATAGCGTAATATATATTAAATTATATGTGTGCAGAATATGTTCAAAATTGTATTTCACTTCTGCTGTACACATTTCTATTGTTTCATTTTTAAATACTGTATTATCTATATAACCTAATTATTGCCTTGAAACTCAATTAATTCCAGTAAAATCAGAAAAAAATTAAGTTTTTTTTTTTTTAACAGTTTTAAAGTTCTCAGATTTCTTCAAGTAGCCCTTAATATCATTTTTGTTCTTAAACCTTTCAGACTAAATTAATTTTTAAATAAGATTTTTATATTATCTTTGCTTAAAATTCTCTAGGTAGCATAAATCCTATAAATTTTTTAATAACTATTATATATATTTTTTTCATTTTAAATAAAAAAGAAATATGAATGAAATATATATAAATTCAAACACAAATTCAAAAACTGGTGCAATCTTTTCTAAACAAAAATTAATGGCTGGAGAAGCTTATAATGTTTCAGTAAGATTTTATGTTGTTCCTACATGACAGTTTAGTTTAACTAATATATTTATATACATGTGGTGGAAAAGATAACATAATACATTAAATTATATGTGTGCAGAATAAGTTCAAAATTTTATTTCACTTCTGCTCTACACATTTCTATTGTTTCATTTTTAAATACTGTATTATCTATACAACCTAAATATTGCCTTGAAATTCAATAAATCCCAGTAAAATCAGAAAACAATTAAGTTTTTTTTTTTTTTTTAAGTTTTAAAGTTCTCAAATATCTTCAAGTAGCCTTTAATATCATTTTCCTTTTGAAACCTTTCAGACTAAACTAATTTTTAAATAAGATTTTTATATTATCTTTGTTTA
>CM063508.1:152577419-152609919 GCA_032207245.1 Pardosa pseudoannulata
AGATATATGTATATATGTATATGCATATATGTATATATATGTATATATATATGTATATATATGCATATATATATATATATATGCATATATGTATATATATATGTATATATGTATATATGCATATATGTATATATATATGCATATATGTATATATATATGTATATATATATATATATATGTATATATATATGTCTATATATATATATATATATATGTATATATATATATATATATATATATATATATATATATATATATATATATATATATATGTATGCATATATATATGTGTATGTATATGTATATATATATATATATATGTATGTATATATATATATATATGTATATATATATATATATATATAGTTTCTTTGCTTTTTATTTCTAGTATTATCTTCTTTTTTTTTAATTTTATATATTTTGAAATTTTTATCTCTCATTATAACTCATTTACATTTATAAAACTTATAAAGCATGATTTAAAAAAAATTCCAATATAGATTTCTAAATTACAGTGGACTTTTTGATTATCACCTTTTACTGATTTGTATTTATTTTGTATATTTCATAATGACGTAATAGCTCTTAAAATATTTTATTTTGTAAAGATTTTAACTAGACAAAAATAATAATTCATCTGTGAATGCACTGAGAAAATTTATTTTAAATACCACTGTTTTTTTTGTTTGAGGTATAATTTCTCTGATATGAAGTAATTAGTTTCATTAAATAATGTTAATTTAGGGAATTTTCAGTATGTGTAATTTTAGTGGTTAAAGTTAAACACAAATGAAATGCTTCTAAAATACTTTTACCATCAGTTTATCATTACGCTGTAATACTTTTGTACCTGAACAGACTCTGTCATATATATATATATATTTTTTTTCATTGGCAATATCACATTTTTAATGACCTGATTATGTTTAGGTTCCAATCAAAGTGATTGATGTAAATGATCATCGTCCTTCTTTCATAAAAGATTTGTATACTGTGGACATTAGTGAGAATCAAGAAGTTGGTAGTGTTATCCTACAATTAGAAGCATCTGATGTAGATGAAATGGATAAAAGTTTAATTTATTCCATCTATAATAGGTAAAATTTATTAAAATACTAATGATAATTCATGATATTAGCAGAATAATGTTTTAAGATAACTTGTTCTTTTTAAAATTTGAATTTAATCATAAACATATATGTAAGATTGAAAAATATTAAGCATTTATGATATAGAGTATTAAGATATTCATTTTTCACAGTTAGTATTTGTTATTTTAATGTGAAACTATTGCGAAAGTTGTAAAATTTTATAAAATATTTTATTTATAACCTGTGTTTTACTATAAAAATATACCAATAAAAAAACAGTTAAGTAATTTTAAATATTTTACATTGTTACATTATGTACTTACAATAAGAAAATATTTATGATAATTTAAAAATGACAAATTTATTTTTGTTAATATTGTGGTTTTTATCTTTTGTTGTTGTTGTTGTTGTTGTTGTTGCAAAATACTTAATATATTTTGTTTTTATAGATAAATATGTTTTTATAAACTAAATGCTTGCATATAACATTTTATTATTATCGATAAGTTATCATTATATTGTTAATTATATCATTAGTATCATTTAATTTAATATTATTATATTTTTTTATATAGCTATTAATACATTAATTCATATATTGCTTTATGTGTATAACTAGTGTTTACCACAAAAATATTTGAATGAGAGAAAGTAGGTACTGTTTAAAGTGTATTTTAATGTAGTACACTTTTGCATACAATTAACAAGGAAATGTTCCTGTAATTCAAAAAATAATTTTTAATATTATGGTACTTATCAATTTTTTTTCTAAAAAAAAATTAATATCTTTTGCTTTTATAGTTAGATATGCTTAATAAACTAAATACTTGCACATGAAATATTAATTCTATTCATAAACTGAATTATTAACAATCAGTTTTAATCTTATTTCAGCGCTAATCCCCACAGCCTAAAACTCTTCCAGATAAATTCCTTCTCTGGAAAACTTTCAGTATTACGAGCCCTAGATCATGAAGCCATCAAGCAACACATGTTAACTGTTATGGTAAGAGACAATGGCACACCAACCCAGCGCAGTTTTGCAAGAGTTATCATCAATGTTCATGACGAAAATGATCATCATCCTGAATTTGTTTCACCTTCTTTTGAAAGTCAAGTTTATGAAACTGCTGCTCTGGGAACTTCTGTCATTAGGATTTTAGCTGTAGATAAAGATAAAGGAAAAAATGCTCAACTGCACTTTAGTATTGCATCAGGTGAATTTTTATCCTTTATTGCTTTTTAATTTCTTCTAGACAGGGCCCAATTTAAGGGTGGGCAGACTGGATTAAGCTAGAGTTCTCCATAAAGAATTTTCCCATAATATATGTGAGTTTTTAGTTTTTATATATTGTTGTAAAAAGGATCCTCACCAGTTTCCTGTCCCGAAACCCTCACTAACCAAAATCTGGTCTTCTAAATGTGTGTGGTTTTTATTATTTTAATATATAAAATATTAGCATTATAAATAGGGAAAATAGTCTGAAGGTATCTTATAAAAAAAATGGTGTAATATTTATGTAGTTTCATCTGTTTCTTTCTTTCTATAAGAACAACTTATTACTATTATTACAATCCCTAGGAATAAATGAAATTTAAATGCCGAAACTATGAAAATATAAGCATAGTCTTATTGATAAAAGACATGTTTGTTGAAGATTACCCTAGTAAAATTGTAAAATATCTTTTATAGGCATGGTGTACAACTTAATAAGGCAAAGTTTTTCGCAAACAAATATTTTTACAAAAGCTTTTCTCTTTTTTAAATACGATATTGTAACAGAATACCAATATTTGTTAGATGGATTATGTAATATGTACTGATATAAATTCTTTTAAAATGCTAATTTTACAAGATACCAGCTGCTTCGTACCCAGCTTTCTGTCGGGGTAGCAAAAATTTTTGTAATAAAGGTTTTAATAAACTATTATCGATAAACAAATTTATAAAAATATTAAATTAAACTTATATGCTGCAGATTGTTGGCAAATATGATAGTTTTTTAGCAAGCAGAGAATCACAATTATAAATATGTATATGCATAGTATTGATTTAACATAGTGCTAATTATCCTTTGAAATAAGAAAGTCTTATAGAGAAACACTTGAATGATTGAAGTTAAAGTGTAATAATTATGTAAAAAATATAAGTATTTGACATTTAGAACCAGTTATTTTTATTAAATTCTGGTCCTAATAACAAAACCATTTTAACATTTTCCAACTAATTTGTAATTATTCTTAAAATCTGTCTTACAAATAAATGGAAAAAAATTCTTAAACTTTTTATTAGCAACTAAAAAATAAAAATATATTAATAATTATATTGATGATTAAATGTATTAAAATTATCGTAGTCTAACAACCAAAAATCATCTAAAATTTCAATTCTGCATTATGATTCATTTTCATTCATACATCTTGTAGACCACCAGCATTTTTCAACAAAAATATTTTTACTTGTAGTTACTTGTTCACAGCATTAGTACAGAGGTATTGCAATTGAGTGGATGCATGTAAATTAATGTATGCCTGATTTAAAATCTTTAAATAATGTTTTAGTCATAAGTGTCATTAAATGTGCTTTGCCAACAATTACCTGTTCAAAGTGTGATAGATAAGTGATAGAAGTGATATGAAATGATCTTTATAAAACAAATCTTTTATTTTGTTAACATCTTTGGACAATTTTACTTTTTCTTCATGCATAAATCTGCTTTTGCATAAAAAATATGATAACTTCAATGGAAAAACTTGTATATATAATGTGGAGTATTAAAAATATTCTGTCACAAAAAAGGCTACTTGTAGAAAAAATTTTAATAACTGATGTTTTAAATCATTGAGTCAATTTTCTATTAAAATATGATTTTAAAATAAATTAAAATGTTAAAGTTATAGTTGTTTTTAAGTAAAATATTTTTATATTTATTTTCAGGAAATATTGGAAGTGCTTTTGAAATTGATCCAACTTTGGGCATTTTATTGATTGCTAAACAATTAAATCGTCAAGTTATGCCTGAATACTTTCTTGTAGTTAGAGCGTCAGATAAAGGAGTGCCTTCCTTGAACTCTACAGTAACTGTACACATAATCATTACTGTTGCAAATAATGCTCCACCTAAGTTTGAACACAAAGATTACGTAGTTGAATTATTTGAGAATGAGAAACCAGGAAAATCATTGACTGCTGTCATTGCAACAAGTCGCTCTTCTGTTTACTATGAAATCATAGCTGGAAATTTTGAAAATAGTTTTGTAATCAACCCAACTTCAGGAATTTTGCGCACCAATAGCATATTAGATTTTGAGTCCATCAAATTTTATAATTTGACAATCAGGGCTACAAATATGGTAGGAGCCAACAGTACAACTTCTGTGCTTGTTCATGTTCTAGATAGAAATGATAATTCTCCTATATTTTATCATTCAGAGTATAGAGGTGAAATTATTGAATCTAGTAAAGTTGGGAGCATGGTTTTAATTGATGGAATCAAACCTCTTGTGGTAGCTGCACATGACAATGATTCTGAAATTAATTCTGTTCTACATTATAAAATTTTAGAAAAATATGCATCTGCTTATTTTACTATTGATCCAAATACTGGTAAGTTTACTTTTGCTATTTCAATAATAATCCTTGCTATAAATCATTCTCTCAATGATTTTCTCTTGTGATACAATGTGATTCTACCTGCATTTAATACGATTTTGTATTTACATTGTTAATATTTGAGTATTTAATATTAATTAGTTGCTGTGAAAAGCTTTTCTTATAATCTTATTTTTAGTCAAATGTCTGTTTTCCTTGAAAATAAATCATATATAATGTAACTAGAAGGCCAATGAAACAAACTAAAAGTACTGATGTACTGAAGACGAATCTAAACAATTTTAAGATTCATTAATCTATGATCTCATTTACATAAGTACTCTGCATATTAATGTCTCCCTATGATTTTCTCCCTCAGAATTTTTGTTTCTATTATTATTCAAAAAATAGAGAGTTTTTAAGTAGTTTTTCTATTCTTGGCATTTAATATTTTAATATAAAAGTGTTCATTGTATATATTAATGGATATGTTTACTGAATAGAGAAACTTGCTGTATTTATGAAAAAAATATTAAATTGTTACATAGTTTACATATATCAATACTAATATATATTTTTGCATTTAAACTGTATTTATAAACAACACACTATTCCTTTCATGTTCCATGAGCAGAAATGATTACTGTTCCTATATTCAAATTATTCACTTATACAAAAGATTCTTCATTTCAACATATCTGTGTATTATTGAGGTTCCACTATGTATATATATGTGTGTGTACAATGTTTTATTCAGGCCATTTTAGCTGCCAAATAAAATAGCTTTATATGTATTTGTATAATACAAACTAAACAAATTGACGATTTTACAAATGCAGAAAATTTCTAGGAAAAACAGCATATAAACATTTTCATTTTATAAAAACTTTCCGTGAATAAACAATTTTTAGCTATTGAATCTCAGTTAAATCATTTAATACTTTAAAATTCATTGCCTTATAATCATTAGTAGTATATGCAATAGAAGTACAGTCGAACTTCGATAACTCGAAGTTCCAGGGTACCCCCAAAAATATTCAACTTATCCGAAGTTTGAGTTATTGAAGTTACCTCCCATTCCTCTCTACTGGCACTTAAGATGGGTCGACATGGTTTAAATGGTTTCGTATGTGCCATAATACTATAGTTGTATGCATTTCAATTTTTTAATAGCTTATGTAAACAACAAGAGAAAAATGGGTTCAAAAGGTTTATTAAAACTCAAGAAATTTGGCCTCATTACATATTAATTAGTATACATGCCATGTAACTCTCATTTGAAAAAAGCAGTTGTTTTTCAGGTTGCTGGCATTCACAAAGTCACCTAATTTTTTAACACAGTTAAATGGGGTGTTGACTGTACCTTCGGTGGTCTCCAGGTATTGTTGTAAAATGTGAATGAAAGTTCTCGAAGGTCACGAGTGGACTGGCATTCGAAGTTTTGAACAGAATTGTGTTTTTTACCTGGGAAATCTATCACAAAAGCTTCGGCTTAGAAGATGTTCTTTTCGAGTTATCGAGACAGTTTTTTTTAAGAAAAGTATAGAAATGATTCGGGACTTGATTAAAAGTTCGAGTTAACAAATTATTCGACTTACAGGAAGTCGAGTTATCGAAGTTCGACTGTATCTGTAATTTTTATTTAACTATCTTTTTTTTCCATCAATCTTAGTTTTTCCCTCCCCCCAATAGTTTCTTCTTTTGTCCTTTTATGACCTGTAACTTTTGATTTCTGTTGTACCAATTCAACTAATGAAATTTTTATTCAATGTTTTTACTTTTAGGTGCAGTCAGAACAGCTGCTACATTTGATCATGAGAAAAAATCCAGTTTCTCCTTTACTGTTCAAGCTTGGGACATGGGAAAACCTCGCTTAAATGCTGAAGTGCCTGCAAAAGTTTACATATCTGTGATAGATATAAATGATTGTTCTCCACAGTTTGGAGAAATGTATTACACTGCCATTCTCTTACTCCCCACTTACAAAGGGGTCCATGTGATAAATGTGATAGCAACAGATGCAGATTCTTTTGGTTCAGTTCGATATTCAATAACTTCAGGAAATATAGAGAGAAAATTTTTGATCAATGAAACCACTGGAGACATTACTGTTCTAAACCCGGATGGACTTGCAAGGAAATATACCTTGGTTGTTTCTGCTTCAGACGGTGAGTTTGAAACAAGCACAAAAGTTGTGATCAAAGTACAAGAAAGCCAACAAAGTGGTTTGCAGTTTAGTGAAGAGAAATATTTTGCCAAAATTCAAGAGAATTCTACTGAAGTTAGTACTGTTGCAATTATAACACCATTGGGAACAGCACTTGATGAGCATCTTACATTTCACATTTTAAATCCCACTCATATGTTTAAGATAGGAGAAACTACTGGAGTTATCCGAACTACAGGAAGATTATTTGATCGAGAAGCTGAAAGCTTTTATACTTTAGTTGTTGAAGTGAGAAATGAAGCAAGAGAGATTTCCAAATATGCTCATGTTTTAGTTGAAGTATCTGTTTTGGATATAAATGACAATCCTCCCTTTTTTGTTGGCTTACCATATTATGCTGTAGTTCCAATGGATTCTGCTGTTCATTATTCTGTTTTTAATGTAAGTATTGTATGGTATTACAAATTTAACAACATATAAAATATGCTAAATTAAAGAATTTTTTTATTTCATGTTTTTTTTTAACTATTTGCAGTTATTTATTGTTATAAGCATAGTTATATAAGCTAAGCATCCATAAGTAATAAAAATATGAATTAATTTTACTTATTGTTTTTATTTAAAAGTTAACATGTATGTCAAATTACTTAAATAATTTTAAAGGTAATACAATTAATTAGGATTGTTTTAAATATTAACTTCAATTTTTTTCCTGTCATCCAAAGCATATCTTTTGTATTCATAATGAAGTTTTAAAAAAATATATTCAAATATTCATTTATATTTGAATTTATTCTTTAAAACTAAATTGTGAATTATTGTATTTATTATTTTTGGTGAAAAGGAATTAAACAATTCCTTTTTACCAAAAAAAAAAAAAAAAATAAAAAAAAAAAATAAACATATTAAATGAAATAAATCTAGAGTAAATTTATTTCTTTTCAAAATAATATTGCCTTACTTTGTCTGGAAAAATAGTTTTATGTTTCTTACCCTGGCACTTTTTTACATCCAGTTAACCTCATTTATATTTTGAATATAAATTTATTTTTTGCTAATTTGGAGTTAATTACATTATTTCTTTTTTAAACCATTGTAATTCTGATTCTCGGAGATTTATTTGTTATTTTAGGTTAAAGCTATGGATTTAGATTCAGGATCTAATGGAGAAATTGTGTATGAAATTATTGATGGGGACAAAAGAACTTTTTATATTGATTCAAAAACTGGAGAAATTTCTCTAAAGCAAACTTTAACATCAACAAAATATGATTTAATTGTTGAAGCAAAAGATAGAGGTATGAGTGTGTTTTACTTTTTATATCTTTTCAAAAAGTTACTCATTTAAAAATGTGTAACATTTTAAATTATTTTCTGTTGAGTATTAAAGTATGATTTTCAGATTAACTTAGGATAGAACTTTTGAAAAAAGAAATTCTAAATTAAAGAAAAAACATAAAATGAAATTTGTAACTTTTTAAATATCTTAATATGATATATAATCATTGTAAAAGTTGCTTATTAATTGTGCTATTGTAATTTGTTACTACTGAGGACTAAGGTTATAAACATATGTATGTTTATGTATATACAAACTTGATCAGTTTTCCTTACTTGTTGTTGTTGATGATTGATATATTATTATCTGCAAAAGTAACACAGACCAAGGACTAAGTCAGAAATTATATATTTTGATATATCCGGTTCAAGTTACTGGTTCATTAGTCATATTTGTCAAGAAAAAGTGATCAAGCTGTTTCTTGTTGTAAATTAGCTGCAATAACACAGCAGAAAATTGACCAATTCCATTTAGAGAAGAAGGAAAAAATCAAATGAAAAATGAAGAAACAAATCAAAAATTAAAGATTTCGATTTCGTCAGTTTTATTTATATGCTGGCAATATATATATATATATATATATATATATATGTGTGTGTGTGTGTGTGTAATAAGACGGACTTCTCAGTGGGTGGTTGCAGTCATGGCCATAAAACTGATACCGTTTTAACTAAAGACCTTTATTAGGATTACGTTGGAGGATGGGTTTGCACTTCATCATAGGGACAAGACAAACTGAAGGGTCAGCTAGCATGTAGTTATGTACAAGACCTGTAACACCTGGGTCAACATCTGTGGGAAAATATCTGCCTCCAACAGGGTGTATCTCTTCTTCTTCTTCTTCTTCTTTTTTTTTTTTTTTTAAATTTCCTAAATTGTTCGCTAGGACTATGCAGAGTTATAATTGATCAGGCCCCTTCTCTGAGGGCGTAAACTGTAGCCCCAGTGGTCAATTTAGGTTAGGGGTTAAAAAGAGGAATGCAAAATGCCAAGGGAATTTTCCTTACATATATCAAAAATTATTGCTTTAGTATCTCAAAATTCTCCCAATTCACAATTCTGTTATATTAATCTTTAATTTTCCAACCACCAAAAGTAAGAAAGGAAGTGATTCACTGAGATTGAATTCCTTCCATGATTCTCTAATCTGTAGACTGAAGTAATAAAATCCTAATGTGTTGTGTTTCTAACCAGGTGTTAATTCTCTCAGGAAATCGAGCATTCTTGGAAATATTATTTCAGGCTATAATTTGCTGCCCAGATGCATAACCAGCAGAAGAATGCTAGGATAGAAACTAGTCAACAGGAGTTAAGAATCGTGTAATCAGTGTCTAGTGTTGGGGACATTTTTGTATATTGACAGGCTCATTATAATTCTTGTGAAGAAGCCATTGGACATGTCCTATGTCTGTCTGAGAACTAGAATGATATAATAAATCTAACTATCATGATGTTTCTGCCTGGTCTCAATATTTGAATAGATGTAAATCTTCATGACTATGTAAATGAACTATTGATATTGCCAAGCAAGCCTTGACAATTAAAATACTAAGTCAAATACCTTTTTCAGTGTCAGACATCAGTCTGACACTGAAAAAGTTTTAGTACTTATTTATATAGACATAACATAGAAACACAAAAGTTTAGTTTGATTGCAGATAGATAACTTGCTTCTTTTGAGTGATAATCTGTATTAAACTTTATGATTAAAATATTTTAAAATTTACATTTACTTTGTAAATTGAATATATTGGTCATTTTTATTTTCCAGGAAATCCAGCTTTAAGTTCTCATACTACTCTTTCAATTCAAGTTATTAGTCGAGATATGCCCATATTTGCCCAACAGCTGTATCAGACAACTGTTCCTGAAAACCTTCCTCCAAATTCACCTTTACTTACTGTTACTGCTACAAGTCCACATGATAGACAGCTAATTTACAGTTTAGTTTCAGGCAATAGAAAAGAAGATTTGTGGCTTGATTTCAATACAGGTTAGAATTTAGATTATAGGCAATGACATTGATTACTTTTATGTGCAATATATTTTAATTTTATTATGTTGCATTACATTTAAACTTTTTTTTTTTCAATTTTATTTGTTTTTATTACCTTTGGATACTAAAGGTAAACAAACTTTAAAAATTGCTTAACATTCATTTTTTTTATATTTATTTTCCATTAATTTTAAACTTAAATGCGGGGTCTTTGGTGAATTTTTTAAAGTGTAAATTAAAAATTAACTGGATTATGGTGAACAACCAGCAATTCAATGTCAAAAAATATCAATTATTTTATATTCCAAATTGTGCTTTCCATAATAAATTTATTATTACTGATGAATTATTTTGTCTCCCTGAAATATGAAAGGAAAAAAAATGTATTTACTTTTTTTTTTTTACCCTACTCATTAGAGTTGTAAATGATGCGATGCATAAATTTATTCATCATTGTTAATTAAGGAAATTAAATAAACATCTTGATTATTTTTATTTTATCAGGAGGCTTTCATTTGAAAAGTAATTAGTTTCAATCAGTGTAAATTACTTGATAGTTAAAAGTATTTTTCATCATAATGAATATTTATGACAAAACTGATTTTAAAAAAGGGAATATACTTTATTATTTTTCTTTTACATTTTCCTTCTGGATAATTTTAATATTAACTTTTTCTCAGTATTTAATTTAATCCCAAAAGAATAATTATTTCATTTCAACATTGGTTTCACCCTAATCCATTTTAATTTTTAATTAAATGCCTTAAGCTTTAATTAACATGGTATATGGTGTTTAAATAATTTTCATTTTCATTTTGCTTTCTTTGAATAATTTTCTTTGCTTTGCTGTTATGTTTATTTCTTGCTTAATTATAATTTGTGCTTCTTAATTTTTAATTGACATGTTCTTTTCCTGTTTTGAAAAAGTAGAGCAACGACTAGGTGTTCAACCATGTGAGTATATCTGTTTATTTAAGTTTTAATGCACTTAAGACATAACTCTTTGCTTTTTCAGAAACTTTGCATAATAATATAGAAAATTTATGTGTAAAAAATATGATTTAGATTCTTCATGATTATTATGAAAATATGCTAAATCGTAGTTACTGCTACTCTTTCTATAAATTTTTTTTAATTCTTAAATATTTTGCTAAATTCATGAATTAATAAGTGTTTTTGGACTCTTATGACTACAGAACTGCTTTAAACTGACATTAATATAAAAAATAAGTTTGTGTAATTCTAGTAAAAATATAAATTCTAGTATAATAATTTTTGTCTGTATAAAAGTGCATCTATATGAGTTTAATATTCTTTTATAGAATTTATTTAGTAAAAACTAAAGTTTTATCACTGCTTTTATTTAAAATTCTTTTTTGCTATTGTTCTTCAAATATGTATTTTACTTGTTAAATAATCCCGTTATTGCTATCCTATTAACCCTCCGAGTGAACACATCAAGGAAAAAAAGTCTCAAAAAAATATGCTAAAGGTTTACTGTGTCAGTGGCCAAAGCGTACTATGACTTTTTCCTTCACCCTTTATTGACTAGAATGGAATACAGGAATCACACCCTCGTTATTGTCCCTTTACTTCCAGTTATATATAGATATATAGATAGATATTATATATTTTTAATACACATAAAGCTCATGTCTGGAATACTGTCCCATAAGAAATAATGGATTTTAAAAGTACAAATAAAAATATTCTTTGAGAGACTTATTTATATTTTTTACGAAAGTCATCCAAGATATTTAAATGGTGCAATTAGAGATGCATCTGTTACCGCAAACGAAATACTTCGAAATAGAGATTTACAAAGCCATGAAAAGCTATCAGCGTCTTTGTGCCTCAGGGGGTAGGGGTGCATCCCTTACGAAATGTCAGTGAAAAAGTGGTACAGTTTCTAAATAATCAACCTGACCCTCCTACCTCAAAACTCCATGGGGGAAAGCACTGTCAAAAATGTACATTACATCCATTTTGGGAGCGTTTTTGGAGGTCAAAAATTGTATGTTTTGAAGTCATAATCAGTTTGGTGGAATTGTTCGTGCGAACCGCTTAGAGGGTTAATTAGAATTTAACTTTTTAGTTTGGTATTAACTATAGTACCCTTTTCTTGAAAGCCTTTCATTTATTCTGTGAATATAACACCGTTTTTAATTATATCTTAGTGAATATACTATAAAATTTGATTTATCAGATAGTAGTTAACTGATCTAACAAAAATATGGCAGGAGTGCTGAGTGGGATTTTTCAAAGTCTATTAATTTAACTTTTTTATGCACACAAATCATACTGTTTACTTTCTCCAGATTACTTGAATATGGTTTTAGACTAGACTGAGAATGTATATGACTATTGCATACAGATTCTCAGTTGTCAATTTTTATTTTATAAATGTTTATTAATTTGGGTCATGGGATTTTTTTAACAATGCTTAATTATAAATTAAAGATGACTTTTGTCTGTATTTCTTAAATGCATATACTGTAAGAGTTTTCTTTTCTTTTTTTTATGAAAAATGTAATCATTTGTTCTGTTGTGATGCTAACACTAGAATTTTGAGTACTTCTATTGATTTTTGTATGATTTTAGATTAGTTGTTTAATAATAGTCTTAAATGATATGAAGAGATATTGCAAACTGAAGAGTGTATGATTTACTGTTAGTTTAGCAATCATTTTTTATTTACTTAAAAAAAAACTTATAAATTAGAATTTTACTCTAAATAGTTTAGACCTAAGAAACTGTAGTTTATTTTTCAATGTAAACCTTTATCTAATGTTACACTTACACTATCTATAGATAATTTGGGTGTTATTAGTAGCATGTACTGATTTTGAAATGAAAAAATAAAATAATAATAAAAATTTCTAAACAAAGTTTTATATTTAACATATATAGATTTCTTAATCTTTTATTGATTACTGGGGACAAGTATCCAATGAACTATTTAGCCAGATACTGTGCATTATTACCTAGCCAGGGCTCTAGCCAGAAATTATTTTCAGAGGAAGACCAAGGGAGAAAGATATCCATACTTCTGAATGATACTTCAATTGATGAAAGGGAAAGTACTATATTTCCCGAATACAGTCCCGGAAATATAGTGCTGTATTTCCGGGCAGCGGCCCAGCAAGACTTTTATGGTCTCAGCGGTTTTAAGAGAATAACAGTCCATGTTTATGAATAGTTAGGCAGATAGCACACACACACGCACACATATGGGACATTATCTACAAAATGGTCTTTTAAAATTTCGGGGGGGGGGGCAATCCCCCAAATCTTTCCCCCCCTTGTGCCTAGTAATTTGATTTAATTTTACTTACTGTTCTTTATCCATTGTATCATGTGTTCCAAAGTATTTATTGTAATTTCAAAGATAATAATTTCTAATGGTTTATATCCAATTCTTTAAAATATTAAACTTAGTAAGAATATTTGACTAAGATTTAAATATCTTATATATATTATACTTTCTTGTCATTGTATTTAATTTTATTTTACTGAATTTTAAAGTTTGTGATATCAATGTTTCCAAATATAAAATTATTTAATGATCTTTTCCTGTTAGGTATTTTCTATGCTGTAGAAGATCTGGATTTTGAAACTACACCCAAATATCAGCTCACTTTACGTGCAACAGATGCAGTTAGTGGTATCTATTCTGATGTTCAAATTGTGATCAACATTGAAGATGTAAATGACAATCCTCCAATGTTCAGCCAACCATCCTATAATACCACTGTGTCAGAAGCTACACCATTTGCCACCCCTATTCTACAAGTCAGGGCCACTGATAGAGATACCATTGCTTCACAACAAATTCAATATCATATTATAGGAAATGCTACTTCTAATTTTCAGATAGATTCATCAGATGGAACCATTTTTATCAAGCAACCCTTAGACCACGAAAGAAAAAAAGAGCATTACTTTACTGTCATGGCTTCTGATGGTGGACATCCGGTTTTGAATTCATCAGCACATGTTTGGATTGGTGTGGCAGATATGAATGATAATCCACCTGAATTTGAACACAGATACTATAAATGTATGGTAAATCAAGAAGTGAAAAGAGGACAGTTTATTGCTATGGTGATTGCTTCTGATCCAGATTCATCAGATCAGTCTAAACTTGAATATAACATTATAGATGGAAATGAAATGCAGTCCTTTTCCATTAACAGGCACACAGGTAAAAAGAACATTGCTTTATAGACTTTGACTTATTTGTGTTGTATGTCATAATACATTTTGTAGCATTTATTCAAATTCTCAATTAAGAATGATCTTCAAAAATGACAAATTTTCAGAATTTCATTATCTTCCAAAATAAATAAATAAATAAATAAACAAAAAATAAATTTAAAAAAGTGGAAGTGTAAAGATACTTTGAAAAATATTTTTTCCCCAAGTTTAAATTTTTATTATTATTTTGCTTTTAAAATTTATTTTCTACCTATTGTAGCAAGGCAAGTTTCTGAAGCTTCTACTATCTTTATTTGACATAAAAGCTGTAGTATTTTTTTCTATCTATCTATCAACCTGTTCTCAATTTTTTCCTATATTACTTTTCATGATATTATACATTAAGTTTTTTATTCATAAAGTAAGTTTTTATCATTATGAATATTATATATATTTAATTTTGTAGTTGTACATACACATTCATTTATATATATGGCCAATAATTTATATAGCAATATTTTAGGAATTATGAGAGCATTGATGTTGCAATTTATTGAAATTCCACAGACAATAAATGGACAATTATGAAAATAACCACTGTATATTTTTGAATATAAGCCAAGGGTATGATTTTCCTTCAAAAATTTACACAAGTTCAAAACCCCTATATAAGCCAAAGGGGAAAAAAACAATTTCTAGAACATTAAAATATGTAGCCAAGAAGCCCAAAATATTGTCAAACAGGTAAAGTTAGGGAAGTATTTTCCAATCAAGTTGCTTTAAATTAAAATGCTTCTGGTTACATAGAATTATGTTTGTTAGAAGATCAGCCAATTAGCTACCATTATAGTACTGTTGTTTTGGAACAATTATTGGAGAAGGAAATTGATTCCTATAATGGAGATTAAGAGGATTGTGAAGAAATATGCAATTTTAAAGTAATTAGAATTAAAACTGATGGAAAAGTGCTGGGTGGAATAAATTTCTGTAGAAAATTAGGGATTACAAGGTCAATAGTAGGTTATAGGAAATTTCACATATTTGTATAGTTTATGTGGTCCTATATATATATATATATATATGTAATATTAAAATCCCTTATTTACGTATTTTAATATTAATTTAATAACTTTTGTTTATAAATTGAGTTTGGGATTTGCATGGTAATTCTGATTTTTCCCTCCAGACACACTCTAGACTTCATTCAGCCTCTGTCTGTACTACTTTAGCCAATAGTTAGCCCATTCTCTTTAAACATGGGTATTTTATATCATGTGATCAATTGTGCTTACAGTTTATTCGTAATCTTTTTACCTTAGGAATCCCTACTTGAAAAGTTATGTGAGGGATCACATTGTCTGTGTGCACGAAGTTGTAAAGGTGTTTGCCTGTTGTATGGATTTCATGTTTATTACCAGAAATAAACTGAGTTGTGATTTTGAATGAGTCTCACCCATATTACACACACACACACACACACACACACACACACACACACACATATATATATATATATATATATATATATATATATATATATATATATATTGTAAACCCTCCATAGTAGATACCTCGAAATAAGATACTCTCTGAATAATGGACAGTAAATTTAGCAGAAAATGTAGTATATTAAAAATTTGAGAAGCAATGGTCTAGCATTTAAAACAAATTGATTGGGAAATATTTCCCCCATTTTAGCTGCTTGGCAACATATTTGAATGCTCTAGAAATTGTTTTTTTTTTTCACTTCAGCTTATATATGTATTTTAAACTTTGGGTAAATTTTTGAAGGAAAATTGTACCCTCGGCTTATATTCAGATATATATGGTAATTAACTATTTTACATATCTATGAATGCTCATTGATCATAGAATTTATCCAGTAACATTCACATTTCTTGTTCATAAACTGTGGAAAATTATAAAATTTCTGATGAATACTCATTTATTAGATTAGAACAACTAGGTTCACATCTAAAAATAAACAGATATTTTTAAAAGCTGTGTAGTACCTGAACTATGCATGAAAATTGATAGAATATTGTTAAATCATAAATGTGTATACCTTATAAAGATGGGTTTTGTTTTGCACATTTTTATGCTAGATAATTTTATTAAGGAAACCAATCATTTATATTATTTGTATGCAGTTTGCATTTTAAGACATTTTACTTTATATTTATTCTTTTCTTTTCCTTTTTTCAGGCATTATCACTCTAACAAACTTGCACCAGTTCAATTTTGAAAAAAGTTATATCCTAAATGTTTCTGTTACCGATGGTGTTCATTCTTCATATTCTAATGTATATGTAAACATTCAAGGAGCAAACAACCACTCTCCTCATTTCTCTCATAATGTGTATTTGGTTGCTTTGCCTGAAAATACACCACCTGGAAAATTAATTGCAACAATTTCAGCTATAGATGAAGACATTGGGCATTATGGACAGTTTACATACTCAATAGAAAGCAAGCATTTTAGAAATTGGTTTAGAATAGATTCAGAGACTGGTAAGAAAGTTCAAGGATTTTTTTTTCCTACATCATATTTTTCAAAAATAACTTTAGCATTTATTTTATTGCAGACATAATAAAAGTTTTCATTTTTTAAATTTAAAGGCAGAAATCACATTATGAATATATAAATAGAAAAGAAACATTTTTTATTGTTTAGTTTTTTATTCCCAAATAGTTCACTAAATCAACATGCACAATTGTAAATTCATATTTTCATTTTGATAGACGTTCAGTATCAATGCAAAGCTCTTTATTTAGTACTCAACACTTATCTGACAGAATGGAAAATAGACTGTTGTACTGAGCTACTTGTTTTTTTTATACTGTAATTGAATATTCTGGAATACTGATCTAGTAAAGTAAAGAATGTTCTAGTAACTTTAAAAACTAATAGAAATAGAAAAGTAATTAAATTGAATTAAATAATATTCAAACCAGGGATTGGCCGAACGATGGCTGAATGGTTAGGGTGCTGGCCTTCGGAACTGGAGTTCGTGGGTTCGAATCCCACTACGGAATGGATGTTTGTAGCCATTCAGAATTGGCTTTAAGCAGTAGGTCCCCGTCTCATTAGCCCTTGTGTTGCAAAAAGTAGACCATAGTGCTCCAAAACCAACCCAACTCAAACCAGGGATTGCCTCTATGAAAGCCTGAAGCATTACCACTTTGGCACAGACACCAGTGTCTAAAATTATGACTTCCACAGGAGCCCAAAGCATTACTAGTTAGCCACAGAGGCCTTGACACCAAGTCAAGGTTTTAAAAGCAATATTATAAATGTTATTTAAATCAAAATTGCTTTTTCCTGTTAAAATTTTTAGTTTTAAATATATCATTCATATTTTTGTATTAACCTTATAAATTATTATTTTAAGAAAGTAAAAAAAAAAAATTATTGCAGTATTTATTATGAATTACCTACTTTGTTAAAATAAACTTTTATTAGATGGCTCCATTTATTAATATGTCAACTTTTCATCAAGGTATACTTTAGGGATATATTTCATTGCTCTCTTTTTAGGTGAAGTTTTTACAAAAGCAAATATAGATCGTGAAGAAAATAAACTTTGTGAAATTGTTGTTTCTGCAATTGATGCTGGTGGAAGATGTGGATATGCAATTGTTAGGGTGACCGTAACTGATGAAAATGATAATATACCACAATTTTCAGTTTCTGAATACACTGTTACAATACCTGTGAACATGACTGTTGGAACTACTATTTTAAAGGTAAGCTACTTCATTCTTACCAACTTTATGATTGGACCATATATTTCTGGATTTTTAATTACATTGTAGTTTGTAGGTGTTTGTGCTGATTATTAGATTTTGAACTATTTAAAATAGATTCTTTAATTTTAAAATGTGTAAAATAACTCTCTAAAAGAAAAAGGAAGGAATACATAAATATGCAGTTAAGATATTTGTAGAATGTGTTTACCCTCCCCCCTTTATACGCATGCACACACATACAAAAATATTTAGAATTGCATATTTATATAACTATCTCTGTCTTAAATTCATGACTTTTTCTGCTCAGTTTTGTATTAAATAAACTACTTAAAACCTTGGGGTGTTTTTTTAATTATTGCATTCTTAATGGTAATTTATTGGTTTTGATAAAACATCTTTTAAAGTGTTTTATTATGTGTTTATGTGCTTCTTTTTAGTTTAAAATAATATACAATCTTTTAAATTTTACAGGTTCATGCTACAGACAGTGATGACAGTTTCTCAGCTGCCATAGATTACTCTCTTTATAAATCGAATAATAGCATAATCTCTGAACTATTTGGTATTACTCATGATACTGGTGAAGTCTACCTTAGGAAAACAGCTACTAGTCATGGTAAATATAATCAATTTTGTTGAACTGAAAGGAACCTGTGTAAAGATAGATAGCTTTGGATATATTCTGAAATGCAATATTTTATGTACTTTATTCATATGCTTAAAATATTGCACAAACATGGTATAATTGAAAGAAAATGCTACAAGATTTGATTATTTTTATATAAATTATGTTAAAGATTTTTAGAATATAATATTTTTTAATTTAAATTTTAGCATAATTTTAGTTTGGTCATATAAATTTAAATTGTGGTTAATTGTGGTTTATTCATATGTAATTTTTAATAATATGTACTAAATGAAGAAAGCTTATTATACCTTCATAGTATATAAAAAATATTTTGTTTTCACACAGGATATATTTTTCAATATTATAATTTAAGCTATTGAGTTTAAGTAGTGTATTTTTATGCATTGATTGATTGGTTCATACACTTGTACACATTTATATGCATGTTTTTAATGATATCCATTTTGTTATTAATGTGTTTACCTCAAATTAATACTTAAAACTTTCTTATATAAGTATTTTCTTTTTTAGAAAACTATGGATACCAGTTTTTTATTTTAGCTAAAGACCATGGAGTTCCATCTTTAGAAACAGTTATTCCTATAAATGCTATCTTTATTGATCCAAAGGAAGATTATCCAAAATTTGAGCATTTTAAATATGATTTCTTTATTTCTGAAACTTCACCCATTGGTACAATTATATCGTTTGTTAATGCTTCATGTTCAAGATCTTTAACTTATTCTTTTACTCCTGCTCCTAAAGGATCAAATACTGAATTATATATGTCAAAATTTAGCATTGATAAACATGGAAGTATCATGTTGTTGGCTGAAGTTGACAGAGAGCAACAATCTGTTTATAAATTAAATGTTAGAGCTTCCACTGTAGATCTGCCCACAAGAATATCATGTGTTGATGTAACCATCATTGTTGTTGATGCAAATGATAATGATCCAAAATTTGACTCTGATGTTTATAGTGTTTCTATAGCAGAAAATATAGAACCAGGAGCCTCCATCCTAAAAGTTGTTGCTACAGATGCTGATAGTGGGGATAATGGTTTAGTGTCTTATCATTTTGGACCAGAGACTGATAATATTGCAAATATATTTCACATTGATCCTGTATCAGGATGGGTTTCAACCATGATATCGCTAGACAGAGAAGAAAGTCCTTTTTATAATTTTTCTGTAGTAGCATTTGATCGGGGACAACCAAGAAGAATGGCCACGACATGGGTCAATATCAAACTCAGAGATTACAATGATAATCCACCAGTTTTTACAACCCAGCACTATAATGGAGAGGTTAGAGAAGATGCCCCGCTGCAAACTGTTGTTGTGAGTCTAATGATTGAAGATAAAGATGAAGAGAAAAACGATGTTGATTTTTATATAATAGAAGGAGACTTGCAAGGTCAGTTTACTGTTGAAAAATCTGGTAAACTTGTCGTTCAGAAGCCACTTGACAGAGAAGTTATCTCCAGCTACCAGTTAACAGTTCTTGTAACTGATGGAAAATTTGTATCCAAGACATGGGTATCTATTGAAGTTTTAGATGTGAATGACAATCCTCCAATATGCTTGAAGGTAATTTTTGGGATTATAACTATAATTATTATTATTTGTACATTAAAAACTATAATGTAATGTTAAGATTTTAAATTACTCTGAAAAATTAAATAATCTATGTCAACATTTCTTTACATTTGTTAAATAATATAGTACACTGAGGAATACAGCTACTAATTTAGCACTACCCAGGAAGCAAATGTTGCTTAAAAAATGCTTAAGACATGAGTAACCCTAACATACAAATATTTATATACACAGTACTTCATGTTTTGGAATGTATGTCTATCAACTTTCCAAACAAGACTAATTTTTATTGCGTTGTTAGAAGGCATATGGCTGTCTTCTATCAAGTCAATTTGCATCAAAACTGCTGCTGCCTTGATGTAATTAAAAATTTTTAACATATTTAGTTTTATATAAATTTATTTTAATGTATCATATAGTGTTTATAAATTTTATCAGCATACAAAACTCTGAAAAATACTGCAGCTTAAAGCTACAGTACTCTTACTTCTCTAGATATACATTATTTTATATTTAAAATATAAAATAATGTATATCTTGAGCAGTACAAAATAATCATAGCTCTTCCACATTAGATGTTTAAATCAAAAATTGTTTTAAATGCTGTATTTTGTAATAAAAGCATTTACTTATTTATTATAGATGACTATTATTGCCACACAATATATTAATTTATCACTTGTTTTCATCCAATTTGAAAACCTTCAGTTCTAATTGCTGAATAGTTTTGTTCATTGAATAAAAGAAATTACAATTGTATGTTCTATATTTTTTTCTAGACAAAGTATACTGAAATGGTTTCAGAAAGTATTCCTGTTCAAACTTACATCTTAACTGTTGAAGCCAGTGATATAGATAGTTATGAGAATTCACGTCTTTATTTCTATTTATCTGGAGAAGGACATCAAGATTTTTCTATTGATCCAGTTACAGGTATATAAATTTTTATTTTATGTCCTTTTTTATTCATACTATAGTTAAGCATTGGTCTGACATAAAGTATTTTTGAATTACATATCGAGCATGAATGAACAAAGCAAAAATTAATTTTCTCTCGTTTTCAATCATTAAATTGCACTTTAGAGTATTTATTCGGACTTTTCCCATTTAAAATTTTGGGAAAATTTATCTTTACAATTTTTTGTGCTTATTTAGAAATACAGTAAAAGTTTATCAGTTGTTTGAATTATAGTATATTCTTCTTGTATTAGATATATATACCATGATGTAGTTGAATGGTAAGTAAGCATTCATAATGGTGTAAGTATAATAAGAGGGTAAGCACCATGGTACTTAAAATTCCTATTAAAATATCAAATTTAACACTCTTGGTGTGTTAATCACAGCCTGCTGTAAATGTTCCCAACTGTTCATAGTGTTTCCTTTTATAAACATATTTCATGTATTTTTAACAATCATAGTGACAATGAAATGAATAAAGTAAAATTATAAAGAAATAAAATATGATTATTAATTGTAAAATTATATAGAAATTGCATTTGCATTTTTCTTAAATGAATAACTCCTTTATGTTTCTTTATAAATTTTTCACAGTATGATAAACTCTAAAACAGAGCATAATATATAGTCCCATATCATATTCTTTGTAATAATAGTATTGAGTTTCTTTACGCACTTTTTTACCTAAAATAATATTTCTTTCAACAAATGTAACATCTTTTTGTTTCTTTCTGATTTTCATTAAGTGAAATGTGCTGTAGAACATGAAGCATTATATCTCCTCAAACACTCCTTTTTTGCATTTATTGTTAGTTTGTAATATTAATTAATAATTTTGTCCAAGCAAAAATAAACCTTGAATAAACAATTTCAAAGCATTTTAAATATTTAAAAGAATTGATACGTAGAAGAATACATGAAACACATTGCTGCCACCTTGCAGAAGTTTCATTTGAATGCACTAGATGCATTAAAGGTACCAAAGAGATTAAAATCCCAATGTTAATATCATGTATAAATTCAAAGTCGTAAATCTGGGGTATTCTAATATTATTACAGAAATGATAAGAAGATTTATAGGTCTAAAATATGCATTTTTATGACTTTTCTCATTCTTCATACAGTATAAAAGTAGTAAATGTAAAGCCTGCAAATTTTTGTCTTTTTAGGTCAGCTTAAAACTGCTCAGCAAATTGACCGGGAAATACGATCTCGCTATGTATTGGAAGCACATGTACAAGATGAAGGTCACTCAGACTGGGAATGTACATCCATTATAGAAGTACTTCTTAGTGATGTAAATGATAATGCTCCTCAGTTTGCTCAAGAATTGTACTCTGTTGACATACCAGAGGATTCTGATGTGGGAACTCTGATAACTAAAGTCCATGCAACTGATAAAGATATTGGTATGTATATTTGTATATAATCTTTTCCTTTCTGACTTAACTTTTATATGCTTTTATCATATTTTATGTACCTCTCTCATTTTATATCATGTGTTTATTTATTAGTTTTTTAAAGCAGAAAAGGGAAGATTAGAATTTTAAATCATGTGTTGTATTGTATTGCATTAATAAATGCAGTAGAAAATTTCAAAGCCTCAAATTAATATTTTTAAAATGTTTATTAGCACTTATTAATTAACATAATATTGATATTATTAACTATTCTTAAAATCCTCTTAAACTTTTTATTTGATTATATCTTTTAAAGTGAATATATTCAAGTACCTATTAAATGGCAGTTCTTGGTTTATACATTTTATTAATTCTTGTTGTATACTCTGTTTATGAAGTTGTACTTGAGATTTCCTTAGATTAATGAATCTTTTTTTAATATTGTTTAAAATCTTGTATAGTTATCATATTTTTAATTTTTTCATTAAACTATAAATTTATGTTATTTATAGTACCTAGAGGTGAGGGTCTGTCATAAGAAACAGTTTTTATTTTACTTAGACATTTTCCTTTCTCATTTTGACTCTCCACACATCTCTTTACTGCCAGACATTAAAATATTAGACTACTGTCAATAACAAAAGTAAACAAGATATGCAGCCTGAAAGAAAATAAAGTATGTGAAATACAGATACATGCACATATATACACAGACACACACACACAGTGGCATAGTGAAGAGAGAGATCTGGAGACTGTAACCTCCCATGAGGATTACTGTATACATATTTTTATTATATATTTAAGGATTGAAGCAAGGAAAGAACCCCACCCCTAAGGAAAAAGTATTACTAAGTTGCTGTATGTGTGTGTGTGTGTTTATATATATATATATATATGTATATATGTCAGGTCTAAAAAGGGGGTAGTTGGAAATTACGTGAGTTATAAACGATTTTAAAAAGGGAACTCTTTCATAATAGTAAAATTAATGAAAAAGACCCATGCTCGCGTAAGCTTTTGGGATCATCTGGTCTAGCGGAAAGATTTTTGAGGATTTGATAATTAAGCGAATGGATATGAGTCAACACATGGACATGGATCTGTCAACACCTTATCCACGCTTAGCTGTGCCACAAAAAATGAAAATGCGACAAGTTGCTTTTAAATGGAACTATGATTTAATAAACTTATTATTATCAAGAAAGACTGTTTTCCATTCGCCTTAATACTGGATCACAATAATATATATATCAGATTTTAAAATGTGAGATTATAGATTTAATTTTTATGGACTTCATATGAAGTTTGTGTATTTTAAAAAAGAATTTTAAAGTAATTGAAAATTTTTGTATAGTTTGTGTGATCTTTTTAATAGTTTTGGGATTTTATTTAATATTTTTATCAATAAGTTATGTCAATAGTTAAAATTACTTCTCTTTCACTCATTTTAGTGTGAATTTCCTTCTTGTACAGTTTAATATATCTATAATATTATAAACTAAACTGAACTCCTTCGCACAACAGCCCTTAGGGGGGGAAGGGTCTGCAGTATAATCTCCATTTCCAAGACCAAGGGCCCTGGGGTGTGAAGCACATGTTCCGGTTAGGTGGACAACCTTACGCAAAACCCCCAGTGTTTAGTTCCCAAGCATGTTTGGTTCTCAGTTTGTCTACCCATTGAGGGGATGAAAAGCTGAGTCAACCTTGCTCAGTCCAGAGATCTAACCTTAGACCTGTGTCGGGGGAGTATGAAGTGCTACCCCAATGCCACTGGGCTTGTCTATAACATTATACAAATTATATTTATCATCTACAGAAAATTCCATATATAGTGCTTATTACTTGTCATCTAACATAACATTAAATATATTTATTATATTGTGAATGTACTTATTCCTAATAAAAGGGAAAATACTTCTTAAGTGTATTATGATATTGTTAGATTCTTTATTAAAAATAATTTGGTTTAATTTATAGATAATCCCTCTAATTTAAAATTATTATCTATGCAATGCAAATATTGCCTATGTTCAGTTTCTTGCATTAATATTATTTTACTATTTTATAGGAATTAATCGAATGATTAGTTATTACTTGGTAGAATCTGCTCAGAGCCATTTTCGAATCGATGAAACTACTGGAATCATAAGTTTAAATAAGCCTGTTGATCGTGAAGAAATAGCTATGTATAACTTAACAGTTCAAGCAAGTGACCATGGCATACCAAGACTTTCAACTCTTTGTACACTCCTAGTCTTACTTCAAGATGTAAATGATAATCCTCCTGAATTTACCTCAAAGTATTACTTTGCAGTTGTCCCAGAAACAGCAGCTATTGGTTCTGAAATTTTAAAAGTCACAGCTACAAGTAAAGACAGCGGTGTAAATGCTGAAATTGCATACAGCATTATTCAGTCTCCCAAGTCCGAAGTATTTTCTATTCATCCAAAATTAGGTAATATAAATATTAAGCTCTATTTAACTAAATATTAACACTAATTAAAAAAAATATTTGATTAATTTGAGAATTATATTAAAATTTTATTTGTATAACTGTTTTCCCCTTAATAATATATTGAATTTTCTCTATTATATATTAATATACAAAGCTAAATATGAACTAATTAAACTAAAATATGATAAAAGGTTTTCATTCTCACTGCCATATTGAAAGTAATGCAATGGCAAATTTCATGTCAAAGGACACAACTGTCCTACAAACCCCAAATAACCTGAGAGCACTGTAAAACTAGCTCTTAAATGAATCAGAATTATTTTAATGATGTTTTTTTTCTTAGTGCAGTAGAAATTTTACTTCTCATTTGTCTAATTAATCTTACATGTGGGTCTGTTTTACATGTTTAAAATTTTTTGGTTTGAACTTTCTATATTTTTCCACCATAAAGTGATAAATTTTTTCCTATTGAAAAGGAGAACATGAGTAAATTAAAGAAACAAATATTACAAATAAAAAAATATTTTTTGCAACAATAAGTAAACATCAAACATTATAATAATGCAAATGTATCATAATTATTTGTTTAAATATTAATATTTTTCAGTTGAATGAATATTTTTATTGATGCGTTTTTTCTAGCAAAATATTTAAATATCCATACAAGAATTACTTTTTATATTAAATATCACAGCATGTGCTACAGCTATCATTATTCAGTCTTGATTTTTGAGAAGTATTTTATCTCTCTGATTGTGAAAAAATTTACAGTGAAAAAATTACAAGTGAAAAAATTTACAAATTAGCTTTTAAGTATTGAAAAGAAGGATATCTAGGAGGACATTTTTTAAGGAAGAACCATAACGTTCAAAAAGAGGACAATTGGTGCCTTATCAGCTAATATCTTATTTTGTCATCTGACTGGCAACTGTTTGAATACCCATTTATTTAAAATTTTGTTTAACCTTTTCGTGGGCCATGGGAAGATTACTTCCCACCTATACGATCTTACAAAATACACCTGTGAAAAGCTCAAAAACCATTATAATATATTGATCTTGTTATTGAAATGATGGGAAGCCTAATTCCCGCTTCGATTTTGATTGATTGAATAAAATTAGCAGCTCTCTTTTATCCCTCTAATGCATGGCGTATCATTTTAGATACGGCTAAAAAATAGCTTGTAGAGTTTTTATGTTTTCTTAGAACAAATTTTTCTTTTGAGAGTAGGTAATGGGCAATCTTATAAACAGTCTACGAAATTTTCAAGTAATTTCTATTATTTATATTTTTTTCATTTAGATCTAGATTTTATGATTTTTCGATCAGCGCTCATAAATTTACTTTTTCGGCAGGTACAGACTGAGATCATGACAAATTTGCTTTTTCCATTACACTACAGCATTTTGCAGAGATTATTTTACCTGCAATATCAAATAAATCGTTTTTCAGGAAGTTTTTCCTTTTTTTTATAAATGTCACTCTATGTTTAAAATGATAACTGATCACTAACATGACAGGCTCTAGTATTCAAAATTGTTTGATCTTCAAATTTATTTTGTTCTGTTCAGTCTATATTAACTTAGATTTAAGATAGGCTCCAAAATGTAATCAGCAGAAATGACTAGGGCATTAAAGGGTTAAAAGTTTAGAAACATGGAGTGAGAAATAAATGGCCCACGAAAGGGTTAAAGGGCTTGTTTTTCTGTACATTATGTGATTCCAAGAAATTCAAGGTAAAAGCATTTTGACTTGTATTTATAAATGTGCCATCTCTAAATATTAGAAGGCAAGAAATAATCAAATTTCTTAAGTGGCAGTTGTGTTTGTATATCTGTGATAACTTCTATACAATAGTTAAAATGTTTTAACTCTTTATTTCACTTTAGGTATCCTAAGTATATCAGCCCCTCTGGATTATGAGACAATGCATGGTTATTATATTTTGGTGAAAGCAATTGATGGAGGAACACCACCTCTGAGTGCTGAAGTTGGAGTGAATATCACAATTACTGATGCAAATGACAATGCACCAGTCTTTCCTCAGCAGTCTTATAATGCTGTAGTTAGAGAAGATGCTTTAGTTGGTGATAAAATAATCAAAGTATGAATATATAAATTTTCTCTTAGCTGAGACTAAGTTTTGAAAGATAAAAGCACAAATTGTTAAAATAAACATACATTAATAAAATCTTAAAATGCTCATAAAGCACAGAAATACTTGAGAAAATATTGTAACTATATATACAAATTTAAGAGTTATACAAGTCTATCTTTTTGATGCTCTTGAAATTGAGTTTTATTTATTTCTGTTGTGTCTCTCATCATACAATTTCTGAAATATTTTTGTACAACCAAGTTAATAGTTTCTAATTGTTATGCTGTATTGAACTAAAGAGAAATATTCACTTACAACAAATGTTTAACTGTTACTAGATTGGTCATATCTAGTATCTATCTATATATATATATATATATATATATATATATATATATATATATATATATATATAATATATTTCAATTTTTCTGATGTTTTTAATATTAATAAAATAGTATTTAAGTGTTTTAAAGCATGTTTTCTGGGTTAGTTTATAAATTATCCAGTTTTAATGTATAAAATACAATAAATACAATAGATGTCAACAACTTGTTGCTTGCTGATTTATTTTGTGTGACATTTTTAAATAAGTAGTAAAGTTTAAAATAAATTACTGATTATGGTGAATGAATTAAATTTAATACAATTTCTCATATATATGTGTATACATAATATATATACCCATATTATTCTTGCAGTGTTAAATTTACTTATATCATCTCCTTTTAAGTGTCCAAATAATAGTCCACCAAAGTTTTATTAAGCCCTATAAGGTGCTCCATACAAAAAAAAAATGTTGTGTTTTAGATTTATGAATTGTTACTGATTATTTTGTCTTTTTTTATTGCTTTATTAGTTAATATAACACTATTTAAACGATTATTTATCTGTTTTAATTCCTATTTTACTATTTTAATCTTGTTCTTCATTTTATTTATTTGTCTGTTAAGGTTCAAGCTACTGACTTAGATAGTCCTCCTAATGCTAAACTTAGATATTCTATATGTGGAGGAGATAGATTTGGGCAGTTCTTGATTGATAAGGATAAGGGATACATTTCATTGGCATCAAATTTAGACAGAGAAAAGGTAAATGGTGTATTTTGAAATAATCATCTAAAGCATAATTTACTTTACAAAGATAAAACCAAATTTGTCATAGTAACTGTGGTATCGTCTATTATACTTTTATTTTTCAAAAATAATTATTTGTAATTGTTTTTCCTAAAGTTTATATACAGACTATAATGGAAAAAAAAAACTAGTTTTTATAAATATACTACATCTTTTCTAAATTACCTAAATGTAAATTGACTAAACATTATCCAGATATATAACCTAAAAATTTTGTTCTATTACTTATGAATTTTTACAGCTAATTATTGCATATAAAGGATAAAAAAGTTCTATTTTATTTCATTTTGAAATTTATTTAATAGTTTTTTAATTTTAAATGCTATATGTCATTGGTAGGCGTGCATGAGGACAAAGAAAGAAAGATTTTGGTTTCTTATACCTTATAAAAAGCTTTGCCATATTTACATTGTATTTAGTATATAAATTCATTTTTAATTTAATTAAATTGACATACAAATTTTAAGTGTTACGTAAAACATACAAAAGTTTTGTTAAATAATTTCTTCAGATTTTTACATATGAAAATGTATTGATAAAATGTAAAGACCTCTGGTCTTTACATTTTATTTAATTTACTTTTTTGGTCAAATCTTTAAAACTTTGTGTCAAATTTGTTACTGCTATTTACAGTTTTCTGTATGGTAATTATTGGTCAATTGTGAACAATATTTCTATTTTACAAAATTTTGAAGTATTTAGATTACACCAATAAGTTGTATCAAAAATTAAATGGTACAACTTATTGGTGGAAAATTTTTTTTTAACTTTAAGTGTAGACATTTTGATTCTGGCATGAGTTTCTAAAACTTAATTATTGAAATGGATCTGTGCTGCATTTTCAATACCTCATCCTCCTTCATTTCAAATGAATTCACTCACTAGCTCAATAAGTATTATTTCTCAAACTGATGATCAATTTTCAGTCCTATTGTTGCAAAGAAATGGATTTACAAAACATGTAGGAACCACATGGGGCTCAAGATCTACATAGACCCACCGTTTCTATATATAATAACTAGCATATAGCCCACCATATGACGGGATTAGTAAAATTTTTAATATTCCAGAACTGTTAAGTACCCAATGAGACAGGTAAAAAATGGTTTGTTTTTTGGCTGAGAATTATTTGGTTCACTCTCAATAATTTATTTATCCTCATACTCCTCTAGAGTCTCTCGATCCTGTAATGCAGTTTAGCATCACATTGAATTTATTTAGTCAAACCGTGTGGTTATGTATGAAAAACAAACACACAAACGAACAAACTTCTTAATTTCCAAATATATATAAATTAAAAGATATTTATTAGTCCGTGAAATAGACTCTTAGACTTATATGAAAAGAATTTATTGTTAATGCTGACGATAAAATTTTCATTGCAACAAAAAATAATCGATGATTCAATTTAAAATTATCACATATGTACCTAATCTATTATTTAAGCCAAATATAAAAGAAAATCATTTACGTAATATCTCAGTTCAGTGGTAAAAGATATTATATTAGTGTAGACGATATTTAAAATAGTTTAAAATATGAAATGATTCAAATAGATGGTTAAAAATGACGTCACAATGCTAGAAAAAATGTTTTTTTTCCTATTTTTAAGTGTGGGTTAAATTTAATCGCCTGCTTCTTAACTAAAATAGGGCTTGAAATAACGGCATTAAACTCTCGAAACAAATAGATTTCATTTTAAAGACGATAGTATTTTTTGATGTGATATGTAGCATATTTATACCAATTTATTTTAGAATCGGATCGATAGTTTAGGAGAAGATAAACTTTATTCGCTTTGAATGGATGCCTGTATCCATTCCAGGTCCAACCGCTTCATAAATTTGCGGACAGATAACTTAGGCTATTATTATATAGGGGATGTATTTTTATTTTATTTTACATTTAACATTTTATGAGCAGAATTCTACAGCATTCTTCAATATTTTTAAATTCTATTTTGTTTTTGTAGGTTTCAAATTATATTTTAGAAATTTGTGCTGAAGATAGTGGCTCCCCTAGACTTTCTAGCTCTTGTTTTGTTAACATTGAAGTTTCAGATATTAACGATAATCCTCCACAATTTTCTGAAGAAAATTATACTGCTATTGTTCAGGTTAGTAATTCTACTTTCTTTATTTCACTGTCAATGATATCTTTTATTTTCATTTTAATCTAAAGTTTTTCATTTTATTATAAATTGTGTCATTGATAATTGTAAAGTATGTGTAAGGTATTTTCACTCTTTGCTCCTACCCTTTTTTTTTTTTAAATATAGGTTTTTTTAATACTAATAAGTTCAAGCTTACAATCTGATAAATCTAATATTCTTTATTTACTCACATACAACATGCACTTAAAATTTGGTATGCAAATGATCTTCCACATTGTAAACCAATACCTGTAGGGATTAAATGAATCAACCACCAATTCTGTTTCAGTGTCGTTCTTTGGGTGACTTCATTCTAAACAAAATCATTTGTGCTTGTTATTAGTTGTCTGGAGTCATTAAGAGGGTTTTAGTTACTTTTAGAAGAAAGACAATATGGAGTGATAGAGCCTTTTGCACTTGACTCCCCCCACCTACTCACCAATAGATGGGTTGGTCTAACAACGATTGCTTCTTTATTTCTCTTCATTCTATAAGAGTGTTTTATGAAAATGTGCAAGCGAGAGGAAAAAGTGTTTTAGTTATGCTGCAGCATTTAAGGTGAAGTAATTCAGTATGCAAAATAAGATGAGTCTGCATCAAGACAGAAGTTTGGTGTTCAAAGTTAATAATTAGTGTTGCTAGCACTAAAAATTATTCCATGCATAGCAATCATCTTGAATTTATGCCCTAAACTTTCGAAAAAAAAAAGTGTTCTATATATGAGTAAATATGGATATTTAACTTTGTAATATTTCCCTTTAATCTAAAAAGATTTATAATCTGTAAGGCATTAAAAGAAAATATATGTGCATCTGTGTATTATGTAATGATATGGGAATCACTTAATTTTAAACTGATATATATATTTCATCTCCATTATAGTATTTCATCCTTATGTCTGTATCATTTTTTTTTATCACATTTAAATTTTAAATATAATAAATATTTTTCTTAAAAAAAAGTAATTTCTATTCTAGCACAATTTTTATAATTTCAAATATATTTAATTTCAATGCATTAGGTAATATATGTCAGTGATCTTATTATAATGCAGTGCATAATTGTCTATTTTCTTTCTAATTCTGATCCTGTTTAATTTTTAGAAACAAAATTTCATTCAGAAAATGGATATTTTACACTTAATGCACAAATATTTAATTGATTTAAAAAGTGAAGATATTCTTATGTGTTATATGAGAACCATTTAATTTAATTATTCTAAATGAAATTATTTAAGAAAATCGAATTATTTCAAAACCTTCATTTCTTTGAGTTTTGAATGAAAAATAGATTTTGAAATTTTTTTTCATTTTCTATGTGAATATTTATATTATGATCAGAAAATATTGTGTTTGTATATTTTCTATTCCTTATGAATTCTAAATTTATAACTTCTTTGTTTATATTCAAATAGAAGTTGGTTAACTTAAAAATGGAATCTTGATGTGGGTTTAAGCTGAGAACTTTTTATACTGTGTTAAGCTGTCACACATATGTTTGGCATGATAAATGTTGATGGAAGTTGCACTTTTATAAAAACATGCATGATTTTTTTAGCAAGCAATGTACTTTCTCTAAAAATATTTGTAAACCTGCATGTATATTTTAAATATTTGCACTCCTTCCATGTATATGTTTGGTTTAAGAAAAATATACTGTTAATCAGTGTTGAAATTTTAAAACTTGTAGGTTTTAATATATTTGCACTGACATTAAAGCCTTGATTTAGTCAAATTACATTTTTCATTTTTGCTAAATTTTTACTCAAATTTAACACTAAACATTATTACTAGTGACTATTATCACCAAAACTGATAAACAGAATAATGTTTACTTTTATGGCTTATTAAAAATAAAGAAACTTTTTAAATTTTAGGGAAATTGAAATTAACTATGCTTAGTTTAAGGTTTAGACCCCCTTTTTTTATTTACCTA
>CM063508.1:152617419-152664919 GCA_032207245.1 Pardosa pseudoannulata
AAAAAATTTTTTTTTCAATATTCCAAATTTTTAAAAAGCTGTTTTTTAAAAAAACCTTTTTTGTTCGAGAATCAAATAAGAACAGAAAGAGATTAGGAAATAATGCTGTATTTGACATTCACTAGTGCCATGCTTTTCACTGAAGCATATTTATATATCTTTTCATCACTTACATAAATTTCTACTGAAATTAAATAGATTTTTCAGTTTTCGCATATTAACTAAATTTTTTTTAAATACCCTCTTTTTTTACATAACGAAAGTTATGTAATTCTTGGTCTGTCTGTAAGTCTGTAAAATTAAACCAAAATCATAAATTTTGTGAATAATCTAGTACATTTTTGTGTTATATAAAATATGTGTAATATCAATTTTTTAGATTATGGAAGATAGATGCACCAAAGATAAGTGTGTTAATGGAGAATGTATTGATCTCATTGTACTTGATAAGAAGTTTGCAATAAGCATTACAACTGATGCCATGAGTTTTGTTTCACCACAGCATTACCGAAAATTAGAATGTGCATGCGAGCCTGGTTTTGGAGGTATTTATGAATCCATTCATTTTCTTGGAGTTTGTAATTTAAGAAGATTAATTGATTTTATTTATTGTTCTCTGTAATTATATTAATTTCTATTTAAAATATTTAGGTCTTCAATGTGAGCTGGCAGTAAATGAATGCTCTCGTAGACCTTGCCCTTCATATCGTATATGTCACCCAGAGACTACTGTTTTAGGTTACATTTGTCGCTGTCCAGAAGGAAAAACAGGTCCTATATGTGATCGAGATAAAGGAGCCTTATGCAAAGGACCAGATTGTTATAATGGTATAGTTAAAAGAATAATGTAAAATTTTTGCTTATTAATGAATATTTTTATTTTCTTTATTTAAATACCAGGAAATTTTAAAATTTAAACTTTCTTTCAGAAAAAACTCCCATATCTTTCCAAGGCCAAAGTTACATGTCATATGTGTTAAATAAACCTGTAGACCACCATATGAGCCTAGTTATGCAGTTCAGGACCAAACAAGCAAGTGGCAATTTGTTATATGCAGCAGGTGTTAGAGATTATTTCATTTTAGAAGTAAGTGGACTATTTTCTTTTTTCTAATACTTTGTTTGAGTACATTCTTTTAGTGAAATCAGTTATAGTTTATAATATTCAGGATCAATGCTTAAGAAAAAAACCCATAAATTTGTTTAACTCCTCTTCTCCCACCTCCACCTTTATTTTTCAAAGAGTTAAAGTATATTCAAGTAACAGCTTTATTTACTTTTCCAATAATATTTACATGGTTTTTCATTAAATACACATCCACAATTGTATGATTTACCTAGTGAAACTGTGCCATATGTATCAAGTAAATGGAGTTCATCAATAATTTGCTATTTAAAGAAATCTAAATTTAAATGATAATGTAACTTTTTAACTTATTGAACATTTATGTATATATAATTTTATGAAATACAGGAAAAATACAGAAAATCAGTATATTTTAAATAAATTGTGTTACTTCCAAATATATCAATGAAATTATTTTTAAAAATTCAATATTATTTCTTGAAAACTAATTGCTAATTTCAGTTTTACATAAAGATTTTTTTCTGGGAAAAAATAATAAATTCTTTAATAAATCAATGGGTTATATAGTGCGATTCAGTAGGACATATACTCTATCCAGGTAGCATAAATTATAAATTTTGGCCAAAATTTTGAATATCAGATGTCAAATTTTGGACACTGCCAATATTGACGGATTTAATATAAAACTAAAATCTTAAATTGTTTGAAAGAAAGCATTTAAAAGAGTTGTTTGTATTACTTATAAGAGAAATATTATTGTAAACCATGAAATTTAATAAATTTGCCAGGTTTTACGAAACACTGTTTTAATGTTTTTTCTTAATGTTGTTAACAATATAATGAAAATTATATTATAAAAATATTCAGTGATATCTGTCAATATTTGTAGAAATAAATACAATTTTCTGCTGTCAAATGATATCTCATGGCATTCAGCATCATTTGACCAACATTGGTTGCTAAATATCAAAAAATTATAGTCAGGGATATCATTTGGGAGGGTCCATTTAATGTAGGTCAGTATTACAATATTAATATTGGTCAATATTTTAGTGATACCTGGGATACCTGGTATAATGACTGAAAATGGAAATCAGTAATATATACACTTATCGCTTGCAGCTTTATCCCTTAGGATGATTTGACAATGTCTGTAGGACCCTGATGATAGTAAAGAGATTAAATTATTATATATGCCTAAAATTTCCACTTACATTTTAAAAATTGTTTTCTTTTAGATTATGAATGGTTTAATCCAATACCGATTTGACTGTGGTAGTGGTGAAGGCAAACTTCAGATTGAAAAGTTAAAAGTAAATGATGGAAATTGGCATGTAGTAAGAGTTGAAAGACGTGGCAAAACAGCAGAATTGTTTTTGGACAATCGATTTAGAGTTGGTGGAAAATCTATTGGATCTCATGAAGTTCTAAATTTGGATGGAAATGATATTTACTTTGGTGCTGAAGTTAGAACTAATTTTGATATTGATAGAAAATATAAAGATTATTTAGAAGATATTAGAATGGGATTTATTGGATGCATGGATGATATCCAAATTGATGGAGTTTCTTTACCATTACATGTCAGTGGAAATACAGCTGTTGCAACCCTGAACAGGTAAGTGATGTTTTTTATTGTCTTGAATACTTAAATATGCTAATATTGCATTTGTTGCTGTATATTTATGTTAGAGTTGAATAATATGCAATAAATCCTATTATATTTAGTACTAAAATTTAAGTTTGTTAAGTTTGTTTTTTACTTATAAAAAGGCTTATATACTACCATGATAATCATTACAAGTAGGAAAATGGATAATTAGGATTTTAATATACATTCATTTATGTATGTACTATTTTTTAAAATTGATATTGTTATTTCTTAGTCGCATTTATATATATTTAGCATGATTTATGAGATAGCAGTGTCTTTTTTTTTTAACCATTATTCTTAAAATTTATCTATTACTGGACTAAATTATCTAAATATACTTAGAACTATATTTAGATTTGTATTTTTCTTTATCATTTAATATTTAAGTATTTGGGCTGTAAGCAAATTTAAAGAGTAACATTCTAAAATAGTAACATTCTTTTTCAATATTTCATTTTTTCCCTCTTGTGCACTTATTTATTGAATTTTTCTTGGTTTACTTCTCAACGTTTATTAAAAAATATTGTATTATTTCAGATTCAAGCAAATAGAACTTCATTGTGGAGTTTTACTTGACTTAGGAATATGCAGCAGTCAGCCATGTTTAAATGGTGGTACATGTGTTCCTACAAATAGTGATTTTATGTGCCATTGTCCACCTCGCTATCAAGGAAATTTCTGTGAAATTGACTTGGATCCTTGTATATCAAGTCCTTGCTTGAATGGAGGAAAGTGTCACAATGTTGATCATAAGTTTATTTGTTCTTGCAGTACTGGAGTCACAGGACCTCGATGTGAATATGGTCGTCACTGTAAACCTAGTCCTTGTCATAATGGGGGCATATGTGAAGAAGGTACTTCTGGGCCAATTTGTAAATGCCATGGTTACCACGGTGAGCTTTGTCAGTATGACATTGATGAATGCCAAACAGTTCCTTGCACAGCTGGTGCAACTTGCATCAATCTTCAGGGTAATTTTAAATGTCATTGTCCACCTAATATGACTGGGTTTTTGTGCAATGAACATTTGTTTACTACTTCCATTACATCTTCCAGTTGGAATACTACAGTAGAAGAAATTATAGGAATTTCTCTTGTCATTATTTTTATTCTTCTTCTTGCTATGGTCTTAGTATGTTGTTGGCGCTATAGGCACAAGCGGCAACAGTTACGACCAAATAATGAAGTTTTAGATTCAACTACCAATGAATACCTTTTAAAAAACTCTGTTTTCGAGAAAGATAATTTGAACCGAATTGGTAAAATTAGCAACTTAGAGGTAACTAGTTTCACCACCCCTCCCCTTCCACCTAGGCCAGCCTCTTATACTCCCAGTACCCATGATTCTGTGAATGCCCTCAACAATTTTGACACAGTTCGTAGTTATGGAAGTGCAGCAGATGATTTAGAAAATTTTCCACGGCAGGGTAATGAATATGTTCAGAATATAAGTAAACCTTCCATTGCCAGTGTTATTCCTGCTCTGGTGCCACCTCCTCCGTCCAGTTCAGACAACGACTCAGTGAAGAAAGAAAACTGGGAAAAGGATCATTTAAAATCAAAAAGCAAATTGTATGAAAATAAGGTTCCAAAAGGTAATCTTTGCTTTATTTCATCGTTATTTATGTAATATAAAACTATTTTATTTTTTGTTTCTGAAAGAAAATAGGCATGTTAAAATAGTAATAATAATTATTTCCATGTTATATGAATATCATCTTTTATATGTGTTTTTTTAACTGGAAATATTGTATTAGTAATTTTTTTATTTACTTTAATAAGATGAGTTTGTCCTGAAAGATGGGCAAAGTTTTTAAACCTTTTCTAATAGAAAATTTGAAAAGTTCCAATTAGAAATGGTGAAATATCTCTTACCTTCTAAATAAAAACTTGTTTGAACTATATTCTCTCACACATTTCAAATAAGAACTTTCTTTGAAACCTCATTCTAGCATTTTCTGTAACAGCAAAAAAAATTCACTATATAGTTTGTTCATATAAAAATAATGGTGCTTATATGTTGCTACATTAATGATATTTTATTTGCCAATTAAGTAATTTAAACCCATTAAATCAATCAAATGAATTATACAGCATTTCTTTTCTTTTTTTTTCCTCATACATAACAGAATTATTAATACCTTTCACAAAACCTCTAAGCAGTATAGTTTATTCTAATTTCAATCCAAAATGGTGTAAATTCAATGCATTAAATTTGAGTTATTTCAAAAGAAACTTAATAATATGTTTTAAAACAACTATCTTTTATATAAATATTAAAATAAAAATGTAAACACTAAATATAAAACTTCCTGAGGAATTACATGTATTAAAGATTCTCCTTACTTTTATTTTAAGAACTACAAATTCGTAAAGCTGGTGATGTTCCTGGTTTAAATACAATTCCTGCTCCAGTTGTGCCATCTCGCGGTCCGTCCAGCCTAGGCGTGCCTTCTGTCTTAAGCCTTAACTCTGTGGATGATATGCCAGGTAATTTATAGCTTTTCAAATATAAAAACAATATTTTATGGATTTATTTATTTATATGTACCATTATTTATACTTATAACATAACTTCCATCTTGCACATTTTGACTGTATATTGTTTAGATTTTATCATATAAAATTGTGTACATTTGTCAACTAAAATCATACAATTTTGAGTTATTTCAAATAAATGTGTAACTTTGTAATGAAGGTATTTTATGGTATTTGTTTGCAAAAAGCCATTTAGGGTGGCTTATTTATACAGGTATGCATGCTTGAAATTCAGCGCTTTTTCTGCTTTATGTAAATTTTGTATTTATGCCATTTCTGCATACAAATGAGAAAAGTTCATAAGCTTTTTGTAAATATTTTCAATGATTTTTTGTTAATATTCATAAAATTTTTATATGGAGTGTTTGTTATGCTTTGAGATTCACACATAAGTTCGCAAGTAAACTTTCAGTCTATATATGTATTTTGCTGTAAAATCATAAGGTTTTCAAAAATGTTATGTAGCAGGTATGGTATGAAAATTCTTTTATAAACTATTATAATAAATTAAAGATTTATTTTAACTTTTTTCAATGTAAAAACTACAATTTTGTAACACAGTGTAGAAACAAACTTTGAATCAAAATAAATAGCATAGACTTAACTATTATCACTTCTACTGTAATTTAAATAAAAAGATCAATATTAATATTTTTCCTTTGATATATTGAGTTGCATTAAAGAAAACCAAGTTGCCATAGGTCTGGCAGTAATTTAAAAAAATAAATAAATGAAATAAACGTTGTTAGTTTAGCTGAATAATTTATTATCAAGAAATTTTAAAATTAAAATTATTATTGTACCATTTTATGATGACTGTTGGCTGAGAATTTTCAGGATTATTTCCTATATTTTATTTGTTGATGTTTTGACAGAAGAGCTAAAATGAATTAATTTTTCATTCCATTTTCTCATTGTCTACTCAATTTAAATTAACGTACATGATTTTAACATCAATATTATAGTTCACCTTCATATATTTTTTTAATTTTACATTATAAATCTCTTAAACAATTTATATAATTTTTAATATACTTTATTGTATATAAATGACAAAACTACTAGTTTTGGATAATAAAAAAGTTTCACTATTTTATTAATTTTTAAGTGCAAATATTAGTGATCTATGAAATATATTTTGTTCTTTTAATGAAATAAACCTTTAAAATATTACTTATATTAATGGTTAATTTGTTCAAAGCTGTACAGTATAACTAAATATTTTATGCTACATATTTTAACATGTAGAAAAAATAAATTGATTTCTGTACTTATTTGGGATTGATGTATTATGTGAAAAGGGGCATTTTTGTGGAAGAATTATAGTATTCTTCTTAACTTTTTCTTAAATTTTTTTCACATTTTCTCTTAAATTGAGAAGTTTGGAAGGTTTCATTTCTGCTCCAGATATCAATCTACTAGATCTTTGAAACATTTACACTCTACTCTAAAGTTTTGTTTCTGTAATAGCAGATACAAAAAATTAGTTTTTTTTTTTTTTTTTTTTTTTTTTTTTTTACAATTGTATACGTTATAATTTTTTATAGTTATTTAAGCTTCCTTTCCTTTTCTTTTTATTAATTTAATCCCATAGTACTTTAGCATTTTCTTTTATATAATTTGTAAATTATGTGACTTCATTAATAGTTTTAAATAGAAAATATTAGATATTTGTGTTTAGTAATAAATAATTATTTATTAGCTAAGACTGACAGTCCTTCTATTGATATCATAAAACTTTAGTTTTTCCCTTAATCTTGCAAAATAATTAATTTGAACAATGAAAATCCTTTTTAAATTGAAGTTCCTTAAGAAAAACACATTTCTATAAAAATTCTCAATTAAAAAAAAGTGGAGTTGACATCTTATGTAAGATGTTTATAAAGTTTTTAATGTTAATTTTTCTTATTTATTAAACAATAATGATTTAATTTAGGATAAATACAACATTATTTAAAAGAAGTAATTTGAATAATCATTGTCATGAATTATTTAATATTTTAAACTATCTAATATCTAAAAAAAAGCATGAAAAGAAAAAGTTGGTTTTTTTTTTTTACCTTCTTTATCCCATTTTTAATTTAATGAAGCACTTTAATTTTTGGATCATAAGTGATTCACTCCTAAAACCCTAATCAATTGTCTTCATTCTCATATAGCAACAGAAAAAGCAGGTGGGAGGAGAAACACAGCGGAAGGTACTTTAAAGCTAGAAATTTTGTTTTTTCCCTTTTAGATCTATTCGCATGACTTTTATTCCTTGCTGCCTGGAGCATGGATGTGTTAATGTTTATTTTCTATTTTCATTTTGTAATTCAATTCAACTCACACATTCAATATTAACACTGGCAAGCTTCTTCAAACACTAGCACATTATTTAAAATGTTCACTAACTGCATCATACACTTGAACTACATTAGTTTTATAATATGCAAGCACTATTTTTATTGATATATGCTTATTTCTTACTGATAGCTTTAGAAGTGTGAAATTAGCAATGAATTAGTTTGGTTCTCCTTGCGTTATTGTTCCTTACAAACCATCAATCTATTTTTTTTTTTTAATTTGCTAATATAAAATTAACCAAAGATTGCCTAAATTGCATAGTTTACAGGTTGAGGCTAAAATTTAAGAATCTTAAAAATTTCTTGTTATTCTCTTATTGAAAATTTCAAAAGTAAACTATTTTGAATTTATCTCTTTAATATTTAATTTGTACTAGGAGTTTTAATGAATATAAATTTCTTTCATTGGTACTAAACTGATTTATTTCCCTCGAAACGGACAAGATTAATCTACATTTTTAGTCAGATTCTATTATACTCTTAGGCAGTGTGGTAATGTGATCCACAATTCTGAAATTTTACAAAAAAATACAGGTTAATCTTTATAACTTTATTCACAAAACAAATAACTTCTTACTGAGCTGTAAACTAAGTATAAATATAGAAAAAGAGCATAAATCAGTTGTAAAATATTTTTGGGATTTTTTTATAAGTTAGTATTTTATTTTGAGTACTGATCCAGGGTAAACAGACTCTGGAAGTTGAAAATTGGTGATGTGTGATACTTTGTACATATTCAGGAGTAAAAGCTCAACTAAACCTTCTGTTATTTTTTTATATACTTTGAAAATTAAATAAAAGGGGAAGTAAATTTTTTGCTATTTTTAGTCTACTGCAGTTTCTTAAAATGTTAAATTTTCTGTACTTAATAATAGTCTATCTTAAAGCTTTGCATTTTTAACTCATTAATTTGACAATCAATGCATGTTTCTCATTATATAGCACCTTAAAATGCAGTGTTCTGCATGTTCATTTGATCTATAAATCAATCTTGCATTTTCAGAACCATTTGTGTATCATTATGAACTTACCTTTAATATGTTTTGAAGAATTTATCATTATCATTATTATATAAATGAAATTCTTACTATTGTGGATGTTGTGAATATATTTAAATGTTATTTGTATTTTTTTTTTTGTGTGTGTGTGTGTGTATACCTCTGTCAGAAGTACATGATTAATTAGTACAAAGCAAGTCCAACAGTTAATTCAGAAGATGCACATAAGCATACTGTAACACACCCTCTTTTCTTAGTGTGCTATGTTAGTGTGGGACCTGCCCACCTACTGGGGCAGTATGTTTGATCCACGGTCACTGGGATGCCTATACTCAAAATAATCTCTCGGAAACTTGGACAGACAAAACACATTTATCTACAACATTTTAAAACAAAATTAAAAGAACATGAAATATCATAGTGAGTCTCAGAGCCAGTCTTAGCCAGATTTTTATAACCAAGCGTCGTCTTTCCTCATATCAGCACAGAGAGATGTTTCTCGACCGCCGGCTCTATCTCGACTCCCTGTGCTAAACTCCAACTGCCTTCTTGCAGATCTCTCCCTTCTTTGGGGGGGGGGGTGTCTGGAAACTTGAGCCCTGCCAAAAAGAGCACATCCTCCTTCTCCAAGGCCCCTGCAAAAACATCCAACAACACCGAAAATCCTTATCGGCCCCCTTTTGTTGGCCGGCTTCTTACTTCTCCTAAGAAATGCCATTTGGAAAGGGTCAAATGGGGTTATATTGCTGATGCCATCAAAGCACACATGTTTTTGTGGGTGCAAATTCCTTACACATACCATTCTAACTTAGAAGCAAATGCAAGCCATAAGCATATCATGTGATTATAGTACCAGATGTTAATTATGTCTTAAATGTTTTATATTTCAAACTGAAAGATAATTTGTGTATCCATAATTCAGGTAACTTTTTGTTGAACAATATACAAATTTATAAATGGTGTTATGGACTTGAAACACTTTGTTGTCCTTTATTGTCCAGCATTATAACTTTAAAATACTCAAAACATTAGCCCTCATGTTGCATAGAGTAGACCATAGTGCTCCAAACCATAAGAAAAAAAATAATAAGAAACATTTTTCAATATTCTGGCTGGCTTAAAAACTTAACATTATACTATTGAAACAAAATTTTAATTATATTCATACAAATAGCCATATATTCATTTTTTAAAAAAGTTTATTATATCTTTTATTAGCCATTATTTTAGTAATACTTATATATTTTCATATTTGTGATTCAAGCTTCAAATATAAGAAAATAATCAGTTTCTCTGTAGTATGCTTATAAAACAAAATGTCCAAAAATTAATAAAATATGACAAAACCTGTAGCTTTTAGTATGATTCAATATCATCTTAATAGATTCTTGTGTGTGTGTGTGTGTGTGCATGCATTCATGTGTGTATAACTTTTATTTCAATCTAAACTTTTTGAGAATAAACTAAAGAAATCTTCAAATTCTCATTTATATGTAAATTATAACCATCAGTTTGGCCAAAATGTAAAAATAAAAATGATACTAAATTATTGTAGAATAATTAATATTTAGTTGTCCAAATAGTCTTCCAAAGATTAAAAAATAAAGAGATATACTTCTGACTTTGTGAAATCTTAATCATTATTAATGCATAAAAATTAAAATAAAACTATCAGGGTAGTAGGTTTAGAGCCTTTTTCGCTTACAAATTGAACTGTTGAAGATATTTTGTGTTTATCTGTTATGCAGTCTAATAATCTTTGTTATACTATCTTTTTTTTTACATTTTTAATAATTTATTTTGATTGAATTTTTTGTACTGCTTTAAAAACTATAAGTTTATTTATATTTTTAGGATATATTTGGGATTGCTCTGATTGGGCTGTTGCATCTCAGAAACCACTTTCTAACATAGTTGAGGTATCAACCAAAGAAGTTAGAGATTCATCTAGTGTCCCTAGCACAGAATCGAATAGCCGTGCTAGCCAAATAGAACTGCTGCCTAAGGATGGTGATAGTAACCTCATTGGGAATCTTAAGTTGCCAAGTAACCAGTCGGGAAGTGAGGATTTCGAAAGACCAGAGTCAGAATATGTTGGAGATTCTGAAAATAATGATAATGAATTCGATGATAACAATATACCTGGGCCAAATTTTGAAAATATCTTACAGATGACTGATTTAGAATTTGCTGATGATGGAACAGATAGTCTTCCGACTTCTCCCCACAAATATGAGAGGCATCCAAACTCTTACCTCCCTACTCACACCATAAGCACAGCCAATACAAGCCCAGATCATACTTGGAATGCTGACCAGCGCCAAATTTCAGATCTCTCTGATGATGAAGTAATGACTTACGGTTTTCCACCTCAGGGAGGACGTGGTTTCCATGTTCCAATTGATGTCTCAGGCTTGGATTCTATGTCTATGTCTGTCGGAGGCTACACTTCAACCAATGCCTCCTTTTCTGATATTTCTGGTGCTGTATGTGAAATTGATGATAGTGAAGCCAACTGCAGTGATGTTGACTATGAGGGTGTTGAGGTTAAACCTCCTGCATTTTCTCAGGACAGATTTTGCTCCACTCACTTATAGCCAATTCATTCTCAAATTTGCTTGTCATAACATGAAGCTCTTTCATTCCCTTAACAATTTCATACTGAAATTATGTGCATTTAAATAAGGGCCTTCATTTATTTCTCATTTTTTAATGTTTTTTTTTTCTTTCAAAAGTATGCATTTTGAATCAGTATTACAAATTTTATGAATCAAACTTTTTTTTTAACTTGAAAACATAAAGAATACTTTTAAAAATATTTACCTTCTTGTTATTATTTTTTATACTTTCCCTGTAAATATTTATTATTCATATACTCTGATTTTGCCTCTTCATTTCATAATTTATTGATTAATCTGAAAATAAACAAATTTGTTCACGCATGTATATACAATATGCATACTTATGAATAAAATCATGCTTATTGTATTGCTAATTGCTACACTCCATGTAAAATCTTATTTATCAGGATTCTTAAACTTGTCTCATGAGTTTTGCTATGTTAATTCTTTACTCTATGAACGGTTTACTTTTATTTTAATTTGCTGTCTCAAATTTGTCAGTTCACATTTCTCAAGAGGCTAATCTTTTATCTGTATATTTCAAACCTGTAATTTTGATTTTATTCGTCTGTTTAAAAAAAGATTAAAAATAGGTTATGTGAAAAGCAGAGTAATGAAACTTAATTATATGGGAATAAAAGGTTATTAGTAAAATTATGACTACTAACCTAAAAATCAATTTTAAGTATTTTCTATAAAACATACATTCAATATGTACTTTTCACTTTTGATAATAATAATAAAAAAAATCATAATGACGTAATCTTTTTTATAAAAATTTTTCTTTTTCATAATTTGCTGAGTTTATATTTTATGAGCTGTGACGTTCTTTCAAATTTGGCCTAATCAAATTGTAATAGAAAATTTGCTCAAAAAGAAAAAATAATGCCTGCACAATCATTCTTGGGTTTTAAAATTACCGAATTTCAGATATTAACATGAATTAAGGTTTGATCCTGTCCATTATTCATGAATTTCATAGCAACATCCTAACCTTCTCCAAATTTTCATGCAATGTTTCATGTGAATCTAGGTAATTACAATTAAAATTCAAAACTCCATGACTAATCTTCCTAGAAAAACTGCATGAACACTCCAAGATACCTTAGAATTAGGTGATTCAAAGTTGATAAAAACATTGATATTTAAACATTAGTAAATATCCACTCATTTGTATTCATTGTTTTTAAAATTAGCTTGTCAAACTTTTTGAACAAAGGCTTTTGGAAGTGAGTGGAGGGCAAAATCTGTCTTACAATTTGTGATAACTTCATGTATGGCAGCTGATTATCACCTTTTCTCTGTGCAAATTACAGTGCAGCTGCTTTTTGTGCCAAATTCACTTTTGTTTTTTATGTATTTCCTTTTTTAATTTTATACTGAAATTTTTTACTGTGTACTTTTTCATGTCTTAATCTTTTTAAAAAAATCTACAACTGTAACTATCATCTTTTTTTATTAAACATCATAAAACTCATTATTAATTTAAACCTAGGTGTAAAGCATTCCACTGTGCCAGGTTTATACTAAAAAACTGGTCTACCTTTACTTATTACACATGTTAAAACTCTGCACATATTAAATAATTTTATAATCCTGGTATAATATTAATATATAGAAGTGAAATATATCACATATTTGATGCCCATTCGACTCCCTTAATGGTAACATCTTAAACTGTGAATTTCCTCCCAGTTCTGTAAAAAAAAAATAAAAATGATAAAAACCCTGAAAAGGTATTCAAGCATATATTTTTGAAAATTAGAGAAAGTTGATTTTTCTATTTCTATGAACACTCTACTTATATCTAACTGCAATAACTTAGCTTCAGTCTGAATGTAGATTTTGTGGTTTTAACTTTCCAATATTTTCTACTTTGAATGAAAGAAAATTAAAGGATATTTTGTTTGGTGATTCCCTTCTCATAAAATACTTCTGATCTAAAAAAAAATTGCAATCTTTGGTCATCATAATTTTAATCTTGATGTGTATTCATATGATTATTTTCAGTAAGCTTTTTAACACATTGTTGATTGTAAATACAAATCATTATCTATGTTTGGAATCAATTAGCTGTGATTTTGTTGTGAATTTTTGAAAAATATGAAAGCTCTAAACAGTAGAATCTGTCTTGGATGCACCAAACCAAGAATAAAGAAACGTTAATAGTTAGATGCTTGTAATATATTGGCTTGATAGACTCTGAAATAAGCATTAAGAAAATGTCTTCTTATTTTACTGTAAGTATATACGTTCTTTTTGGTATCTCTTTATAGTATAAAATACTTTCAGTAACTTGGGTACTATAAAGAATAAAATCATTACTGACTTATGATTATTGACTTCTCTTTTTTTTAAAAAAAAAAAACTAATTTTAAAGTTTTTACAGTGTACACGGGATAAATTTAATAAATTTTTAAATGCATGAAAGAACTAAAGTAAGATCTATGCTGTCAACAATGTGTTAATTATTACTTTGAATACAGATAATATACAATATACTGTTATTTTATTGAATTTATTCAGAATAATGTCTTTGCTATAACAAATATATTCCTTAAAATGAGTTTAGTGTTATAGATATTACTTGAACTCAAGAGGATTTCTTATCTCAAAGGCTTTCTAAGGGATTCACAATGGAAATGACAATACATCCACAAATTTATCCACTCAAATTTTTACGTATTAGTTGAATAATTGATTAATTATTTGATTGAATTATATTCTTTAACTATATATACTTCATCATTATTTGATTCTTACTCCGTTAACAATACATTATAGGAAATTTTCATTTATAAAATTTTCAGTTAGTTAAACATTAATTTAGTTATGAGACATAAACGTGAAATAATGAAAACAGAGTTTGTGAAAGTTTATTATTATTAAATGAATGTAACATGTAAAAATAGCTTAAAATGCTTCATAAGTGTTTATTTAAAATTTTCATTGAATCAAAAACTGTGCAACATTTGTACTGAATATTTATAATATACTTCATAAATAAACATTATAAAGAATCAATAAGATTAAAAATAGATGATTTAGTTCGAAAAAATATTTACTCTTTTGATCATATGTCATAAATGGGTTTTTAAGTTATTGTTTTCATGAATTCATATGCCTAGATTTTAATTTCCTTCTTTACATAGTTTGGATATAAATTAATGTCGGGAAATTTCATTTACAGAACTATTTCAAATTTATCTTAAAACTTTGCTCCTATAATGAAAGTTAAATCAAGAGCAAAAGCAGTAAATAAATATAGAAATGTTTGAACGTGTAATAATCTTAGTTTTTAACTGATTTCTTGATTAATTTCTCAAACAATATTTAAGTGCCTACATGTGCTGTTGATTATATGTTGCAATGAATGTATGATTTTAATATCATGTTATGCTACAGGTATGTAAAAGTTAAGCTTTGATGCTCATGTTGTGAATAAATTGTAGTTTTTTGGAGTAAAATATTTTCAGCTGTATGGCAGATATTTAATAATTAAATTTGAATCTTCAGACTTTACTTAAATAAAGTTATATGAATTTAAAGTGATTATATTAAGATCTGTTTCATATTTTTATTCAAGCATCTGTTAACTGAAAGAAAGATGGTGTTTTTATAAGTGTGTGCCACATAAGAGGTCAATGGGAATTGCATTTTGAATGGCAAAATATTCTTAATGTCATGTTTCGTTTCCTCAATATTTTTGATTTCTTAGTTATTATGGATGACCCATGGCTTTGTGTTATTTATGTTGTATTTATTTTGAAGATCTGTTAGTATGGCTCACGTAAATATTGCCATGCATTTTGTCCAGATTTGGGCTGATTGAGCCAGCTCTATAGTTTACTTGTCCATATTGGTGCTACTTAAAGCCACTTTGCATTGTGTAAATATATAACTGTATATAATTCTTAAAGTGTCTTGTAATAAATCATTTCATAAATTTTATTTTGTGTTTTCTTTTCTTGTGTGGTTATTTACTATTTAAATATTACTCTTTGACAAAATGTCTACTGAACTGCTAAAGTCCATTTCCTGACTTTTTTGTAACACTTTTGCACTTTGGCACTTTTGATAAATTTTCAGTTGTATTTCATTTTTAAAATTTTTAGAAAAACATATGTTACCCAGGTAGCACAAATATATTGATCAATGTTGTGTAAGAATGGTAGCCACTGAATATTGTAGCTGAACAATGGCAGAATGGTTAGGGTGCTGGTCTTCAGAACCGGAGTTCATGGGTTCGAATCCCACAGTGGTATGGATGTTCGTAGGCGTTCTGAATCGGCTTTAAGCAGTAGGTCCCGGTTATACTGAAGAGTCGGGGCTCCATGTAGAGGAAGGGAGCTGTATGTAGGTTGATTGATGAACAGTCGGAGGTTTTATTTTAAGTCACCTCAGGTTGATAAAAATCAGCCGCTGACTTGATGGAGAGACATTCTGTTGGAAAGGTTCATCGATAAAAAGAACATATCGATATAAATTATTTCGGTCGTAACCGCATTTCATTTTATGTAAATATATTGAGTTAGTCATGATATAAATTAACTTCCCCGGTAGGCTCCAGGGCTTGCCCTGCTTTTGTCTTGTCTCTTATTCTGATGTTAATAAATATGTTGGTAAGCAAAATCGACGTAAAAATGCTTTCTTAAATTTGATTTTAATGCCTTGTATGTATATATATATATATATATATATATATATATATAATTTTTTTTTCGTTCGATCTGGACGAATAAGCATCCATGAAATTTACCCCAACACATTCTTTATTTTAGAATTCGATCAAATATTTTTCTTCACTTTATACTTTACAAACAACAACGTCCACTTCTGCCTTGATCTAACAGTGGGTAACTGAGATTCATTCTATTGCGTTGTTCAAAAGTATTACGGAGATTAAATTATTGCTTTATATAAAAAATGATGGAGACTAATTTGTTGCGTTATATAAAATATAATGGAGATTAATTCGTTGCTTTAAGTAAGAATAACGCCAGGAACGTCGCAGTAAAACAAAACAAGGATAGAGTGCTTAGGCTGGCCAAAGATCGAGGTGGCTCCAACGGAAACATTTTCCGACCAAAAAAAAAAAACGCGTCGGCAAGGGTGTTAAAACTTCTTCTCTGTGTCACCCCGTCTCTCAAAAATTATCAAAAACTTCTAGGCTGCGTTCACGCCAATAGCGCCAAAACACAGCCAGCAAGAGGGTTGCCAGACGCCAAGATAACACCGCGCTCTCAGGGAGAGCGACGAGTTCTCGCGGCTCTGACCAATAAAACGTTGAGACAAGGGGCGCGGAGAACAAAAAACCCAATCGCAGTGAGGCGCAACTCCGGTGGTGAAAATTCGCCAAAAAACGGTGCGGAGCGGAGCTTGACAACACACCACAACGCGGCACCTTTCAAAGGCGCGGCTGTTTATCTCAAACCGAAAGTGATGGCTACAGAACTGTCAGAATATGAGCCGATGGGCGCGTATTATGGTCGAAAGGTTTAAGGACTGCGGATGCAGGTGGCCAGAATTGGACGCTGAATCCGAAACTTAATCCCAGATCGAGGGCGGCTCTGTTTGAAGCGATAGGCTGCTATCGTGAGAACAGAGCTATTGCTGTACCTGCAAGGAACAATATGCGAAAAAAGGCGCAAAATGTAGGTTAAAATCAGTGGCGTGCGGTCCATACGTGTAGGGTGTACACTGCACACCCTGGCAAAATTATGAGGGACAATAAATTTCTGAACCTATGTCTACCTATCTTTATATGGTAGATAATAAATATTATTTATAATATCTTCAAATATTATGTTGATTTGTTTGCTTGTATTCCCGCAGTGCGTGCGGTACTAGGTGCTGCACCACGTAGCGCGTTCAAAAGCAAACGAACATAGGAAGTTTTGATGTATACTCACTCGTAGAAAAACACGCTTTATTGATGTCATACTGCATACCTGGAAAGTGTTTTCCCTCCGGTTAAGAAATCACTCCCGGTAAAGATTACTTAGTGACGTCAAACCTCCACACCAGTTGAGATAATTCTTCTAATCCACTTCATCGGGCGGTATGTTAAACTACCGATAACACGTGGCTCTTATGTAAATTAGCAAGTGAAGACTGTATTTAAGCCGCCGGCAAATGCAGGCCTTGATGCTCTTTCGAAGGGATGTCCGTTCTGTAAACTGTTTTACTTGTAGGTAGCAAGTTGCTACCAAGTAGTGGACAGTTCTTAATGTTTCTTTTATAGTAATGCTATTTTTAATAAACGAGTCAGCCTCTGGTATTTCGAGTGTTTTTCTTCAAAAGAATTTCACATCTACTGCATACCTGCTATTGATATGGCGTAGTATTCTTACATTGGTTATGGACCCAGAGTTTGACGCCCAGTGAAGTTTGAAAGGACTGACTTCTGGAAATTACGAGATAGACATTTTTCTGCAGTAGTGCGGTGACGGGGGCCGTGAGCAAAATGGAGTGTGCTCAAATCCCCATACTTACCCCTACAAATTGGTCGGTGTGGAAAACTGACATGAAAGTTCTCCTGATGCATTGGGGGTGTTGGAGATTCATCGAGGGTACCGCGAGTCCAATAATTAAGAAAGGAGTCGCAGATGAAAAAACAGCAGGCAAGTCAAGCCAGCCACAGAAGGAGCAACATGGCGAGAGGTAAACGACTGGCAGCTGAAGAAGGATAGAGTTTTCACCTTTATTTATCAAGGACTTCGACCTGATTTAAGAAGTTTATTATCCGGTACAACTAATGACAGAGAAGCATGGAAGATTCTGACAGATCATTTTGAGCCGAGAACCCGTGCCCAGGTAATTCGCCTATTAGACGAATTTTTTATGATGAGATTCGAGCCGAATGAAGACGTCGGGCTTTTTATAAGTAGGGTGTAGGAAGCGGCTGGTCGTCTTAAAGCAGCTGGACATGAGCTTCAACCACTCTGTATAGGTTTTCAGCTAATACGTTCTTTGCCACAGGAGTATCAACCAGCAATACAATAGATTTATCGTTGGAGTGACGAGGAATTTCATCCATATAAAATTGAGGCCGAATTAATACTGGAGTAAAACAGACTGCAACTGATGGAACGGGATTTCCAAAAGAACCAAATAGCTTTCCTCAGCAGGACGACTGAATCAAACCAAGGTTACAGCAACAGTCCAGGTAAAAACTTTAAATCGCTTAAAGAGGAAGTTGTAGTAGACCGGTTTGATAAAATTTCTACTAAAGATAGGGTAATTGGACCCTGTTTTAAATGTAAACAATGTGGTCATCTTATAAAAAATTGTAGAGATAGGACTAAAGCTATTTCCCATAAGAGTCAGGGGAAACTTAAGAAAGGCTAGGGAAATTTAGTGGAAATTGAGGCAAATTCAAGTAATTCGGATACTTTTACCGACTGTACTGTTTGGGTTGTAAATACTGCAGCGACATCACACTTTAGTGATAACAGAAATTTGTTTTGTACCTTTTGGCCAGTAAGTAACGTGCAAATGACATTAGCCGCGGGATCGGTTAATAGCCCGATTGAAGGGATAGGTACAATTAAATTTATAGTTAAATCGGGAAAGTCTCAATCCATAGTTATACTAAAAGATGTAATGTATAACCCTAAATTAAGACGCAATTTGTTGTCTGGATCTAAACTTGAAAAGGAAGGTGCACATTTTGTAGGTTCGAAGGGAAAGATAAAAGTTTATAGATCAAATTGGTCAGAGATGTTTACTGCGAACAGAAAACATAATTTATATTTTTTAAAACCTACAAAATACTTAGTTAAAAATAACGAGATTAGTAGTATGTTGCAAGAAACTAGTAATGTGTCGGAAATAAGCCATAAAACTAATGAAGTATTATGGCATAATAGATTCTGCCATATAAATCAGGATTATCTGTTAAATACTAGTAAAAATCAAAGCGTAAGGGGCTTACCGAGGTTTAAAAGGTTGGAAGAAATTGCACAATATGTAAAATAGCTAAAGCAAAGCGGATATCTTTTAAACCATTAGGCCATGTTAGATCTAAAGGACCTTTAGAGCTAATACATATGAATATATGTGGACCTTGCCGGTTGTTTCCCAGAGTGGTTGTAGTTATTTTTTATCGGTTACCGATGATTATTCTAAGAGGGTTACGGTATTCCCCATTCGAAGTAAAACTGATGTGTTTAATTGTTTCAAGAGATACCGATCTAGAGCGGAAAGATTTTTAAGTAAGAAAATACTATCTGTTCGAACCGATAACGGGCTAGAGTTCTGCAATGCAGATACGAGTAAATTTTTAGAAAACCAGGGGATCAGACATGAACGAACTAATACGTTTACTCCTGAGCAGAACGGCACTAGTGAACGTTATAATTTAACAGCTTTAGATGGGGTTAGGTCCCTAATAAAATATAGTGGTATACCGAAAAGTTTTTGGGATGAAGCGTTACTTTGCTATACATATGTTTGGAATAGGGTGTGTCATAAAGGTTTCCAGAAAACCCCTTTTGAATTGTATTCGAAAAGGAAACCTTCAGTATCACATCTTAAAATTTTTGAATGTTTAGCGTATGTGAATGTACCAAAACAGAAACGCAGGAAACTTGACATGAAGGCAAACCCAGGGATTATGTTAGGTTATGCATTAAAAACGAGAGGTTATCGTATCTGGCTAGAAAACGAACAAAAGGTTGTAGAAACAGCGAATGTTAGATTTGATGAAACTAAAAATGGGGTGGAAGCGGTACTGGGTCCAGAACGGAAATACACTAATTTTAATTTTTTTGAGCTTAATAGATCGGATGACGACGACGATCGTTTACCAGCGAATATACAACCGAAAGTTAAATCTTCATTATCCGAAAAACCCGAGGTAGAATCTGACACCAAACTTTTAACACCGTGTAATCAAATTCCCTGGATTAGAGACGCCGTTCCACGTAAAGGTGGTTGGCGTACTGACATTTATTACAGAATTGAGGGAACCAATACCAAGACTCCGTTCAATAAATGATGTTACAAAGTATTGCAATCAAAACAAAATAGCTTTAGATGAGACCATATTCAATTTTAGAGGCAACAATTCCCAATCTGGGAAAGTATCAGAGTTGACTAGGACAAGTAATCCCAAAGCTCATTTAACGGAAGTAAAAATACCTAAAAGTTATAATGCAGCGTTAAAATCATCCGAAGCATTGCAATGGAAAATCGCGATGGATAACGAAATGAAAGTTATGCTTGATCGCAAGGTCTGGGAATTAGTTAACCCGCCTCAGAATGCAAAAGTTCTAGGATGTAGATGGGTATATAGTATTCGGTATAACGATAAAATGGAACCGGTGCGATATAAAGCAAGGTTGGTAGCCCAAGGTTTTTGACAAGTTAAAGGCGATTCTTACGAGGAAGTGTTTAATCCTGTCTTAAATTTTTCGTTAATAAGATTGTTCTTTACAATTTTTGTTTGTTTATTTAAATGGTGCCATGTGCAATTAGACATAAATAGTGCTTACTTGTATGCTGATATTGATAAAGTTGTATATATGAAACAGCCGAGGGGTTATGAAGTAAATGACAATCAAGTGTGTATGTTAACAAGGGCTATTTATGGTTTACATCAAAGCAGTAGACTTTGGTACTTTGAAATAGATGAACTTTTACTAAATTTAAAATTTGAAAGGTTGTCATGGTGTAATTGTGTTTATTACTTTGCGAGACAATATAATTTTACTTTTGTATGTTGACGACATTGTAATTTTTGGTAAAACTGAATCTGATATAGAAGAGATTATACTTTTGTTAAAGAATAAACTTGATTTAAAAGTTTTAGGTAGAACTCATAGATTGTTAGGAATTGAGTTTGTCGAACAAGAAGAAAAATTGTTTTTGCATCAGCAAAGTTACATTGAACGGGTATGCGTTGTACGAGGAATATTTTCCCTATTAGTTCATTGCCAATGGCAAAGGGTAACGTGTTATCTAAACTTGATGAACCCAAAACGAGCCAGCAATTAAATGAAATGGCTAACATACCTTGCCGAAATTTGTTAGGTTCTTTAGCATTTATTGCTCACCGTACAAGGCCTGACATTATATACGCAATAAATATTTTATCACAGTTCCAAGCTAATCCTGGACTTAGACACTGGCATTGTTTGTTGAAAGTGTTAGGCTATTTAAAAGGTACTAGTAATTTGAAATTAAGTTTATCAAGAGTTACATTCCCTATGCTAACATGCTTTGCAGATTCGGATTTCGCTGCAAACCGAGACGACCGCGTATCCATAGGTGGTTTTATAATTTATTTTGATAAGGTGCCTATATCATGGCGGACATTTAAACAAAAGTCCGTTAGCCTGTCAACTATGGAAACAGAATACGTGTCGTTAGCTGAAGCAGCAAAGGAATTAATATGGTTGAAAAATAATTTTGATAATAAAATACTAAAATTAAGTTTGAGCCATTATGTTATATTTTGCGATAATCAAGCCGCTATTGAGTTCTCAAAGTCACCCATAGAAAACTACAGAACTAAACATAGATATAAAGTACCACTTTTTAAGAAATTTAATTTACGCTAAAAGTTTTAAGTTAAAAATTTTTAAAAGTAAATCTAATCCTGCCGATAACTTTACAAAGCGAATGACTAATGAGCAATTGAACAAGATTTGTTTGGAGGTTTTTGAGATATAAAATTCTCGAACTTAGGTAGGTTGATTTTTATTTAGGATATAAGTGTTTACCATTGAATAAAAATTTTTTTTTGGTCAAACTCTTCGATGTGAACTTTTAAATGTAATATGAAATGCTTTTGAGTATTGTATGTGTATGAATATATTTTATGTACTTTTTATAACAGTTTTTTTATATAACTGTGTTTATACAAAGCATGTATTTTTTATGCCTCGAATTCAGTGTGAAATGAGGTAAGTTACCGGAGGAAAAAGGGGGCCGATTGATGTCATACTGCATACCTGGAAAGTGTTTTCCCTCCGGTTAAGAAATCACTCCTGGTAAAGATTACTTAGTGACGTCAAACCTCCACACCAGTTGAAATAATTCTTCTAATCCACTTCACCGGGCAGTATGTTAAACTGCCCGGTGAAGTGGATCGTGGCTCTTATGTAGATTAGCAAGTGAAGACTGTATGTAAACCGCCGGCAAATGCAGGCCTTGATGCTCTTTCGTGGCCGCCCTGTAAGGGATGTCCGTTCTGTAAACTGTTTTACTTGTAGGTAGCAAGTTGCTACCCAGTAGTGTACAGTTCTTAATGTTTCTTTTATAGTAATGTTATTTTTAATAAACGAGTCAGCCTCTGGCATTTCGAGTGTTTTTCTCATAAAAAACTTCACATCTACTGCATACCTGCTATTGATATGGCGTAGTATTCTTACATTTATATGTATGGGATACTTTAGAAGCACAACATAGTATAGCACTGAGGCAAGTGCAGCTATTTTTCCTGCACTTGGCATTCAGAATCATCCGAGGGTACAGTTTATTAAGCGTTGTATTAGAGCGGGGACTTACTTGCTAAAGCGATTTTGGTTTTTTACTGATTAAGTGGCCATACGATTTTGCAGACGGTTAATGTTTAAATTTATGTATTGTAAGATTTTGTTTTCATGGAAATATAAAAGAAGTATTTCATCAATATAAAGGGAAATGTTTTAGTGTGGTAAAGTTTTTTCGGTGATGTATTATATTTATTGAAATAATTAGATGAAAAACAATGTTTAGTTTTAAAGAAACGCATTTTAACAGAACAGTCCAAATTTTATCATTCATTGTGTCTTACAGACAGTATATAAGTTATATTATGTAACACCATATTCCTGGTTTTGTTTTTAAAAATTGTCAAGATGTTTTTCGCAGAATATATGATTTCCAATTGTTAAAAACAATTCATAAATATAATTTAATCCACTGACCGAACGAGAAACAGTTCGCTCTATTGCGCCAGCGTGCAGTGAAATCCTCTGCACGTGGAATAGACGTTTGGTTTGTCGGCACCGGGCGCCATGTGGTGCTACGTTTGCTGAACATATAAGTTTTTCGTGGAAGCCCGAAGATTTGCTTTTTCGACGACGATATGACGCCATACAACAAAAGACATGATTTTTGCTTCAGCGCTAGTGAATTCTCATAAGTTTAGCTGTTTTTATAGTCCTAACTCGACTACTCGTAGGTAAATATTTTATTTGTTGTAATCTTTAAATTTATATTCATAATAAATAACCCGTTTCAGAATGGAGAACTCGGATGTCTCAATAATTAAAGATTTATTGGAAAATCCATGTTCTCTGCACACCCTGCATGAAAACCAACCGCACACCACTGGTTAAAATGTATATATATAGCCCACAAGGGAAATATGTAATGAAGGGACATGAAAAATCTTCATTACACCGGTCTCATTAGCCCTCAAAATTGCAAAAAGTAGACAGTAGCGCTCCAAACCACTGAATGTCGTACATCAAATTTTGGAAATCTACAGGCTACGTCTATTAAAGGTCGAAACCTGGAGGACTTATAGATGTACATAACACGTCTTAGATATCTAACAGACGTCGAAATCACACACGACCATAAGACATCTATTTTTTTAATCTTATAGAGTTCTATAGCACGTCCTGGATGTCATAGATGAATTTCGATCTCTATTAGATGGCTATAAGCTCTATGTGGTTGTGTGGGCAGTTGTACGAGAAATAGTTTTCCTATTAGTTCATTGCCAATGGCAAAGGGTAACGTGTTATCTAAACTTGATGAACCCAAAACGAGCCAGGAATTAAATGAAATGGCTAACATACCTTGCCGAAATTTGTTAGGTTCTTTAGCATTTATTGCTCACCGTACAAGGCCTGACATTATATACGCAATAAATATTTTATCACAGTTCCAAGCTAATCCTGGACTTAGACACTGGCATTGTTTGTTGAAAGTGTTAGGCTATTTAAAAGGTACTAGTAATTTGAAATTAAGTTTATCAAGAGTTACATCCCCTATGCTAACATGCTTTGCAGATTCGGATTTCGCTGCAAACCGGGACGACCGCGTATCCATAGGTGGTTTTATAATTTATTTTGATAAGGTGCCTATATCATGGCGGACATTTAAACAAAAGTCAGTTAGCCTGTCAACTATGGAAGCAGAATACGTGTCGTTAGCTGAAGCAGCAAAGGAATTAATATGGTTGAAAAATATTTTTGATAATAAAATACTAAAATTAAGTTTGAGCCATTGTGTTATATTATGTGATAATCAAGCCGCTATTGAGTTCTCAAAGTCACCCATAGAAAACTACAGAACTAAACATATAGATATAAAGTACCACTTTTTAAGAAATTTAATTTACGCTAAAAGTTTTGAGTTAAAATTTGTTAAAAGTAAATCTAATCCTGCCGATAACTTTACAAAGCCAGTGACTAAAGAGCAATTGAACAAGTTTTGTTCGTAGGTTTTTGAGACATAAAATTCTCGAACTTAGGTAGGTTGATTTTTATTTAGGATATAAGTGTTTACCATTGAATAAAAATTTTTTTTTGGTCAAACTCTTCGATGTGAACTTTTAAATGTAATATGAAATGCTTTTGAGTATTGTATGTGTATGAATATATTTTATGTACTTTTTATAACAGTTTTTTTATATAACTGTGTTTATACAAAGCATGTATTTTTTATGCCTCGAATTCAGTGTGAAATGAGGTAAGTTACCGGAGGAAAAAGGGGGCCGATTGATGTCCTGACCAAGCTGTTACTGCAAATATTTTGACCAATTTGCCTGCATACTTTCGTCCATTAACGATGGCTCTTGAAAACAGTGTCCAAAAATAGATCACTGATTTAATATGCGAGAAATTGCTCTCTGAATATCCCAAAATGGGAAATCAAGAGCAAAATGCATACGCGATAAGGGTTAGCAGCCAGGAATCAAAATTTAGTGGCAAATGCAACACATGTGGAAAAATTGGCCATAAAGCAAACTTTTGCAGAACGAAGAAAAACAAATCAAATTTTGCAAATAAGAGGGATGCCAGAAAGAAGGAAGAGCATAATCCCCGAATTAAAGAAGCTTGGATTATGAATGCAGATTCTGAAACTACCATTAATGATGAACCATGGATTATTGACTCTGGGTCAGATAGACATATGACGTATCATAAAGAATGTTTTTCAAACTTTGCAGAATTAGCTCCATGCCGTGTAAAGACTGGTGGAACTATTATACATAGTACAGGTGAAGGAAGTGTAACTTTAAATATACGAAGAAATAACACTACTGTAGAAGTGACTTTAAATAATGTTTTGTACGTTCCAAAATTAACTGCCAATTTAATATCTGTGAAGTATCTTGCAGAAAAGTTAAATATCTTAACTGTGCTAAAAACTGCAAATTAGTTGAAAAGCAGAGTAAGAAAGTTCTTGCTACAGGGACTTCAAAAAGTAATAATTTGTATTATTTAGATACTGTTCAAAGTACAGCCTTTATAACTACAAAAGTCGAATCAGTTAATATGTGGCATAAAAGACTTGCCCATCTGAGTTACCCTGGACTTCAAAGATTAAAATCTATGGCACATGGTATCAATTTTTCTGATTATCCCGACAAATGTATATCCTGTATTAAGGGGAAAATTCACCGCCAGCCATTTCCAAATCAAAAACTTAAAAGAGCTAAAAATGTTCTTGAACTTGTCCATTCAGACTTATGTGGACCAATGGAAATTCCTAGTCATGGTGGTACAAGGTATTTCTTAACACTGACAGATGATAAAATATGAATAACTTTTGTCACTTTCCTGAAGACAAAGGATGAAGTGTACAACAAATTCATAGAGTTTAAAGTATATGTTGAAAGACAAACTGAAAAGAAATTGAAGGCTATCCGAACTGATAGAGGGACTGAATTTATAAATTCCCAAATGAAACAGTTATTCCAAAAAGAAGGCATTGCACACCAAACTATTATTGCATACACTCCCGAACAAAATGGAGTTGCTGAAAGATGCAATCGAACACTTGTGGAAAGAGCATGTGCCATGTTAACTGAAGCTAACTTAGACCAACGATTTTGGGCAGAAGCTGTAAGTACTGCATCTTATTGTAAAAACAGAAGTACAACTGTTGCTGTGAATGGCAAAACTCCATATGTACTATAAAAACTTATATGTTCAGCAAACGTAGCACCACATGGCGCCCGCCGCTGCGGTGCCGGCAAACCAAACGTCTATTCCACCTGCAGAGGATTTCACTTCACGCTGGCGCAATACAGCGAACTGTTTCTCGTTCGGTCAGTGGATTAAATTATATTTATTAATTGTTTTTGACATTTGGAAATCATATATTCTGCGAAAAACATCTTCACAATTTTTAAAAACAAAACCAGGGATATGGTGTTACAGATATAACTTATATACTGTCTGTAAGACACAATGAATGGTAAAATTGGGAATGTTCTGTTAGAATTCGTTTCTTTAAAACAAAACATTGTTTTTCAGCTAATTATTTCAATAAATATAATACATCACCGAAAAAACTTTACCACACTAAAACATTTCCCTTTATATTGATGAAATACTTCGTTTATACTTCCATGAAAACAAAATCTTACAATATATAAATTTAAACATTAACCGTCTGCAAAATCGTATGGCCAGTCAATCAGTTAAAAAACCAAAAGCACGTAAGTCCCCGCTCTAATATAACGCTTAATAAACCGTACCTTCGGATGATTCTGAATGCCAAGTGCAGGAAAAATAGCTGCACTTGCCTCAGTGCCATATTATGCTGTTCTTCTCCAGTAGCCCATACATATAAAGCGTGATTTTCAATTTAGTGCGCAGTGCGTACACATCAGAACTTCCTATGTTCGTTTGCGAGCTACGTGGTGCAGCACCTAGTACCGCACTCACTGCGGGAATACAAGCAAGCAAATCAACATAATATTTGAATATATTATAAATAATATTTATTATATACCATATAAAGATAGGTAGACATAGGTGCAGAAAATTATTGTTTCTCATAATTTTGCCAGGGCGTGCAGTGCACACCCTGCCCATATGGACCGCACGCCACTGCAGACGTCATATATTTCCGAAAAGATGGAAAGATTTCCGACAAGTTTTGCATATAAACATAACCGTAATAAATTGAAAAAACAAACGAATATATTTTGGAATACCATCTAAAAACGAATGTATAAAAAGCATTGAAACATTAGCACAAGATTATATGATTTCTTATGATAATCTCTGCTCATTTTTATAAGGATAGCAGGTATACTAGAAATTACGGTTTTTTATACAGAGGATTCCAAATTTCACCAAGTGTTTTGCTTATAATTTGCAGAGTTCTCAATATGAAAGAATTTTTTTTATTCCAGAAAGCATGACAAGTGACATTGTACACAATACCCTGCCATTAGAATTGAAAAATAATGAATATTGAATGAAAGATGAGAAGGTTTACTAAAATAATGTTCAATGCGCATGCGCCATAGTAACCGAAATATAAAGTGCATAATTGTTTAGCTAAATGTCTACAGAAACTTTTGTGAAAGTTCTGAAAACATAGCTAAGAAATTCTGAAAGTAATCATCAATAGATTAAGCTCGAAATCCGTTGCTCCTAAAGTGAAGCAAAGGAATGAGGGGTTGTATCCAAATATAGTATAGTATTTTGTAAAAGTACAAAAAATAAATACAGTATAATGCTTGCAGATGTGCCAATATTTCTTCTGTAGCCAAAACGATCGCTCATCTGACAGCCTTGACATTCTGGGGAAATTTCAGCGAATATGCGATAGTTAGAAACAGAATTTGGTCTCCATTCTACATGCAATATTGTGTACGTTATATTACCGTTAATCAATGAACAGCCTCCGGAACGAAAGTAAAATCGTCCTAACGTCATCAAATACGTTAGCATGTCAGTAAAAAGTAGGTCACTGCTCATGAGGCGTTAATAGAACCTGTAGTAATGAAAATTAGCTTAAGACATGAGTGAAACGAAGGAGAGAGGGGTATTATCATTGGAGTCTGTCTGTTCGGACATTCAAACAGATTTCCTTTAAGTTCCAGATCTAACAGCCCAATTACCACTTGTGGTTAAAAAAAAAACTCTGAAATTGCAATCCCGATAAGAGAAGCGACAAAAAGCATTGGGGAGGAAGCGACGATGTATCGTCGTGTTGTCGAGGCCAACCAACAAATGCCGTTGGACAGCATAGCCACCAGTTCCGAGTGGTATCTGGAAGTGAGAGCGAAACAACCGAGAGCGGAGCAACCCCAAAAATTTGTTGAGAGTTGCATGCCATGGGATTTCTTTTGGCAATGTGTAGTCCATAAGTTTAGGGTAACAAACTTTATCACGGGTGATTACAGAGGTGTAGAATACGATGCAGCTGGACAATGGACCAATGGAAGATCATAATATGAAGTAATGAATCACACTATTACGTTACGGTATTCCGACAGGCGTATCTGAGCCTAGCGAATTCCAGGTGACCGCTATTTATATGCCATATTATATTATGCTATTCCCATTGTTACAATTTGGAGGTAGCGGAATCACAGTTTCGTCGTGCTTTACATGGTTTTGAATTCAATCTTTTGTTTTTTGTGCCTGGAGCCCTGAATGCCGAACACTATGAAGACACTGTAGACAATAGTAGTCATATCCTTTGGCAAGGGTTCAGAAGTGAACCCTGTGTGTTCCAGTCTGATAAATACAACACATGTTATAAAACAGTGGTTTGGCACACGGGAGCCCAAGAGCCAAATTGCTCAGTTCATAACCCTGATTTCAATCCAATTGAACATCTTTGGAATGAGATAGAACGCCGGTTGATAGCTTTATCACTAAAACCAAACTCTTCTCCGTATTACAGGAAGAATGGAGAGCAATTCTGGAGTCAAATCTACCCCACAGTCTGCCATATAGAAAACTCTGCCTAGAAGGGTCGAGGTTACAGCAAAAGGTAGACCAACGCCATACTATCAACATCAAGCGAATAGTTGATACTGCTCTATCCGTTAAATTGTAAAATTACAATTACGTTTTCTTTTATATGTAAAGACTGACCTGTAGTTTAGTTCATTTATATTTGCAAGAGATTTGTAAATCATCACTAAATGCATACGTTTTCAAAATGTAACTTGTATGTGTTTGAGTGATTTAAAATATCATACAGTGAAAGAAATATTGCAAATTTTCCCATTTACTCGCCACTCGGGAAATTTTAAACATAAAATTGCAGTTTAAAAAAACAGAATTCTATTTATTTTATCAAGGATTACATTCATAATTTTGTATCATTAATAATTACATTAATAATTTTGTAATAATGTAATAATTCCTTGTACCAATCTCTGTTTCTGGGACTTTCACTAAAGGTTGGTATACATATTGAGATAAAAAATTACGAAATTTCCGTTTTTATTCTACTTATTCATGTGAAGTGAACATTATTTTAGTAAACCTCCTCATCTTTCATTCGATATTCATTATTTTTTAAATCTGTTTGCAAAGTTTTGCAGACAATGTATGTCATTACGTCGCTTATTATGCTTTCTGAAAATAGTCTTTTTTTCTATAGAAATCTCTGCAAATGATAAGCAAAACACTTTTGAAATTTGGGATTGTCAGTATAAAAAAAAACTTAATCTCTCCTCGAGTGTACGTGATATCCTCATAAAAATTAACTCGAATTATTACATGAAACCATATAGCCATCTGCTATAGTGTCAAACATACATTCGTTCTGCTATAGTGTAAACATGCTTTACATACATTCGTTTTGACAGGTTATCTCAAATTATATTCGGTTTCTTCAATTTCTAATGCAGGAACTAGGTTCTTTGTTCCCCCATTGGCAGAAAAGGGACTACCAAATAGAGTGGAAAAAATATATGCTTTATCCGTGTAACATATATTCAGAACGAACTGAACTTTCAGAATAAAAAATGACCAACTACATAAAGAGCAAAGGTATTTATAACATTATTTTTCTAGTTTTACCGTCGATGATTTCGTCTGTAATTCAAGCTGTTTGTGGTATCTTTTTCAATACACAGTATGGTTACATTCCTTGTACCAACGAGAAACGTAGATAGCAGTGGCGTGCGGTAGGTTTTCATGCAGGGTGTGCAGAGAACATGGATTTCCCGATAAATTTTTAATTATTGAGACATCTGAGTTCTCCATTCTGAAACAGGTTATTTATTATGAATATAAATTTAAAGATTACAATAAATAAAATATTTACCTACGAGTGGTCGAGTTATAACTATAAAAACAGCTGAACTTATGAGAATTCTACTAGCACTGAAGCAAAAATCATGTCTTTTGTTGTATGGTGTCATATCGGCGTCGAAAAAACTACGCTTCGGTTTTCTTGGAAAAACTTATATGTTCAGCAAACGTAGCACCACTTGGCGCCCGCCGCTGCGGTGCCGACAAACCGAAAGTCTATTCCACGTGCAGAGGATTTCGCTGCACGCTGGTGCAGTAGAGCGAACTGTTTCTTGTTCGGTCAGTGGATTAAATTATATTTATTAATTGTTTTTAACATCTGAAAATCATATATTCTGCAAAAAAATCTTGACAGTTTTTAAAAACAAAACCAAAGTTATGGTGTTACATAATATAACTTATATACTGTCTGTAAGACACAATGAATGGTGAAATTTGGACTGTTCTGTTAAAATTAATTTCTTTAAAACAAAACAACATTGTTTTTCAGCTAATTATTTCAATAAATAGAATACATCACCGAAATTAATTTACCACACTAAAACATTTCCCTTTATATTGATGAAATACTTCTTTTATATTTCCATGAAAACAAAATCTTACAATATATAAATTTAAACATGAACCGTCTGCAAAATCGTATGGCCAGTTAATCAATTAAAAAACCAAAAGCGCTTCAGCACGTAAGTCCCCGCTCTAATACAACGTTTAATAAACCGTACCTTCGGATGATTCTGAATGCCAAGTGCAGGAAAAATAGCTGCACTTGCCTCAGTGCCATAGTATGCTGTTCTTCTCCAGTAGCCCATACATATAAAGCGTGATTTTCAATTTAGTGAGCAGTGCGTACACACCAGAACTTCCTATGTTCGTTTGCGCGTTACGTGGTGCAGCACCTAGTACCGCACGCACTGTGGGAATACAAACAAGCAAATCGACATAATATTTGAATATATTATAAATAATATTTATTATATACCATATAAAGATAGGTAGACATAGTTGCAGAAAATTATTGTCCCTCATAATTTTGCAAGGGTGTGCAGTGCACACCCTGCACATATGGATAGCACGCCACTGGTAGATAGGATTTTATCAGTATCAGTGAGCTAGAAGAACAGTTCACATTAAGCACAAACAGGTATAGAAAGTTTCTCAATGTAATAACTAAATTAGTGTATGTATCGAATAAATTTTATTTTCTAAGAAGTCTTTCATCACTGAAACTTTACACTCGGGAAATAGCTATGACTTTACGCGTATTTAAATTAGCAAAATTTGAAATGGAAGGGCTTACGGTAAGGGGTAAGGGGTAAGGTTGGGGATAGGAAGAGAGTATTGGGTAGTTCGAAAAATCGAAATCAGAAAAGAATTCAATGTTCTCTTTTCCTCTGTTCTACTGTTATAATAGAAAAAAATGAGCAAGGCAGTTTACCAAATTGCAATATGATAAAGCAAATATTTTTAAATTCTTGCGTTTTTTAAAAAATCAAAATCAATAAAAAATTTAAAGATTTTTTTTCTATTCTGCTTTAAAAAATAAAGTCGAAGTTCCAAATTCCTACGTGGAATTAGAGATGTAAAAAACCCGGAATTTTGAATAGATGAGAATAAACCTGGAAATTTTGGGGAATAAACCCGGAATTTTGGGAACTTTGGGAAGAAATCATTTTAACAATGTTTAGATTTATTTTTTCAACAGTGGCTTTTAAGAACTAGCATATTATTTCTAAGAGATTTTTTTTTACTTTTGGCAATATATATATATATATATATATATATATATATATATATATATATTCAAGAAATAATAGTAATGAGCATTTAAATGATTTTATAGTAGTACTTATGTAGTTAATTACCCTGTTAGTCTTATCAAACACATAACTGGTTGCTTTAATTTTAATTGCTAATATAATAATTATTTTGATCATTATTTATTATGTAAATTACTTTATGTTAAACTTTTCCCCCTCCTTTTATAATATAAAAATAAATCATTAAATTTAAAATAACAGTTTATTATTTTTTGTAACGCATATATCATTTAAAGGTGTAATCAAATGACAATATTGCATTTTGTGTCCAATTTCTACACACACACACATATTATATATACATACATACATACATACATACATACATACATACATACATATATATATATATATATATATATATATATATATATATATATACAGAGAGAGAGAGAGAGAGATGTTATCCAAGAAAAATAATGATTTATGGGTTTTATGACACTACAGATTATTGTCTAATATTTATGTAATAATAAAAATATTGTAAATTTTTCAAAGGAAAAATATTCTCATACTTTCATGCTAAACATGATACCTTGCCAAATATAGTTAGTTAATCCCAATTATTCAGTTTTTTGGCTGTTTGGCTTATTCATTACAATTGCCAGTTAATTATTAATATCAAATCATTTATGAAATGTAAAAATTGTTTTGGGCGATTAGGATAAAAGTAAACAAAATACTTCAAAATTCCCATGTTTTGGAAATTTTCAAAATTCCTTCCCCAAAAAACCAGTTTTTTCCCGGGTTTAAACCGGGTATTTTTCCACTGCTCACAACTCTACGTGGAATATAGTAGAGGTATGCTGAAAGAAAGGGACAGGGCTAGATTGTAACCCAGACTTGGAGGTTTAAATACATCAAAGTTCGTAGGTATTCAAAAAATAGAAGTTAGCAAAAATTTTCAAAAGTACTGTGTTCCTGTGTTCTACTCTTAATCATTATTTTGATAGTTCTAATTTATTGTCTTTTTCTCACGCTCCCATTAATGTACATAAAACAACACATACATTTCCGATAATAAAAAGCTTCAATATATGAATCGGAAATTTACCAAAAGTAAGAATTGTAAAACAAAAAGAAAACGTGAACCTTTTTGGAAGACTTTGAACGAGAGAATCAAAAGAAAAATTTTATGGCTCCACTTATTAAAAAAAATCTAAATTTATTCTTATTTTAAATTTAACCCTCTGACTGCTCAAATTGTAGACCAAAATCGGTTCAAAAAGTGTCCAGTTTTTTATACATTTTAAAACTATATATATGTAATGAGACTGACTTCTCTATGGGGGGTTGCAGTCATGGCCATAAAAATGATACCGTTTCAGCTAAAGACCTTTATTAAGAAAACTTTGAAGGACGGGTTCCCACTTCATCATAGGGACAAACTGAAGGGTCAGCTAGCATGAAGTTCTATGTACAAGACACTTAACACCTGGGTCAACATCTGTGGGAAAATATCTCTAGAAAAATCTGTCTCCGCTAGCGTGTATCTCCTTTTTATTTGGAAATTTCCTAAATTGTCCGCTAGGGCCATGTAGGTTTATAATTGGCCAGGCCCCTTCTCTGAGGGCGTAACCTGTAGCCCCAGTGGTCAATTTAGGTTAGGGGTTAAAAAGGGGAATGGAAAATGATGCGGGAATTTTTACCCTTGATTTACGTTTTGAAAACCCCTGAGAATTTTCCTTACATATATATATAAAATATAATATGCACTTTTTCCTTCTAGGAAAGATTTTCTAAGAAAGATTCTTATCGTGAGAAATTAAACTGTCAAAAAAAACCAATTTCAGATGTTATCACGAGAAAAATTTTTTTAATAAATTTCATTGAATTACAGTTAATTTCTATTTATTACACGTATAAATATAATTATATTATTTAATATAACTATAGTTCTACTCACATAATTCTATTTATTACATAATTAAACGTATAATAATGAATATAATTTATTTCACTGGTTAAAAAATAAAAAAGTGGGATACGCTTCTCAAAAAAGGAAGAAAAACAAATGCCCGTGGAAATCGCGGGATAAGCAGCCAGAGGGTTAAACCTAAGAATTCTAAAATGTGTGTAGCAAATTGTGGCTGCATTGATTAATTAGCGATTAGAGCTAATCAAAGATTAAACTCTTTGCCAACTGAACTACGGCCGATCCCACCAAAGTCGTTTAACGGCTAACTACGATTAGCCACGATTAACCCTGGCACCAACCAATGGGGGAACGCAATTCTCCGTTTAAACAGAGATTAATCTCGCTTAGCGTTAAACGACTTTGGTGGGATCGGCCCCTAGAAAGTTAATCTCCTTGAGACAACATTGACTTTACGATTACCTCTAATTCGCTATAATTAAGAGCTTAGTCAATCTTTGATGGGTTATAAATTTTAAGTTCAGGTCTTTGTTCAATTTTTTATAACGTGAAAATGATTTTTCAAAAGTTCTTTACACTTTTGCTAATTTAGGTTATCTCTAAATTTTGTTGAATAGGGGAATATACTTGTGCAAGTATTCGAAATAACTAATTTGTTGCCTTACCACATTTCTCGACATTTGAAATCTATTCTCAACCATGCAACAATGAACTGAAAATAGTAAAGAAAGTGTGACATTAACAGTTTAAAATAAATTTTAACAGCTGTGAGAAGATTTAATTTGACGTTTTATTATCTAATGATTAAATAGTAGTACGTTTTGTTGATCATGTTTTTTCATGATCATTCATGGCATCATGTCTTTTCCTGCACTCATCAATTCGCCGATTGTCACTCAGAGCTACGGGGTTCTTTACTTGGATACACGAGGTTTCTGATGGCCGTCTATCAAACTGACATCTAAGATAAATAAAATTAATTCTTTTGAAAAGTTGGTTAATTCTTAGTGTGTTTTGTTGATCAGGTTTTTTCATGATCATTCATGGCATCATGTCTTTTCCTGCACTCATCAATTCGCCGAGTGTCACTCAGAGCTACGGGGTTCTTTACTTTGATACACGAGGTTTCTGATGGCCGTCTATCAAACTGACATCTAAGGTAAATACAATTAATTCTTTTTAAAAGTTGGTTAATTCTTCCTCCTGGTTTTGCCCGACTGAGTCAGAGGATGTTAACTTTAAAAATATCGAATTGTTTAAATTGGCTCATATGATAAACATGAATGAGAACTTTGAAATCTGTATCTTCGATGTTTTTAAATTTATGCATATAATTTTATTTATTTTATTTAATAATTTTATTTATTAATTTTTTTAAACTAATGTGCATTATAAATGGCTTATTTCCATGTTTTTTTTATTTAAAATTCTATGCATTCATAAGTCTAAAGTTATTTTATTTATTTTGTGTTAAGATACAAGCTTGAAGTTTTATATAAAGCTTTTTAATGATACATAGGATAACACTGTGAATAAACAAAAAGTGCCTTCATTATGTTATACACTGATATAAAGAAAAAAAAATCTGTCAAAATTCTTGGATTCATTGTATCAGTAATGTTCTTTTAAAGTATAAATCTATCGATATCTAAAAATTCATTTACAGACTTTATAAGGAACTTTAATAGATCTAAAAGAGGATTTGAAGCAAAAATACTGATGGGGATTTTAAAAACGTTTTACAGTTTTGTTTTGTTTTTTAAGTAATTTTTTTAATACTTTATCTTCTTGACCTGCTTTAAATTGGATCTTAAAATACACAACAATTCCAAAATATACTGTAATATTTCAAATAAACTTGTTTGCTTTTAAAGTTAAACTTGTTTTCCCTTAAAATTGAACGGGTGTTGGGTGCATAAAAATGTATGCTTGTCAGCATGTCTATTGTTTCTGTTTTTTTTTCAATCTAGTTTAACTGAACAATTCACAACTCCTACACCAGTGTCTATAAATGAAATATTTTATATTTTTCTTGCAGTATGTGTGTGTGTGTGTTTTAAATAAATCTTTATTACAGCATGCTCCATGACAAAATAGTCACATTACATTCATCGAAACAATATAACATACAACTTATACACAATACTTACATATACAAAATAATTTTAAAATTTAAACAGGGAATGTTATTAACAAAACGAAGAAAAATAGAAAAACAATCAGGTCTAATTAACATCTCGAGTTCTGGAGGCCACATCAGTCCACTAGTAATAACATGCTGGTACAGTTCACATCTAAAAGAGTCTAGCTGAGGACAGGATAATAAGATCTGTTCCATACTTTGAGTTTCATTTTGATAACAGGAGCATTGAGGAGAATCAACATGCTTAAACCTGAATAAATATTCTTTTACTCTGGCATGTCCGGAAAAAACTTGAGTTAATTTAAATGAATGTGAAATTTAGCTTTAATCTTTCGTGCACCGAAGGAAAAAAACTTCTTAGTTATATTGCCGTTATTAGTTATATTCCATTCGTTTTGCCATAAGTCTAATATTTGCTGATACTTCTGTCTTTTGATAAAAGTCTTGGGAATCTTACCGAATTTTATAGGACAGTTTGATTCAGCCGCAAGTTTGGCAAGTTCATCTGCCTTTTCATTCCCATGATTGCCAGAATGCCTTCTTATCCAATCGATGCAAATTTTAAAATTCTTTTCAGCTAATTTCCAGAGTAAGAAACGTATTTTTTCGATAGTTTCCTCATGGCATTTTCTATCCCGTATTTTAAAAAGCGTTATTTTACTATCAGTGTATAAAATAATGTTAGTAAACAGAAACCTGTCACTAAAAGAAATCCAACTTAAAGCTTGCAATATAGCAAAAGCTTCGGCTTGATTATTTGAACAATTTGAGTGCAATTTAAATTGTTTTTCCTCAATTATTCTGTTACTTATATAAACGACAAAAGCACAACCAGTGTTATTATTTAACTTACTTCCATCAGTGAATATTTGCATGTAATTTTCTTTATCAAAATCATTTTTTATTGAAACTTATTTCCCCGGGTGCAACCAGTATTTTGGATTGAGTTCAGTGTCGATCTTTCTTAAAGTATCCAGTTTTACATTACAATAGATTTCCGAATTTTCCTGAATATTTAAACATATAGGAATAATGCCTGCCAGCACGCAAGAACCCTCGTAAGAAATCGTACGAAAACACTTATTCTCAAAACAATTAACCTCTGAACTGTCCTAAGCTTACGCTTGTTATACTCAAAGCTTAAACCCTCTACCCAAGCCGGTGCTGCATATGTTAGCAGTAATAAAATGGCACCATCATAAATAATCTTTAATGCCTTCGAATCAATACCCCAACCAATTCTTGCCACCCTAGAAAGCATATTGAGAGTAACACTTACTTTTTTGAATAAATTATCTATGTGCGCCTTCCAACGTAGTCTTCTGTCCAAGATCACTCCAAGGTATCGCATTTCACATACTTTTTAATACCCAACCGTCCATGTAAATTTTAATTTCTTGTCTTTTTTTAGAAAAATGCAGAATATTAGATTTTTCAAAATTTAATTTAACCTTGTTTTTAGAAGTCCATTCCAAAATTTTTGACATGCAAATATTTCCATGCGTCTCTAATTCGATTTCAGTCTTTGCACTAATCAATATAAGAAGGTCATCTGCGAAAGCAACTATATCCACATTTGAAGAAAAATTTAGCTTTAATAATGAGTCATAAAAAATTGTCCAAAATCCCAGACCACAGCACGAACCCTGGGGACAACCCATAGTGACTTCTCTCGTAATACGTAGCGAAGAAGTAGAAAGGCAAGCCGAGCGTTCTGCAAAATAGTCTCTAGCAAGCCAGTACAGGTTTCTAGGACAATTAAATTCTCGTAACTGGTTCAATATCGCAGGCCACCAGGCAGCATCAAAAGCCCCTTTGACATGGCTGTTCTATTCTAAAAAAAATAGTCTTTGGGAGAGCAAATTAGTATTCAAAAAAATTAAACATTCGACCACAAACTTCAACATCAGCAACAACCTTTATTTTCTTTTTCCAACTCTTTTTGCGTTGCCACCGGCGGGAAAACAAAAACAGCCGAGCTCGCGACATTCTCCCACCTTTTGATTTTTAAGTTAAATCATCATAAATAAAAATCAAAACAATATAAAACAATACTAAAATAAACAAAAATACTAAATGAATACTAAATGAATTACGAATTAAATGAGTTCAAGTAAGTGAAGAAAGTTCAAGAGGATATAGCTTCTTGTCAGGTCGGATCAATTCTCCAGCTCTCGTTTTTACTTTCACCACGCATACTTGTCTTTTCCGGGATAAATATCCATGCTTTCTTGGCAGTTCTTAAATGTAGTGGGCCTGCAACATCAACCCCTGTCACTTCAAATGCAGATGCTTCTCGAATTCTATCTTCGGGAAGAGTAGAGGGTAAGGTCTCTGGTGCTCTGGCTGTGTGTCTCTTGCTACATAGGATACATTTGGATAAGACTCTTTGCACAGTTTTCCTGCCTCTTAGTATCCAAAATCTTTGACTCAGACTTGTCAGTACAAATTGTACACCAACATGCATAAGTTGCAAATGATAATCGAAGATTAATCGATGTACAAGTTCATCATTTGAAGGTAAGATGATGACATCTAAAATCTTCAGTATCCTCTCTTCTCATGATTTTGGTTTTCAATCGATAAATTCCATTTTCGTCTACATAAGTCATAAGACCTTTCAGGTTGTCTTCATTCAATGATTCGTTTTGAACTAATTTTAGCAATTTCTTTTCAGCATTATTAATTTCTTGAATGGTCAAGCTTCCTATCACTTTTTTCTTGTGGTTGTTTACAATTCCTTATGAATCTAAGAATCCATGATGTCAGTCGAATAACTTTAAAATAGCTAGATAAATATCTCAAATACCATTTTCCTTGGTTATTTTCAAATGGGAGGCAACAGTCTTTCTTCTTTCATTTTGTATCTCCTCTTCATTTAAAACAACTTCGGATTTGGGCCAATCTTCCTTTTTTCTTCTTAGCCAATATGGCCCCTCCCACCATCTGGATTTGATCAATGTACTTACAGAACATCTTCGAGATGGCATATCTGCCGCATTCAAGTTCCCTGGAATATGGTTCCATGTTCCGTTTGAAGTCAGATTTAATTTCTTTTATTCTATTTCTGACAAACACTCCAATTTTCTTCCTTTTCAATCCAGAACAATGCAGTTGATGAATCAGTCCAATAGAAAACTGGAATTTCTTCTAAATCCAAAGCTTTTAACACAACAGTTGAAAGGCGTGCTCCAATGCAGCAAGCTAATAGTTCTAATCTTGGATTTGTGGTTTTTCGAAGGGGAGCTACTCGACTCTTTGCAGAAACAAACGACACTGAAATAGTATCACCTTCAACTTTACGAAGATATATCACAGTACTAAAGGCACTTTTGCTTGTATCACAGAAAATATTGGGTAATAAGAATAACATCAATACTTTTATTAATCACGACAACAGCTTGCACGCTTTAAATTTTCTCAGATTTCAAAGATTCTAACAATTTTTTGGAAAACTAGAAACTTTATTATTAATACAAAAAGGTTCTTGAATGAAAACAACATCAATATTGTTATTCTGAATAATAGGAGATAAATTAAAAAACAACCTTACGAGATTTCTGAAGATTAATCTGTAAACACCGAAAACCACAAAAAACGAACACTAGTTCCCATAGTCAATATTTGTGTTGTTGTTGTTGTTGTTGTTGTACGATCAAACGTGTGTGTGTGTGTGTGTGTGTGTGTGTGTGTGTGTGTGTGTGTTGTGTGTGTGTGTGTGTGTGTGTGTGTGTGTGTGTGTGTTGTGTGTGTGTGTGTGTGTGTGTGTGTGTGTGTGTGTGTGTGTGTGTGTGTGTGTGTGTGTGTGTGTGTGTGTGTGTGTGTGTGTGTGTTGTGTGTGTGTGTGTGTGTGTGTGTGTGTGTGTGTGTGTGTGTGTGTGTGTGTGTGTGTGTGTGTGTGTGTGTGTGTGTGTGTGTGTGTGTGTGTGTGTGTGTGTGTGTGTGTGTGTGGCAGTTGTGTGTGTGTGTGTGTGTGTGTGTGTGTGTGTGTGTGTGTGTATCAAATATTAATAATCTTTGGATTTCCTTAATTAACTGTTTGAATACATTGTATCGTTATTTTGAAATAATATTGTTGCGAAATGCTCGCTTAAAGTTCGTTGATGAATAGACTTTGGCTAAGACAAAAACAATAACAGTTTATTAACACGCCAAATGAATCACAATTACAACGGATGGCGATAAAACTTGGCAGTCTTTTGGAGAACTTTTTCAGAGCAATACGGAGAGCATTAACACAGGTGCTTGAACTGACTTTTAATGAGAACTCATGGCCCCTTTGTATAGCTTTCAGGTTTCTGGAAATTTCCACAAACTTCTAGTAAAATCGAGAAAAAGTGGGGTCGGCAATAAATGCCCTCCAAGTCACCAAATTTGGCTTCAAAATGAGGTTTCCAAAACTTCACCGAGGAGTCAATATCGCGCCAATTTGGCGAGATACCATACAAATTACATGTTTACAGCATCTTAATGTGTGTTTTATTTATTGGTAATCATATCCGTTAGTGAATGTGTGTTGTTATTGTATGAGTTTTAGAACTGATTGGCTATCGGGAAGCTTCCATGTCCTTAACGTGTGTGGGCCCAAATGTTTTTAATCGAAAATTCAAATTTCAATAACTTTCTAGAGTAATTCACTCGTTGGCCCAACACTAAAAGTTTTTATACATTTATAAACTTGTTATTTTCTTGTTGTTTAGAACTAAAACTAAAAATTTTTTCTTTCATAATTGAGACATTGTATTATTTATTTCGATGCTTTTGAAAATATTTCACCTCCTATTAGACCCAATGGAGATTTCATTAGTATATGTGTCTACTTCAAATGCACATATCTAAGAAATCTCTTTTCGGTTGGATCACTTTCATAGCTGTTCTATATTTCGAAAGGTAAGTATTAAAGGTTTTAATGCTGATTTCTTCACTAACATGTTATTTTTGTATACGACTTATTACAACTTTGATCGAGTAAGCGTCGACCATTTTTTTTAATAGAGTACAGATTTTCCCTGTCTATAGACTTCAGAACATAAGTCGACGAAAACGTCCTGTCGACCGCAATAAAGTACAACCCTTGAGTTAATATTTATCTATTAACGATATCGTTTGAAAATCCCCACAGTGTAGCAGAGAATGAATCAAATCTATTCTATAAGATCCAGAAAAATCAGTGAAAGAATGTTCCCCTTGCTAGTACTTATTTTATACTTTCAGAAGCCCAGATTGTGTAGTGGTTAGCATATTGTGCTCTGGTCCGATTCCTCGCTAAGGCTTGGGTGTATTTTTGTTCACCGCTCTCATAATATAAAGGTCGACAAACTCTACAGCTTTGTATAGAACTCTGTACAATCCAAAAAATCTGTTGAAAAATGCTCTAAATTACAAATAAAGTTTTACACTTTTCTGGTAACCGCTCTTTTATCTTTTTTTCACGCAGCTGGCAATGCAGCCAAATATATTAATGCTAAACTCAGCTGGAAAGCTGTTACTCATTTAGCATCACCTAGAGAATACGTATAGCTTAAGGAATCACCTCCAGAGAACATCGGGACCACAAACCTATTTTATGTGCCCTTAATGAACACATCGGATCTTTGGCACGAATTCTCAATCCTGGGGTTCTTATATCAGCACCTTTGCCGATTGAGCTTGGATATCAATTTAACTAATAGGGAAACTAACAGACCCATTATTATAGTGAGTTGAGTTTCACTGTCGACCGCTAAGGGAAATAAACTATAAAAGTATACTGCGATGGGAGGTTGGGAGATTACCACGTTGATAAGTTCTCTCCAAGGTCTTATTTGATATAGAACGCTCTGCTATAGTGTGAAAAAAACCAGAACTACTTAGTTACCCCACTCTTTAAGTGTTATCGTTCCTAAAAATTGTTCAACATAAGACCGATAGATGGCGTTGTCATTAGATTTGTTTTTGGCCGCTAGATGGCTTTGAACACCGAGAAACTATAAAAGAAACTGTATCCAGAAGGGAGGGCGGGTTGGGAACTCTCTAGCTGGCGCTACCATCTAGAAGTCATTTTACAGGACACTTCAACCAAATGTGTTTTCATAACACCGATAGGTGGCGCTGTTATAAAATTTCTTGTCGACCGCTAGAGGGCTTTTCACACAAAAAATATATAAAAGTGACTACACCTGGAAGGGAGGGCGGGTTGGGAACTTTCTTGATGCCCAGTTGCTTCGTCTATTACTAGTTGCAAGGACTCTTCTAGATGGCGCTGTAATAGAACATACTAGTGGCCGCTAGAGGGCTTTTGACATCCAGAAATCTATAAAAGCGACTGCACCTGGAAGGGAGGGTGGGTTGGGAACTCTTTAGCTGGCGCTACCATCTAGAAGTCATTTTACAGGACACTTCAACCAAATGTGTTTTCATAACACCGATAGGTGGCGCTGTTATAAAATTTCTTGTCGACCGCTAGAGGGCTTTTCACACAAAAAATATATAAAAGTGACTACACCTGGAAGGGAGGGCGGGTTGGGAACTTTCTTGATGCCCAGTTGCTTCGTCTATTACTAGTTGCAAGGACTCTTCTAGATGGCGCTGTAATAGAACATACTAGTGGCCGCTAGAGGGCTTTTGACATCCAGAAATCTATAAAAGCGACTGCACCTGGAAGGGAGGGAGGGTTGGGAGCTTTCCTGGCTAAGTGTATAGCTCTTTACCTGACGCTACCATCTACACTTCAACCAAATGTATTTTTATAACACCGATAGCTGGCGCTATTATAAAATTTGTGGTTAGTCGATAGAAGGTTTTTCACATAGGAAATGTATAAAAGTAGCTACACCTAAAAGGGAGGGCAGTATAAAAGTAGCTACACCTAAAAGGGAGGGCAGGGTTGGGAACTCTACCGGGCTCTAGAATTGTACCTTTGGAGTACTGACAAGGGCTTAACTAAGAGAGGAAACACTTCCCTCTCAGTATGGTGAACAGATTAACGGTTATCACTAATATTTGTAATTATTCTTATTGTGACTTAAGATGGCAATATTATGTAGATGATAGATTGTTCGCCATATTTGCACGAAAGAAATCCAATATGGCCGTGATTTCAGAAAACAGGAACGAATGCACGTGCAATGAAATAAGCATTAAAATCTGAACGTATCTTAGAAATTGAGAAATTATTTCAAAAGTTTGAGTTCTTTCCCATTACAATAGCTACAAGATTTACCACAGTTTCGGAGATCGAACACAATCCTTGTTTTCTAGGTTTATCAGAATCTAAGAACTAAAATACAAAAAGGTTAATAACACAGACCAAAAACTTCATTTTACACATTGTGATGGCCCTTTTTGCTTTCGGAGTCTTATTAGCAAAAACGGTAGACTGTAGAGCTCAAAACAGGCAAAATCATTCTCTACGGAGCTCTACTAATTGGAAAAAAAACTAAGGAACTAAATTTCAATTAGCAGGAAGCAATAGGAAAGTTTGGAGAGATACATTCTACTGTTTTTCTACCCGAGACCTACTGCCCTTGGAGGGGGGGGGTAACAAAAAGTGTGACATCACATACATTGTTTTAAAATGTTTTTAAAGTACCAAAATTTGGACAACTTTTCTTAATTTCGGGGTGTTTTTTAATCGTACACATTTCAGTATTTTTAGAAGGTTAAAAATAAAGAACATTTCCTTTTAATATAGAAACTTTTTTACAAATCAATTTTGGATATACCGAAGCTGACAAAATGTTTCCAAATATTTCGAAGTATACCTTAAAACTTTATAAAATGACTTGTAATCATAAGTGGGCATAAAAATAATCAAGAATTTAGTGAAGGTAACAGGTTTAAAATGCCTTTTACTCACCTTTCGAAATATAGAAAATGATCCAACCGAAAAGAGATTTATAAGATATGTGCATTTGGAGCAGACACATATACTAATAAATCCCCATTGGGTACAATTGGACGGGAAATAAACATCAGCTCAATTGCAACAAATTTAATAACAATTATAACTCTAGGAGATTTTTAAGGTTTAATTCACCCAATAATAAAACACAGTCGATAAAAAAAAGGTTCAACACAATTTTAACTAGTAATAAATGGTTTCTAAAAAATGTTCTCAATAATGAAAATATAACTTCATACCAGATTTATACAAAAGGAAACTAGTTCAATCCAGCCTTGAAAAACATTTATTACTACCAACAAAATTAGCACTGTTGCTGCCAAAACCTCTGCTTCCTATTCTACCACGTACTATGGCAATGTATATTAACGTTGCTAATCAACGTACAGTAGTAATACAGTAAAGTAATTTAGGGTTAAACTTATATTTTACCATAAGAAAACTGTTTGAGCGAATTTATTATGCAGCGGCTCACGGGCAACACAGTGCACTTGTTGGAAATTCAGTTATTAATAAACTGGCATAATCGTCAAAAATCTTAAGCATACGAGATTTATTTACATTAATACGTTTTATTATCTTTAATAGGGGTTATAAACCTTTTATCGAAATATTTTATTACCCAGACCGAAGGCTGGGTGCGAAGCAGCTAGTTTAATATATAATTGTTCAAGTAAACTCGTTTGAAAAATGGGTCCAAACACCTTCCACTTTTAAAGGGAGCCTGCCTCAAGATGGTACTAAAAAAATGGCTAAAATGTAACGAGCTACATTTAGATCCCTTTTGTTGATATAAATATAAAACACATACTTTAATCTGTTAATAGATATAAAAAAATATCTTGTTAAAAGAATTTATACTTTAAAAATTCAAACTGTAAGCGTATTAATATGAACTTATCTATAGAATACAAATATTTAACCTTGTAATCATACTAGAGTACATATGTGAAGTAATTTAATATATAATTGTTCAAGAAAACTCGTTTGAAAAATAGCAAAATGGACCTAAACACCGTTCAGTTTTTAAAAGGATGTGACACTTATTTAAAACAAAACCACTATCACATTTATTATAATTGTTTTGTAATTTAGAATCCAATTTCAAGCAGTTAGGAGAATAAATTCTAATCCAGTCATTTAATTTTTTAACCTGTAAAATGTTTTTATAATCTTTGCATCTCAAATGTACTTTAAATGTGTTCTACAAATGCTTTCTACGTAAATATGTGCAGGAATTTTTAGATACCTCTAAAATTATATTTAAAAAAATAAATAAAACACCGACAGTTAAATACAATGCATATTGACAGCTTATATATAAAAACAAAATAACGAGTCAAATATTTACTTGTACCAATTTACAGTTCTATCCTATACACAACAGAAAATTCGTATATATAATTTAATGCTTGCATCTTCAACACAAAGTAAGTCTTGGACTTTACAATTCATAGAATTTGAAGGGAAACAAACCAAGGGAAAAAATATTTACAGTTCTCAAAGTTAAGAAATGATATAAATTATATGTACGAGTAACTTTCAAATTAGTGAAAATACAGATACACATTTTTTTCTATACATGTTGTTAAATGTGAGAAACGCTATGACCCAATTGAAACAATACGATATTTTTAAGGTTAAAGCTCCCTTCAATTGGCTTCGGCGTGTTAAATTGTAAAACAGTAAAAGAATTCACAAACTTTTTAAAAATAACTATTTACCTTAAATGTCCGTCTGATAGTTGGCCTTTGAAATCGTCGTGTATCAAAGTACCCCGTAGCTTCTAAACGAGCTATCGACGATCTAATGTGACGGTGGCAGAAAATCATGACGCCATAGACCATAGAGAAACACTCAGCGTCGGTCTCATCAAAGTTGTTTAACGGCTAACCGCGATTAATCTCTGTTTAAGAGGAGAAGTCCCACAATCGGTTGGCGCCATGGGTTAATCCCGGTTAGCCGTTAAATGACTTTGGAAAGACCGGCCATAACTCTTTCAACCATTAAAGAATTAAACTTCAAATTTAATCATTTTTCAACCTTCAATGCTACCAAATTCATATTTTCTGTACCATTTTCAGTTCACTTAGGCGAGAACAAGTACAGAGATGTGGCACCAAATGTGTTAATTAGAGCTTGCACACAAGACTATTTTAATTTTTAACAAACTTTAGAGATAACCAATATCAACAAAAGTGCAAAGAGTTTAAAAAAAAAAACCATTTTCATCTTATAAAAAATTGAACTAAATCATCATCATCGGCCTGATCTTACCGAGATTAACTACTCGTTTAATTATAGCGAATTAGAGGTAATCGTAAAATCAATGTTAAGGTATCACGGAATTCAATTGCATAGCGTTTAATCTACGGTTTATTTCTAATCAAATGTTATGCAATGCATCCTTGATTTGTAATACACACACTTTTTTAAAAAGAGATGGCAATAATTGAGATAAAAATAAGTTTAGAATATTTTTAGTGGAGCCATTTTCGCATTTAAAGGTATACTACAGTTCTTACGTTTGCTAGTGACAGTTACATGAAAGATTCACCCAAAATTAAAAATTAACTGTATATTTTTCGTTCTTATTAAAGATTGTGTCAGGTATAACTTGCAGAATTTTTCTCTGTATGGAAAGTGTTTATGCAATTCTTTCAATACAAACCTCCCAGATGTAAAACGATTTTCTTCACAGATTAACACGATGGTTTGGTTTGGGATGCTACAGTCTACTGTTTTGCTAAGTGAGACCGAGATCTGCTACTTAAAGTCGATTCCGAATATCCGTGACAGCAGCGGGATTCGAACCAGTGAACTCCGGTATAGATTAGCGCCATCGTTCGATATAGATTAACACGGAGCTAGAGAGTCCAACATAGTACTTATACGCTTTAACATAAACACATATTTAATGAGCAGTGGCGTAAGTGTTCATTCAGGGTGTGCAGAGAGCAACAATAATATAAAACCATAAAAATGTACATTAAACACTTCTTTAACGTTTATTATTCATTTGTACAAAAAATCCATACGTCTATCCGTATTATTAATAAAATAACTAAAAGCTTATATTTCCACAAAATACTTATATTTTCAGCAAACGTAGCACCACACGGCGCCCGCCCCTGCGGTGCCTCGTCAGGATGCTCATTGGTGCCAACAAACCGAAAGTCTAGTCCACGTGCAGAGGATTTCACTGCACGCTGGTGCAATAGAACGAACAGTTTCTCTTTCGGTCAATGGATTAAATTATATTTATTAATTGTTTTTAACATTTGGAAATCATATATCC
>CM063508.1:152677419-152689919 GCA_032207245.1 Pardosa pseudoannulata
AAGAACATGTTCCTAAAAAAATAGCTTTGACTGTAAAAAGTTTTGCCCATCCTCTGGCAGAAAATTTAACGTTTTCTCTATATTCTGCTATATTTACCTTTTTTCGTTTAGGCCTTTTCTCGTTTGTCATCCAATCTTTTTACTTATTTGAGTTAAAAATGAATGATTATCATACCTCATCCATACCTTTATACATTAATTTTGTTTTAACGAAGTATCATTCACATATAACAATGTATTTCCCCTTTGGTCCCCCCTGAAAACAGTTTCTGGCTACGGTCCTGTAAAAAAGGTTTAGTAACACCTGTTTAGATGACTAAAACATCTTTTATAATTGTAAAAATATGAAACTTCGATGAAAAAAAAATGAATCAGCTTATTACACAGAAACAAATACATCTTTAATAAAATATTCCAGTGTATTTACAAATACATGATATATTCAGACATATAATGCACACGCGCAAAAGATGTATAAATCAACGCATGAAAAAACATTTTTGTTATGTAAATGGAATTAAGTTTTATAAGTGTTAAATTATGCAATTTATATTTATTTATATACAGAACAAAAATATAACACTTTCGAATGATCAGAAATAAAAAATACAATTTTATTTACAATTATATATTTGCCGATGTGTTGAAAAACAACTAAGAATTTTTATTCAAAAGCATGATTTGATCTTACAGAAAAAAATGTAAATTAATCAGTTGTTTGGAAACTGTAAAATTCAATCAGTGAATCGAATTTTGATAGAAAATAATCAAGAAATGTTACTTCAAAAGTTTACACATCATAGCCAATAGAAATCAGACAGATATGAATGTACATAAAATTATACGTAAAATTTATTTACATCATAACTACTTCTAGACTATGGATTAAAGCAGTAACATATTGAATAATATGTTGAGAGTATGGTGTGCTTCTTAAGTAATGAAACTAAATCTTACAAGAGAATATATGTTAAAAAGGAAACACAAGTTAGTTTACACATCAGTTAGTTTTTTTCATATTTTTAATGACGATATTAAGGTCTTACCAAAGTCATTTAACGGCAAACTGCGATTAACCCAAGGCGTCAACCAATAGAGCGATTTCATGCCACGTCATGAACGGCTTTAATGCCCTTTCCATTCATTTTCATGTTTACGATAACCAATAGACAACCAATAAACTGCCCTTTCGTTTGAAAATAAAGCCAGAATCGTCATAAATTGAAATGTGCACTACTGCGTGAAATTGCCCTATGGTGGGACTCAATTCTCCGTTTAAACAGAGATTAATCACGGTTAGCCGTTAAACGACTTTGGTAAGACCGGCCCTAAATAAACCGTAATAAATTTAATAGCATAATATGGCTAGAAATATGAATTAATTGAAAAATTACATAAATAAGCAATTATTTATGTATTTAAGGCTACAGTGGACGTTCAGATGGGTAAAATTTACCTAATAATTGCTGAATTCTATTTTGTGAAATATAACTAAGAATGAAAGTGGGCATTTTGGTATTAATCAGCTTATAATTATCAATAATTATTAATCACATATAACTATTGCCAAAAACAATTCATTTATTGCAAATAACTACTTTAAAAAGATTTTGAAAGACAAATTTGAATACCATAAACATCAGGAACATTTCTAACTGTCGAATACCTCGGAAATTTATCGAAAATTTACCATGTGGAGAATAAAATAAATTCAACACATGAGTCATTTTCTTTGAAAGTGGTGTATGTGTATTTTATTTTATATGGAGATATTTAAGGTTTTGCCCTTGAATAATATGAAAAACATGGGTATATGTTATTATACTAGTTTTATATTTTTATATAAAACTAGGAATTTGATATAAAACTTATTTTTATATAAAGCTCATAGTAAATTGTATTAATTTTTATCATTAACTAATTTTTTGTTAAAATGGACTTACACAGCTTTCAAAAAAAAAAAAAAAAAAAAAAAAAAAGGCTCATATTTCGATGAAAAAAAAATTGATTTTTTATAAAGACAAAAGAATTATTATACATATTTTGTTCGGGGAAAATGAATATTTTAACTATTATTAGTTTTAAACTCCATTTCCGGTGATGTAACAAACTACTCATCCCTTATTTGGACATAAAGAAAGGAGTTGGTAATGCTTGAGACTAAAATTTTTATTTATAAATTGAAATTTAACCTAACATATGCAAAACACCTACAAACATTTTAGCTAAGAAATATTACCCCTTTATACAAAGGAAGAATATTTAAAAGTGCGATAGCATGTAGCATTTCTCAAAAATTTAAAATAAGAATCGAGAAAAAAAATTTAAAAAGGGACTTTAAACTCAAACTTCATATTGCATTTTCTTAAAAATAATTTTACATTTACAAACTATTTTCATCCCTTAATCTTCACACAAATTTGCAAAATTTGTTTGAAAATCCTTGCATTTTTCTTAATGACGTTTCTCAAACTTCTTAAGCTAGTTGTGTATTTGCAGATAACAACTAAGTTTTATTCTATGACTTAAAAGTTTCCTATGAATAAAGATAAACCTGTTTTATGTAAAAGTGATGCTCACGGATTCAATAATGCTCTTTTTGAAGCGATTAATAATTTACCTTTTGAAAAACTGTTAAGGTTTTACTTTGGAATCATGAACATTGCCCCCTAAATATATTGCTAACATATTGAATTTTCAAGCACATTAGTCTTAAACAAAAACCAAAAAATTAAAGTCTAAAAGGGAAAGTACACTTTCCCCTTTAAGGTGACAGTAGATTTTTAGCTAAACTAAATGTGGCTGAAATTTAAACATTTACGCCACATTAAATTGGGAAATATCACTTTAATAGAGGGGAGGAAAATGGGGTTTTAATACCTATGGTTCTATGTTTTAAATAAACTTATTACGACAACAAATAAACTTATTAAAATCATTTATTACGAAATAAATTTATTACTAATAACAGCTTCAAACGTTTTTATCAAACAATTTTTTCACTGTTGTATCTCTTTGGAATTTATCAACTATTTACTTTACGATACATATGATAAAAGTTAGTTAAAATCAATATAGTTCGTGAAGCAAAATATGGTCGTTCTGTACATATATTACTATAGATATTTTGTATAAATATTATAAATATTTATGGATATTTTCCCTGTTGTTTTTTCTTATTTCACTTGAAAGTTTCCTGTAATTGCTAAATTTCATTCTGAGACCTAAGTTTCATTCTTCGCTCTTCATAAATAAAATTGACTGTATTGTGTGTAAATGAAATGCACTTCGAGCATATTTAATACTCTTGCACCCCATATACTCTTGTTTAACACTCATTAACATTTCTAAAATTTAGATCCAAAAAACTTTAAAATACTCATTATACAAGGAATAATTTTTACTCCTTCTCGTAATCACATGACATACGTATAATAAAGACATGTATTTAGGAAATAGAAAAAAAAGTAAACATTTTACTCAAAAAATATTGTTGCATACATATGTCATTCGTTTTGCACTTCTTTTATGCAGCAATGTTAGTAACACTAATAATTAATTTTGAGCATCGAAGTTACCATCTAAAGGACTGTTTTCATTTTCTGTTCCATATTCCACTGCTTGAAACTTAAATGCTTCAGAATCTCTACTATATATATTCTCCATTTTGTTTGCACATTTTCTCAAGCACATTTTTTTTTTCTTAAGAATACAGAGGAATAAAGAAATGCAATCCTTATTATAACAAATCACAAAAATGGGGAGTTGTAATATACGAGGTCGTCAGCTTCAGATTCAAAGCCTCCCTTTTTTAAAGAATGCAAGAATATATAAACAATACAATTCTTTGTCTAATACCTCACAAAAAACACTCACATTCTTTAGTGTCCTCCCCGACACTTCAAAGAATGAAGAGGTATAAAGAAAATTGCCCTTCACTCGGAGGGGGTATACGAGGTCTTAATTTCAGATTTCCCGTCATCCCATAAAAGCCTAAACGCTTCCAATGACCAAGATGGTCGATAACAAGCGTGTAGGACTTTTTAAGAAAGCAGTTATCTTTAGAAGCGCATTGAAAGGGAGTTAGCGTTTGATTCAGTGGGTTAGCATAGCGATTGGATTATAGTTTGGAATAACGCTTGTATACCAAATTTTAATTAGGCATTGCATACGATATATAATTTTTTTCTACTTTTTCTTGTAAAAACAGAGTATGCGTTCTGCATACGTAAATACGGTATAACATAAGTAGAAGAATTATATAAGTTATTAATATACTTAACTTTTTAATTAATTATTTTTTTTATTTTTTTATTTTACTACTTTTTTTTACCATTTTTTTTAAAATACTTCTGAGAGTCCACTATAGCTTTTTTAAGCATTTTGGCAATTTTTTTATAAAATATATTTACTTTTTTTTTTCTTGTATTTTTATTTATATTTACAATTTTTTACTTATTAACCTTATCTTGATTTTTTTCTTTATATTTTTTTTATAACATATTATTGATATTTTTTTTTTTAGAATAATTGTACCAATAAAATAAATAATAAAATAAATAATTTTTTTTTATTTAAAAGTTAAAAAACCATTTTTTTTTATTCATGAATTATACAAATGCTATAAAAATTACACATAATCATATCAGTTTTATTGTATTTATATCGAACTTTAAACAATACGTTTTACATAATGAAATATTTAAGCATATTCTGATCTGTTTTTAAAAAAATTATGAATAATTTAAAAATTAATAAATAGTTCGAAAATTATAATTTTTTTAGGAAATTATAAAATTTATTAATTAAAACAAAAAAATTTCATTGAATTTAAAATTAAAAAAGAACAATCTCAATTTCTGATTGATATACTAACATTAGTTTTAGTTATACCTTAAATCTGATTGTTGGATCGGCTTTAACATGAGGTCTCATATCATTTCTTGTTGAAAAAGAGTAAGTATAATCAAAATAAATCTCTAAATAAATTGTTTATTAATTTAAGGAACCATTTTTTTTAACAAATTCAAACTTAAAAATTCAAATATACATTTTATTGTAAGTCGGGTTTCAAAATCTGCTTTGTGCGATTTAACCTTTTACACTATATTTTAACCTTTAAGGAGAATACTTTACCAATGAAATATAAAATTATTTCGGAGCGGCAATTCAGATTTAAAATTTATAAAAAAGAAAATGCTGTCGGAGGCAAATTTTAGATTTTAAAAATTTCTATTTGATACATAACAGGTGGAATTGTCTTTTATTATTATGATGAACCTTTACAACAACTTCCCTAATAACTGGGACATTTGTCCTCATCCAATGATTAAGGGCCTGATCGCTCAAAAAATCTTAAAAATTTATTCGTGTTGAAAAAGAGCCATCTAAATCAACCACATATATATATTGTTTCTAAATATATATTATTAATATATATAATATATTATATATTACCTTTAAATAATAAATTCACTTATATATATTGTAAATAAATTCTCATATATTATAATCTGAATAAATAAAAATTGCGTCATTTTTTTTTAAAACCTAAATTGAATATAATTTACGAAAAACTACAATCTTTTTTCATAGCTTTTAGGAAACAAACAAAAAAGATGCATTTACGGAAAATTTTTCTAGAGATTTCCCACAAATTTGGACTGACATGTTGACCCAGGTGTTAATTGTCTTTTACATATAATTTATGCTAGATGACCCCTCAGTTTGTCCTGTCCCTATGATGAAGTGGGAACCCATCCTCCAACATTATCTTAATAAAGGTCTTTAGCTGAAACGGTATCATTTTTCATGACTGCAACCACCAATATATAATATTTGAAATATATATTATAATATTATAAAATATATTATATAATATATATATGAAAATTATATATATCTCCGGTCATTTCTGAATAGTTTAAAATGAACCACTTTGAAATATTTGAATTATAATTTGAAAAACTATACAATCTTTGCATTTCATATCATAGCTTTTAAGGAAACCATAAAAACTTTAAATGCATTTTACTGAAAATAGTGTTTTTTCAGCAACTTGCGAGCACTTTAAATAAAACTCTATTGCACATATTGATTTCACATTTTTACATTCAATACAGTATAGATCTATAATGAAACTCTGTCCACTTTTGACGTTGTTGTTTATTTCATTCGAGATATATAATATTTGAAGTGTAATTTTAAACATTATTTTAACTTCTTTGAAAACTCAATTCCCGGATGCAATATTACTGACACTTTTCTAACAATTTAAGTAGGTAGAGAATTATACCTAATAATTATTGTTTACTAATAATAAAAAAAATTATTAATGAAACTCGCTTTGGGTTGTAAGTCTGCGTACAGTGTATAAGAAAAATTAAATTTTTTTTTAAAACAAGCTCTCCGTTTTTCATTTATAAAAAATTCTAATTTTTTAGAAACAAAGTAAATTTAGTAAAACTAATTAATTAAAAATAAAGAACAAATGCTGAAAATATCATGTAATAATAATAATAATAATAATAATAATAAAAGATATAAGGCGAAAATAAGAAAAATTTTCAATTTAAAGTTGCTTAAAGGTGATGCGTCCCATTAAGAAAAATTTCGTTTATTTCACGTTTTAATATTAAGTAAGAATATAGTTCTGGTTAAATGAACAAAACTGATAAGTATGAAGATAGTGAAAAATGAACAATTATTTTTATTATTTGAAAGTTATTCTAAAATAATATATATTTATTGTCAGTGTTAACAAGGAACTTGAGAGGATCAAAGAGTTGATATGAAAAGAACAAATCCGGTTATCAATGATAAATTCCATTTGGATGTAACTACAGATATATGTGCTTAATGCTTTAATGCCCGATTATCTTAATTTCTAAATAATATTTTCGTTAAAAGTTTACAATGGGGTACCCCTTGAATTTTTGGCAATTTTTTTTTACCCCAAGATAGGCGCCAGTACTAGCAAGAAAATAACATTGAATATTTTGATGGTGGAATTGTTATATCGGTATTGAATACCGATACCCCACTTATCTACCTTAGTATAAAAATTAAAATTCTATCCCAAAAATTAGTAAAAGATATCTTTGTAAAAATTAATATTCAAGTAATCGAAATATAAAATTAATCTGATTAGTACGTGTTTTCAGTTCATACCTTTTAGCCATTCTGTTTACACTGGAGTGATATTATTACATAAAGAGAGCCAAAAATTTAAATTAAAATAAGATATGTTTCAGAAAGACTAAGGCTTTTTTGCCATTTAGTTTTACATTTTCATGTAGTCATTTTAGAATCAACATCGCTTTTCAGTCAAAGTTAGATGTATAACACAATAAACATCCCATTTTCATCCAACTTATACCAAATATAACATATTTACTGCACTGTTGGTGGTATCTCCACACTAAAGCGACTCTAGCTCATGCGCAGTACATATTAAACAAAGATAGCGACGCCAGAGAACATCTAATATTCATAGTTCTGAATACATCGCGAAGACGACATCGAGAGATGGGAATACCGGAAATGATATTAATGTAGAGATGGAATATCGAGCACTGTTTAATTTTCTCTTGTGCACGCCAACAGGATAACGCTTAGTTCAACCAATTCAGGTGTGAGTTAACAATCAGAACATGGATGCCAGGGCTGGTTTGGTGTCCATCGTGGACAGGGGGTAAGGAACCGAACCTAGAACTCCAGTGAAAGATGAAGTGGGACAGGACGTGGCTAATGACGTCAGAGGACTGATTGCTGCCACTGCCGGTTTCTGTTGCGGACAATGCGATGAGCTCCATTTCATGGATGGAGAGATTTTGCCTGAAAAGAAGAAAAAAAACTTATTTAGAATAAAATGATATTTAATTACCAACTTAATCAAAAAGAAAACTTCTTAAGGGAACACAGTAACTTATTTCGAGCAGAAAAACATACATTCATGTAGCCTATTATTGGTTCAAAAACAGTTCTGTTCTGTTTAGAATAAATTTTTTCTAAGTTCCTTGATACTAGATTTACCAGTAACTTAAATACACATTGAATTGCAATTTCAAAACCAGTCATTTTGACTGGTTTGGTAAATCTAGTGTTAATATGGTTCTAAATTTATAAAAACTATTTGGTTTTGTTATCAATACATTAAAAAACATAGAATATATACACCAAGTGAAAAAAAAATTGAAATGCACTTGTTGGCAAAATAACTTTAGAGATTTGTAAATTAGAAACTAATTTTGTTTATCAAATGGAAGCAGTCTTTTTGATTCTGTGAACCTAAAGTATATTAGCATAAGCAATATATTTTATTAAATATGATATATTTTATTAAATATCATAATATATTTTATTAAATATCATGATATTTTTTAAAATTTTCAATTCCTTAACAGTTTCTAATTTTAAAAAATGTAAGCTGTCAGACACCTGTGAAATTTTATGTTTACAGAATAAAACAGATATTTTATTACAGTTTGATTAAAAATTTAGTTTCTAACATACATACTTCAAAGACTGTCGTTGGGGAAGAATGAATTTGAGTTTTGAGGATTAAGTTTCGTTTTTCTCACATGGAGATTTTTTTAAAAAAAATTATCATTTAAAATGAATTACGTAAAGCGATAAAACAATAATTTGTCAAAGATAGAATTTTATTTTAAAAAAAACTTGTAAAAATTTCATTCTGAAAGAAGCAGAACTTATTGTTTTATGATGAATTGAAAAAAAAAATAGACTCATGATGGATACTGTTACAATAAGTCTCGAAAAGTACTGGGTCCCCTTAACCCATTAATGTCTAACGTCCCTTTTCTAGGTTTGGTTTGGTTTGGTTTTGGTTTGGTTTGATTTGTTAGAATAATTAAAAATTGTTTGCAGCATTATGTTTTGTATTTTTTTAAGATAGAGGGTAATGATATAAACAATCCCTCAAGTTTATATATCTGCTATTGATTATAATTTTTTTTTGTTTGGATCGTAAATTTTGATATATGAGTTGAATTGGAAGAACCCCTTCCCCTCCTTTATGGAAAAATATCTCGCTGCGCCCCTGTTTTCCTCATAGGTTGTATCATCAGATATTTTTGGAAAGAAAATTTGTCCTAGTTGAAATTCTCGAATTTTTTTTTCAGCAGATTTGTAACATTTTAGTGTTTTTATAGTAAAATTTTCAAAAAATATTTTTTACACCTTTCATTTGATCTTTGATCGTAATTTTACAACAAAACAATTTCTCAATAATCAGGGAACTGTCAAAACAAAACTGTCAGGTAAACTGTCAAAAAAAATGTCTAAATATGCATCCATTTTTCATATTAACCTCAGTATAATTAAAATTTATAGTTAATCTTTAATAAACAATCCTATAATTGTATTGCAATTAATGTGACTGTTCTGAAACCAAACATTCGTTTTCTTTAAATTTATGTTTTAAAAATTGTTATCATATCTCAGACGTATAAATTGTAATCATATTCAATACACTAAATGTAAGACAGGTAATTTATATAACAATATACTTTAAAAATTGAAAATAACTGCCCATAATAAAAAAATGCCTGTAGTTTCAGATGATTGACCTAGACAAACAGATATTTACATACATAGGAGGATATGATGATACAACCATAAAAATAAATAAATAAAACTTCAAATTTTTTACCTTAGAAAAAATGATTAGCTTTTAAAGTGGATGCTTTTGGAAAAGATATGGCACTAAAGTCGAAATTTTGAGCTTTCAAATTTGTGGTAAAGAAAATAAATTGGTCAAAAAGAATTTTAAAATTATAATATATGTCTGAAATTAAAATATTTTGAATCATACTTAGTGATGTAATAACTGAAGTTTAAGTCTTTATATGGTTGGAATTCATTTATAATACGGAGAGAAAATTAATAATATATTAGCTATGGGACTTTTAATTTTTATTAAAATTAAAAATAATTCTTTCCAACTTCCAATCGTATAAAAAATAATTTTTTTTAATTTAATAATCGGTACAAAATTTTATGATATTCTTTTAAATATATCTGTTTTTAAATGGCTATTGATATTAAATCCTCATTTAAAATATATGAAAAATTCTTCAAAGATTTTTAAGCTCAGAAATGTTGATAACAATGAAATTAAACAAAAATATTTTCTTATTAGTCATTTTTCCGATTTTCTCTTGTGAAATGAGTATTAAGATTATACTTTGATGATTCAGCCTAATTATTTATGTGGATATTTTTTGCCAGTTTTTTCAAAGTTATGACAGTTTATTCGAATAATCTTCTCAACAATAATAGCATTAATTTTCAACTACTAGAAGTGGAATGCATAATGCATGCCATATTTTAAAGTAAACTATTCTTTGTATATAAAAGCGATTAAAATTAAGATTTACTAAAATCAAATATTGTCAATTAATTACTTGAAATCATCAATGAACAGAAATGTAACCTACATCTATGTAACATTCCTAATCTCTCTTTTTTTTTATTAAGTTCTTTTAGACTAACATTTTCGACGTTTGTTTTTCTAAGTAATTACTGTAAATAGCGATACGAAATACTTTGAATTTGTTTTAGCATCGACAGAAAAAAAAATATCCTAAGCTTTCGTAACACTGTCATTTTCGAAGGATAACCTTTAAGCGAACGGTTGCCATTAGAAGGTTAGAAAAGAAACTAAAAAGTAAAGGAACAAGAAGTTGAGACAACTTAGATTGAGAAAACTTTTTCAACTAAAGAAATAAAGGATTTTATCTCCTAAATTAACATTGCTGGACGCAAAACAAAAAAACAAAAAAAACCTTGAGTAGAGAGTTACTTAATCCGAAAAGCAATTTTGTCCCCAGCACGTTGGGGACAACTGTAACAGGAGCCCATAACTAAAACATAAAAATAGAGTCCTCAGAACAATAACAACAGAAGCAATAACTAAAAAAGAGCCCCATCAGCCTAATTACAATGAGAATCCACTATAGTTCTTCATGACTTTTTTTTTATCCACGACATTCCGGGACGGTCCAACCCGGCAAAATGGCGGAGGGCGGGAAAATAACAAAGAACTTAGGGATGTGACAACGTTCAGCCTCAGGTGGAGGCACGTGGCTGTGCAGAAGTGAGTCTGAACCACGTGATGCCAGATGGGTCGAGGCAATTCCGTAAATGGTTTTTGGTGTGCCCCATTTGTTTCAGTTAACGTCAGTGGACTACGGGATAATGGAAGCATGACTTCTGCAGCTTACTCCTCCCCGTCTCTCTCCCTCCTCCCCCTTTCGTTCTTTCTATCTCCGATAGAAGGAGGATGCTAGGAGAAGAGAGTCCAGTTTTCGTGCTTATATAGAAAAGAACGACCCTGGTGTTGATGAAAAGACTCGATGCAGGGTCTTAAATCGCATTGACTTCTACGATTTATAGTAGTCCGTGAACACTGTTATCCTTGGAGTGCAAAGACCTAACTAAATGGGCGCCACACTACAACGCTATTCTCCGAATGGTCCATTTTACTTATTTATTTACTTTTAGTGACTGGTTACTGGTACATTTATTTATTGGGTTCGAGAAGTAGAGAAATGGCTGTTTATTTTATTTTAACTTAGAGCGTTTTGTATTAAACTGTGATTTTTCTTTTTCAGAGTAAGATCCACTGTCATTACGAAGGTGAAACAACAGAGCTGTAAGTTCTCGAAAGCCTTTAAATTAACTTCAACAAAAAGGATTAATTTTAAACAGTGTGAATTCCAAATATTACACAAAAGTTTATAATGTAAGTTGTAGATCAGAATATAAATGCTGTAAATAAAATTTTCTCTATTTTCTACGATGAGCAATGTTTAAATGCATACTCTTAATTATTAAACAGTATTACTCTTAATATCCCAATCGGTTGATGGATTATAAAATAATGGCACAGATTCCAAAAATTTCATTGCACTTTTTTTAAAGAGATCACAGATAGTTATTTTATGATAACTATTAGATGAAGAAATATCGATTTAAACTTTTAAAGTAAAAAATTTTTCCCTTTTTTTAAAGAGAGAGAAAGGATCGTGTAAAAGCAATTCTTTATAATCACCACATGAAGGCCCATACACATTTGATAAATTTATTCAACAATCTAAATTTTTCACTGTTGATTTTAAGGCATTAATGTCCTTTTATCTATCAGTAAATTTAGATATTATTCAGTATATTTACATTTTAAAATAGTAAAAAAAATCTATCAATCTATCTGTCTATCTACACACACACATACACACACACACACACACACACACACACACACACACACACATATATATATATATATATATATATATATATATATATTATATATATATATATATATATATATATATATATATATGAGCCATTTTTTTAAAAGCTGTGTAAGTCCATTTTGACAAAAAATTACTTAATGAGAAAAATGAATACAATTTACTATGAACTTTATATAAAAACTAAGTTTTATATAAAATTACTAGTTTCATATAAAAATA
>CM063508.1:152694919-152697419 GCA_032207245.1 Pardosa pseudoannulata
GTGAATCAAAAATATCCAGGTGATCCTGGATTAATTTATTAATTTACCATGGAAGTTACACAGTTTTATTAGTTTGTTTTGCTATTTCAAATTAATCAGTTAATTTTGTCCCTTTTAAATAAATTATTAATTCAATATTTATCAGACATTTTCTCATTTAAGAGATTTTATAATTTAATTAGTAAAGTGAGTTTATTTTTTTTCAGAAATATCTATTTAAAAATCTTTTTGTGCACTTGATGAATGCAAACAAAGTATTATGTTAAGAAAATGTTTTAAAATCATAAAATAAAATAATTTGAAACCTCCTTTGAAACATGTTGGTCTTAGAAAAATACAGATTTTTTTCTCTTTCAATAGGAAAATTCAGTAGGTTCTAGTATCTAGTAATTTTGTCGCCACCGCTCTTTTGCAAGTTAGTGGCCTTGAATGTGAAGCTGTAATTAGAAAAATGATAAAGTGCGAAATTTAATTAAAATCAGAGTTGCTAAATAGCTGGATTTTTATAAAGATTTACCACAAAAGTTAAATAGTTTTATTAGTTTCTTTAGAAAAATTACTTTTCAATTGTCATTTAAAGTTAATCCTTATCTTTGCTACATTTAAATTAATTAAAAAATTAAATATTTAATAGACATTTTCTGGTTAAGAAGGTTTATATTCTGATTAGTAAAATGCTTTAAAAATATATTTTCTAAAATCTTTCCTATGTATTTGGTGCATGCAAATAAAGAAATTTCTCATGAAAATATATTACATTGAATAAAATAGATTAAAACTGCGTTTGAAACTTGTTCATCATAGACAAATACATATTCTTTCAGCAAAGAAAATACAGTAGATTACAGTATCTCGTAATTTTGCCGCCAATGTACTTTTACAAATAAGTGATCTGGAACGTGAAGCTATAATTGGAAAAATGATAGTGTGTAAAAATTAATTAAAATCTAATCCAAACACTGTGTATAATTCTTATATTCATAACGTATGATCCTTCTTCTAACTATCTAACTAAATCTTAACGAAAAGAAAAGAAAAGATGAAATGAGAGAAAGAGAGAAATTATACAAATCTGACATTCTGTCATTCCAGCTCAGAAGCATTGAATCTTTCCTAAATTCAGACCTCATTGTATTGAATTTGTACTAAATGAAAAGTATTGAAATAATCCTGGAATATTTTAATTTATCTTAAAAGTTAAATAGCTTTTTCTATTTTCTGAAAAATTGCTTTTACAATGCGATTTAAAATTAATCGCTTATTTTTGCTACCTTTAAATTAATTAAAAAAAATTTAACTTATTTATCGGACATTTTCGGCTTTAAGAGGTTTAATAATTTAATTAATAAAGTTTTATTTTTTAAAAAACACCTATTTTAAAACCGTTCCTATGCAACTGATAGAGGTAAAAAAAGAAATTTTTCATGAAAATACATTGAAGAGACTTAGAACCTATTGAGCCGAGTTTTCTTTTATTATCACAGCTATTTTTGATTCAATATGAAATAGAAAGTTCTGCTCTATTTAGAGACAAAATTTTCCTAAGTCATTAATAAGATCTTAACGTTTTAAAAACTAATTGGCTTCGTTATATGAAGGAATACCTTACTAAAAAAAAAAGAGATAAACGGAAATTATATACATAAAGGAAATAAAATAAAAATTCATTTACCAGCTAAATAACTTGAAATTTGTAAATTACTTTGAAACTAATAATTTTCTTAATCTCAAAAAAGATATTTATCTTTTTATTCTGTGAACCTTCAAGCTATATATTTTATTTTCAATCGGGGTAAAAGTATTTAAAAATTTGTTTACAGTTTTTAATTTTCTTAATTTAAAAATGCTAGATACATTTAAAGATTTGGTTTATAGAAGGAAAATATATTTGTTTTCAATATAATATAAAAATTTAGTTTCTATTTCTGATATAGATATTTCAAAATTTATTGTGAGGGTAAGGAAATTTCATGTTTTTCATTTGGTATATATTTTTTTTTTTAGTTTGATAAATATACTACATGAAGTGATGAAACTAAATATATATATATTTAATTAGAGCGTTATTAAAGAGCGTGCAAAAACTCATTCTAAAATTAGAAGTTTTTATTTTATGATGAATAAAAGATGTCTACATAGCAGTTTTTTGATGATACTTGTGTACAATTTGATATAAAAATTTAGTTTTTATTCCTAATATATATATATATATATATATATATATATATATATATATATATATATATATATATATATATATATATATATATATATATTATATATATATATATATATATATATATATATATATATATATATATATATATATATATATGTATATATATATATATATATTGATTGGATAAGTGAATTTTCCATGGTGTATATTTTTATATTAATTAAAAAAATATTCTGTATGAAAACATAAACTAAATGTTTTCTTTAAATTAGAGCGTCATTACAGGGTGTGAAAAAATTAATACTAAAAGTAGGAATTTAT
>CM063508.1:152704919-152709919 GCA_032207245.1 Pardosa pseudoannulata
AAACCTCAGTAAATTAAAAGTCTAATGTTGACTTAAAGAAGCCAAAATTTATTTTTGAGAAGTAGGTTTCATTTATAAAAGATATCATCTGCTAAGAAAACAAAGATATGAACTATGAAAATCACTGCATTGACATCTCCTTGGCAATTGTCATTATTTAACATTTCTCATTAAATTAAAAAAAATACTGCACTTTCATCAAAACTTTACCTTATTAAAAGTCTACTGTTAAAGAAAATAAAATTTGATTTTGAGACGTAGGTATCAGTCCTAAATGACATCATCTGAAAAAAAATCTAAGAAAAAAACTCTAAAAAATCATGCTCATTTGTTGTACTTCATTGATCATTATTGTTCAATATTCATTGATCTAGAAATACTGAAATTTCAGTGAAATTTTCCACTGTTAAAAGTCTGTTGTAATAAAATAAAGATTTGTTTTTGAGAAACTGATTTTAATCATAAAGGACATCATCTGCCGAGAAAACAAAGATACGAACGATAAAGACCAGTTCATTTGCATGCTATTGATCATTATTCATTGACCTAGAATTCGAAACTTTCAGTCAAACTTCACCCCATTGAAAGTCCACTGATACTTTAAATAAAGCAAAATTAATTTTTGAGAAGTAGATTTCAGTCCTAAATGACATCATCTGAAAAAAAATCTGATATACGAACGGTAAAATCTTGCTCATTTGTTGTACTTCATTGATCATTATTGTTCAATATTCATTGATCTAGAAATACTGAAATTTCAGCGGAATTTTCTCCTGTTAAAAGTCTGTTGTCTTAAAGAAAATAAAAATTTGTTTTTGAGAAACTGATTTCAGTCATAAAGGACATCATCTGCCAAGAAAACAAAGATACGAACGATAAAGACCAGTTCATTTGCATGCCATTGATCGTTATTCATTGACCTAGAATTCGAAATTTTCAGTCAAACTTCATGCTATTGAAAGTCTACAGATACTTTAAATAAAGCAAAATTAGTTTTTGAGAAACTGATTTCAGTCATAAAGGACATCATCTGCCAAGAAAACAAAGATACGAACGATAATGACCAGTTCATTTGCATGCCATTGATCATTATTCATTGACCTAGAATTCGAAACTTCACGCTATTGAAAGTCTATTGATACGTTAAATAAAGCAAAATTAGTTTTTCAGCAGTAGATTTCAGTCAAAAGAAACGTCGTTTAAGAAAACAAAACTACGAACGATAAAAACCAGCTCATCGGCAGCGGAATCCTTGTTCAAAAAGCCTTTAGCTGGCTGCTCTTTTCGAAATCAATGCCCCCGTAGTGTTCTGTGTGCGTACCTCCAGCACCGAACCTCCAGCAAACATCGTGAAAACGCCACGGTAATGCATTACGCCACGCTACGCTAGCCACCCATACAAACAGAAGGGGGAGAAGTCGTACGGTGAAAAGGACTCCTTCTTGGCCGCTGCACCCCTACTTGCTTCCCGCAGAGCCGCGGGCTCACTCGACCGTACTCCGCACCCGTAGAAAAGATGCTTTTGTTCGCTAAATATTCATTCATTTAAAGCCTCGCACAAAAGGCGGTGCTTAATAAAAGAGTTGTTGGAACTGTATTTAGCGAGGGAAGAATTAGGGGGATTTAGGGAACAGATGTGCACCTGACGGCTCTATTCGATGATAGGAATAGAGCCGTTTCGGTTTTGTAATGGATACTGTCTGGCATTTATGAATAGTGAAAGCTTTTTGTCACGCTTGATATCTTGCCCGAGCAAGTGATCGTGGTAATGCATCGGTGAAGTGGTATCATGATCTGAGGATGATTAATTGTCAATCTGACCCGCGTTAATTCATTCAAGTACTTTTACTTTAGTTAAAAATTTCTACTAAAGCTGTGGCAGACAATTGTCACCTGTAGAGCACTGGCGACGTCTGAATGAACTAAGATAAATAATTTTTGTGAAATTATATACCATAAAACGTTTCAACTAATACATTCAAGATAAATAGAGTATAAAGGAAGTGAAACCCACCCCCATCAAGTGGTATCATGACCTGAGGGTGATTAATTGTCAATCTGACCTGCGTTAATTTATTCAAGTACTGCAGTTAAACATTTCTAGTAAAACTGTTGCAGACAATTGCACCTGTGGAATACTGGCACCGTCTGAATGAACTAAGCTAAACAATTTTTGTGTTATAAACCGAAACATGTTTAAATCATTACTTTTCGAATATATAATTAGTTTATAAAGGAAGTAAAGAGAAGGTAGTGTTCACAAATTAGAATCTAATAAAATGACATGGTGTCTTTAAATATATCTACCTAAAATAAAAATTGTAAATCTGTGTTCTTCAGCTATTAAGAATTTATTTTTATTAAACTTTGCAGTTTTCTCTGATTTGCTACAAAGTTATCCCAATTTTTAGCTTTGAATTTCCAAATATGAAAAAACCAATTGAAGAGACAAAGCGTAAAGAGACATCGGCCATTATATATGATCATAATCTAGAAAATGTACGATTGAAATATTTCTCCTAATAGAATAAATAAAATAAATTAAAACAAAAACGAAATAAGTCTTTACCTATTGTTATATCTGGTATCTTTATTAACGTACTGACACACGATTACAGTTACAATAAAAACAGAAGTAAACAGTTACAAACACAGTTATATACAACACCTTCCTTTTACAATAGTTTCTTGCATCGATGTAACACCAAAGTTTTGGTAGTTTAATTCCTCTACCATACCGTGTGACATATGGTTTCACATATTTTGGATCATTTACATTAGAAAGTTAGGAATAGAACAACTAAGATCAGCATGTCTACCACTTCCATCATCTTTAAAAAACGGTTCGTTTTTTGACGGTCTTAAGAGAACTCTGTTTCTTTTCAAGGTTTGATTATTTTCATTTTTAACCCAATAACTTCTAGGATTCTTATCTTTTCTTAGCATTTTACCTCTTTTCCAATCAAAGTGAAATGTCCTTAGAGATCGGATTGTTCTTGGTGTTTCTGACAAATTATTGCAAGAAAAGTTATTAAGAGAAGGCGATATAACCCTCGAGAAGACTATTGACATCTGTAGAGCTTCAGAAGTAAGTAGAAAGCAAGCTGAATTATTGCAGTGCAAACCGGAAGTAACGGCACATTGTCGCGACTCATGAAAACCAAAGTAAAAATCCTGTAGACTGCGCCATGTTATATCTGGTATTTTTATTGACGTACTGACACACAGTTACAGTTACAAGGAAAACAGAAGTACACAGTTACAAACACAGTTATATACAACACCTACAACTTGAATTTGCAGTACAGGAATACTTTTAATCCTTAATATCTTGAAATGGAAGTGGTCTATTTAATACTGCTGAAACATTCAAATAGTTTCCTCAATTTAATTATTTATCCCAAAGTTGGGAAATTTTTTAAATTAGGCAGAATCAAAGATGTCTGCATGAGTTGATATACCTCTAAATGTGACTTTAGCGAAACTATTATAATTTTTATCTAATGTAAAGAGTAATACAAAAACATGAAGTTATTTATTTATTATTTGACGCAAAGTGTTGCAGCATAAAATACTTTTGTGTTCACATAAGGATGATAACTTGATAAAATATTACTCTTTATTTTTTATAAACAACTACATATTTAAATACTACTTCAAATAAAAATAATAGACTAGAAGTATTTTAACTAAATTTATTACACTATAAAGAAAATATTTTTATGAATACATTAAAGACAAAAGTTTTGAGAGGATTTAATTTTTGTTAAATGTTTGAATCTTGTTTCTCTCACTCTGAAGAATTTTTATGAAAAGACTGTTCATTTAATTATGGAAAACACTTTTATAAAAATTTATTTTTTTAAAACTTCATATTCAATCTTTCTTCAAACAAACGTGTTATACCGAAATTCCAGAAACTATGATTAGTATTAAGAAAGCAAATGCAATCTTTTAATATAAACAGCTATAATTTGTCTTTTTTTTCGACTAAAAAGTTTAATACATTAAGTAATACATTGGATATTATTTAGAATTATAGACATGTAGAATTAGTGAAAAACTTGTAATGATGATTTAGTAACTAAAGTCACAAAGTTGTGATTTTGTTATAGAACTTTCACTGACCCTTATAAATATTATTATAATTATTATTATTATTTAACGTAAAGGGTTACAGCATAAAATACTTTTGTGTTCACATAAGGATGATAACTTGCTATAAAATTACTCTTTATTCTTTTATAAACATAATTTAAATACTACTTCAAATAAAAATGATAGACTAGAAGTATTTTAACTAAATTCATTACATTATAAAGAATATATTTTTGTGAATAAAGATAAAAGTTTTGTGAGCATTTAATTTTTGTTTAATGTTTGAAGCTTGTTTCCCTCACTCTGAAAAAATTTTATGAAAAGACTGTTCATTTAGTTATGGAAAAAACTTTTATAAAAATTAATTTTTTTAAAACTTCATATTTAATCTTTCATCAAACAAATTTCAAATACCGAAATTCCAGAAATTATGATTAGTATTAAGAAAGCAAAAACAATCTTTTAATATAAACAGCTATAATTTGTTTTTTTTATGATTAAAAAGTTTAATACATTAAGTAATACATTGGATATTATTTAGAATTATAGACATGTAGAATTAATAAAAAATTAATTTTGCAATGATGATTTAGTAATTTAAGTTACAAAGTTGTGATTTTGTTATGGAATTTTCACTGATTCTAATAAATATAAGAGGGTGAAGATAAAAAAGTCTCCTTGAAATTAACTAGACTGGTATAATTTCTGAAAGAAAAAAAAACCTTTAGAAGATAATACGTAAAAATTAATAGATAAAAGGTGTATATATCCATTGGTATATATTATTGTATATGATTATTTGGTTGCATGAGAGGTTAAAATCTATGGTATTTTAAAGTTAGTAGATAGAGACATGTGATTCCAAATGACTACAAACCTCCCTGATTTATACTTGAACTGAG
>CM063508.1:152714919-152739919 GCA_032207245.1 Pardosa pseudoannulata
TAAAACATTACAGAAATAAGTGAAATCAACATCTATAAATTTTGAAACGTTGTCAGGACAGAAAAAAAGTAAATATTTTGTGACTGTCCTTAATTTATTTTAATCAGAACAACCATATATAAAATTTTTCACAATTATACATTTAAAAGCTAATAAATTCTTGAGGACATACCATTTTACAATAATTGGTTGACTGATTTAGAACGCTACGTCTACTTCCTATCTGCCCGAGCGGTAGTGAGATCGGGACCTACTGCTTAAAGCCGATTCCAAGAAGTTACAAGAACGAGAGATTAGACGTTACTAGCAGTTATTACGTGGCCTATTATGGCCTACTTCTTAGGCCATTGTTTGGTTAATAAGTTATAAAGTTCGATGTAAATCAGCATACATAAAAACACTCTAAGCTAGAGATTTTTTCAATATGTTAAGATATAAAGATGTATATTCTTTTATAGGTCATTTGCTTATCGGGATATATTTATTTTCTCTTATTTTAGAATAATCCTATCACTATGTGAAGTACATTTCAAAAATTACATGAATGTAAAAATAAGTGATTTATAAAAAAAAAATATCGAGATACAAGAAAAAGTACTGTAGCAATATAATGTATTTCTCAGAAATTTAAAATAATTCAACATAACAATAAAATCTTACTTATAATTAAATATATAAAATCGGAACAATAATTTTTACAGTCTAAAATATACATCCGTGTAAGAAAGTCAGACGTCTAAGAGCTTCAGATTACAAATTGTAACCTCAATTCGCATGCAAAGTGTGAAGAGTGCTTTACACTCTCCAAATACTACTTAATATGCAGAAAAAAAAACATTAATTCAATTTGTAAAGTCCGTGCAGACATTATCACTCACTTGTAATCAAATTCTTAATTCTTGTATTGCAAAGGCTTTCTTTGTTAGAATCTTTTTCTCGTTATAATAAGTAAAGTATACTAAGAATGTTAGATAAAGATACAATGCGTAAAACATATGATTTATTTTCTATGAAGTAGATAAATCATCATTTAGGTAACTCGTCATGATTTTTTTTGAAAGAGTTACATTTGTATTTTTTGAAAACCATTCCAATTGGAAATTTAATACTTTTCTATATTATAAGGGAAAATATTTTTGTAATTAAGCTATAAAATGTGTAATACGATATGGCTTTATTACATATTTTATCCTACTCTGAACGATTTTATATGCTTAACTGTCTAACGATTATATTTTTTATACTTAACTAACGATTTCTTTTACAACTATGTGTTCCTCAGTCAGCAAAGGCATCCATCTCATAAGAGTAGGGTTGCGAAATCGAGGCTACATCCGGATAAAGATCTGCCGTGTTCATTAATAGAGGAGACACGTAAAATAGGTTCATGGTTGCAATGTCATTCATGTTCCACAACAATAACACTGGAAGAGGTCAGTCCAAGCTTGGGGAGGGGGGCATCTTCTGTTTGGTCTCTGCTTTTAAATTACGAGGACTATGTTTGTATTATCTTAGTAATGTTGACCGTTCATATCGTGCTCCCTAATAAAATAGTTAAAATTTTCCGCAGCTTTGTATGGCCGGATGCTTAACACACAAGTACTCCATGTTATTAAAATATATTTAATCTTAGATTTAAAAATTCATTTTTGAAATTCTTTATTCTTTTTTAAGAAAAAGTTGCATTTGATGCATTCATGCAGTCAATATACATTACAAACACCACTGAAAATGATAAGAAAAATATTGATTTAAAATTAAAACCAAATAACTTGATCAACCAAGGGAAAAATTCATTAGCTCAAACGTTAAAAAATGCAATCATAATGTATAATATAAAATAATAGCACAGAGATGAACATGTGCCGCACCCAAGTAAAGTTTGTTCTCAAATATTTAACGCTCAATAACTCTCCTGTTGAGAAGGAAATTGGAAAGAAAAGAATAAAAGGATGAATTTATATACAAACTAATGTGTAATAAATGCAAATTATTATTTTTTTGTAGATAGACTACAAGGTGAAACTTTAATTAATTATTACATGCATCACTGTTCAGTGTAGGATTGATTTCCACATTCCTATAAACATGATTTTTTATTATTTGCCTTTGTTATTTCCAGTTTTGAATTCTTTTTACCACCATTTAAACTGCAACAACATTTTTCTGTATAAATTTCTAACAAATACTTCCTTAATCTATCATATTTCATAGTAATTCGTTTGAATACATCTTACATTTAGTGATCAGTAATAACTTCAATATTAATTTTACAATGCAATGTAGTGCTGAATCCTATATTCTAACAAACAGGATTTTTTTTATCCTTGTTCTCCATTTCTACCTTTGAATTAATTTCATCGTCATTTAAACTGCAACAACATTTTTCCTGCATAAACTGCTAACAAATATTTCCATAATCTATCCTAATATTCCATAGTAATTTGTTTGAAAACTTATTATTAGTGATCAAATAATAACTTTAGAGTTAATTTCACTGTGCAATGCAGGGTTAAATCCTATATACTTATAAACAGGATTTTTTTAATATCTGCGTTTTAAATTTCTACCTTTGAATTCATCGCCATTTAAACTGCAAAAAAATATTTTCTGTTTAAATTGCTAACAAATACTTCCATAATCCACCCTAATATTCCATAGTAATTTGTTTGAATCTAACTTACTTTTAGTGATCAAATAATAACTTTAATATTAATTTCACTGAGCAAAGTAGGGCTGAATCACATTTTCTTGTAAACACTAGATTTTATTATCTGTGTTTTACATTTCTACCTTTGAACTGCAAATTGACGATGAAATCATCGTCATTTAAACTGCAAGAAACTTTTCCTGCATAAATTGCTAACAAATACTTCCATAATCTACCCTAACATTCCATAGTAATTTGTTTGAATCTAACTTATTATTAGTGATTAAATAATAACTTTAGTATTAATTTCACTGTGCAATGTACGATTGAATCCCATATTCTTATAAACAGGATTTTTTTATTATATCTTCGTTTTTCATTTCTCGGTTTGAATTCATCGTCATTTAAACTGCAAAAAAATATTTTCTGTATAAACTGCTAACAAATATTTCCATAATCTACCATAACATTCCATAGTAATTTGTGTGAATCTAACTTATTATTAGTGATTAAATAATAACTTTAGTATTAATTTCATTATGCAATGTAGGGTTGAATCCCATATTCTTACAAATAGGTTTTTTTATTATCTGCGTTTTCCAATTCTACCTTTGAATTCATTTCATCGTGTTTTAAACTGAAAAAAAAAATTTCCTGCATAAACTGTTAACAAATACTTCCATAATCTACCCTAACATTCCATAGTAATTTGTTTGAATTTAACTTATTATTAGTGATCAAATAATAACTTTAATATTAATTTCACTGTGCAATGTGGTGTTGAATCCCATATTCTTATAAACACGATTTCTTTTATTTTCTGCCTTTTCTATTTCAACCTTTGAATTCATTTCATCGTGTTTTAAAATGAAAAAAAAATTCCTGTATAAATTGCTAACAAATACTTCCATAATCTACCCTAAAATTCCATAGTAATTTGTTTGAATCTAACTTATTAGTAATCAAATAATTTTAGTATTAATTTCACTGTGCAATGTACGGTTAATCCCATATTCTTTTAAACAGGATTTTTTTTAATATCTTCGTGTTTCATTTCTACCTTTGAGATCATCGTCATTTAAAATGAAAAAAATATGTATAAATTTTTAACAAATAATTCCATAATCTACCGTAACATTCCATAGTAATTTGTTTGAATCAAACTTATTATTAGTGATCAAATAATAACTTTAATATTATTTTCACTGTGCAACGTAGGGTTGAATCCCATTTTCTTGTAAATATTAGATTTTATTATCTGCGTTTTACCTTTGAACTCATTTCATCGTCATTTAAACTGCAACAACATTTTTCTGTACAAATTGCTAACAAATACTTCCATAATCTATCATAATATTCCATACTAATTTGTTTGAATCCAACTTACTTTTGGTGATCAAATAATAACTTTAATATTAATGTCATGGCAAACTTTACAAATGCAATTATAAAATATTTAATCGGAATTATTGAATTATTGTATGATTTATTAATTAACAACTCCTCGAATTGCTCTATGTATATTCCAAAATGTAGGCTTCTATCCTCATTGAAAGGTATTAAACTCCATTATTAGGAATCTCTCAAAATTACGTTTATAAACTAGAAATTGGACAAATTAATTTTAAAGGCAAATCCACATTCTGTTTACATTTGAGATATAGAGGCAGCCTGGGTGCGCTTGAAAATGATTACATTAATTTATTGAGTTCATGTATCAGGGCAGAAAATAAACTCTTCGTTATTTATTTGAATTTTCAATTTATTTTCCTAAACGCTGTATAACGGGCATTTTAAGTGTCAAGATTGGAAAAATTTTAATAAAGGAAAGTGGAAATTGTGTTACGTCCTTTATTTTCAATTCTTCATTCTGTCTGATTCTTTATCTTTTGCTCTGGCGTTTAAGAGACAGTGGACTTTCAAAGCCAATTTCTTTTGTTTTTAATCAGTGGGCTTGAAAATATAATACGCCTTTAGCAATATATTTATGTAAAGGTCTTTAACAATTCTTAGCTAAAATATTGATTGGATTAGACGTCATTAAATATTAATTGCTTTAAAAGTAGCTTCATCGAAATAGCTTCACGCATGTCTGTTTTAGGCCATTTTTATGTATAAAATAGTTTTATATCAGACTAGCTCATAGTAGGTAAGAAGAGGGGGGGGAGGAACTATGTCTACGCAAGTTTCTTGTGTGGCTTTCATAAAATTTAGCTCTTTAATTGATATTTAAGTTTATAGATTGCAATCATGACTGAAAACTTACAGAATTATATAAAGAACGGTATGAATGTAAATTTCAGTGACTGTCATAGTTGATTGTATATTTCAAATGTTAAAACGCCACCTAGCGTAAAATGGTTACACTACTATTTGACGCGGTATTTAAATGCGTAGTTGGCCAAACGATAACCGAATGGTTAGGGTGCTGGCCTTCGGGACCGAAGTTTGTGGGTTCGAATCCCACTATGGCATGGATGTTCGTAGCCGTTGGGAATCGGCTTTAAGCAGTAGGTCCAGGTCTCATTATCCCTCTTGTTGCAAAAAAATAGACCGTAGAGCTCCAAAACCAAACTAAATGTGTAGTTGGTTAGTATGAAAGTAGTTAAAGAATAATATTATATCAAGTTATTGGCGTAGATTTATTATAGAGAAGCAGATACATATTTTATAATGTAAAATTTTATATTAATAATAAATAAAAGTTTAATAATATTATTAAATAATAAATATATGTTTTTTCTTTCAATTTACTTCTGTATAATGCAATACACTGATAAAAATCATACAAGAACTATAATAGCTTCACAAAAGTCGCATTTATAAGTATATACACTTTTGCAATCTAATTACTGGCTAATTTAACCATGGCATCTAATGGTAAACAGGTTCCCCATTTCTGGACTATACAAAAGCTATAATAGTTTTACAAAAATCGCATTTACAAGTTCATCCACTTCTACAATCTCTTTAATTATTGGCTAATTTAACTGTGGCATCTAATATGCTAAACAGGTTCCTTATTTCTGAACCGTACAAAAGCTATAATGGTTTTAGAAAAATTGCATTTATAAGTATATCAGCCTATGCGGTCTCTTTTGTTGTTGCCTAATATAAATCTCGTATCTAATGGGGGGAAAAATATCCCACTTATGGACTGTACAAAAACGGTACAAAAATTACAACAGCTTCACAAAAGTCGCATTTATAATTATATCCACTTCTGCAATATCTTTAATTACTGGCTAATTTAACTGTGGTATCTAATGGTAAACAGATTTCCCATTTCTGGACTATACAAAAGCTTTAATAGTTTTACGAAAATCGCATTTATAAGTATATCAGCCTACGCGGTCTCTTTTATTGTTGGCTAATATAAATGTCGTATTTAATGGGGGAAAATATCCCATTTATATACCTTACAAAAAGATGCAAAAATTACAACAGCTTCACAAAAATCGCATTTATAAGTATATCCACTTCTGCTATCTCTTTAATTACTGGATAATTTAACTGTGGTATCTAATGGTAAACAGATTCCCCATTTCTTAACTATACAAAAGATATAATAGTTTTACAAAAATTGCATTTCTGAGTATATCAGCCTATGCGATCTCTTTTATTGTTGGCTAATATAAATGTCGTATCTAATGGGGGAAAAATATCCCACCTATGAACTGTACAAAAATTATACAAAAATTACAACAGCTTCACAAAAGTCGCATTTATAAGTATGTCCCCTTCTGCTATCTCTTTAATTACTGGATAATTTAACTGTGGCATCTATTGCTAAACAGGTTCCCCATTTCTGGACTATACAAAAGCTTTAATAGTTTTACGAAAATCGCATTTATAAGTATATCAGCCTATGCGGTCTCTTTTATTGTGCCTAATATCAATGTCGTATTTAATGGGGGGGGGAATATCCCCCTATATACCTTACAAAAAGATGCAAAAATTACAACAGCTTCACAAAAGTCGCATTTATAAGTATATCAACTTATCTAGCCACATTTATTAGTAGTTATAATTTAAATAAAGCAATTAATGGTGAAAAGGTTCCCTCACCTCTGGACTGAAATGCAAAAACTATAATGGTTTCTAAAAAGTGTTTAAAAGTATATCAAAATATGAGGTCTTTTTTTTATCACTGCCAGTTTTCAAAACTTTACTATAGTTACATAGAACTTGGTCTGATAACTAAATTTTCATTTAATAGTTTGACACCATTTTTCTTATATTATGTTTTTAAATATAATTTTTTCTTTGATTTACTTATATCTTAATATACCAGCATTTAAAAATACTTTTTTTTGCCTTTAAATAAATTTCTGGTTGCTAAGTTATGAATTAGCTAAACTAGTATTTCTTTTTGTGCGGTAAAATGAAATTGTTATTTCATATACTGTCATCTATAATTGACCGGCAACGTCCATACCCGTTTTACTGTCATATTACTTGATAGGATGGGTGAAAGAAGAGTTGCTCTCTGCAGTAACTATCTGGTGATATAAAAAAATAGCCATCCAAAATTTATGACTCTAAGCATAGAATTAACAGATTTTGATTTTCAGAATATATTAATTTCAACCACAATTTTCAAAATTCTCTATTAGGCGGATAGTCGATAAATTTTAAAGAAATATGATAGAGGAGCATTTAGAAACTGCTGAGATATATCAAATTTTCAGTAAAATTTATCCCAGTTAAAATTCTTCTGCTATTGTGAACTATGAAATTTTGTGTTTTGATTACTAAACGTAGGGATTATAGAATTTATGGTTCTGGACATGTTTTATTTTTGAACAATACTAGATTAATGAATATATTTTAATTTTCCTATATTACATTTATTAATCGCGTATCTAACAATAAATTATTAATGTAGTTTTTAATAACACATAAAGGCCTGTTACTACTGAAAAAAAAACTATAATTCTTACTATTACGAACTATGAAATTTATAAGTAAAATTTTCAAATTTAGGAATCATTGAATTTATAATTCTGAATACCAATTACTAATATTGTACAATACTATATCAAAAAATTTCAGTTTTCATGTTTTTAATGCTATTAATCATATAATTGATAATAAATTATTAATGCTATCATTAATGATATATAAAATACCGATACTACTAATAAAAGAAAAAACACATGAAAAGAATAACGTATCGCTTTCGCAAACTCTAAACATAACATGACGATAAGAACAAAATGAAAGTAAAAAGGGAAATTTTCTTTAAAATTGCCTAAGAACCCTCTTTTTTTATAAAAAAGAAGCTATCTTTAAAATTAAAAGTGTTTTATTTTAGCATTTCAAAGCTTTATTGCCTAAGAAAGTATGATATTATTCAGATTGTTTATTTTTAACATGTTGGAAATAATTAATCTCTCAGGCTAGTGAACAACATAGCGCTCTCCGCACAATTACTTTCCTTTGTGAGATCCTGTATTATAGAGCACCATCTATATTGATTAAGCCATAAAAAATCAGCTTTCTCAGGCAGCGTATTAATAAATTTTTTGTAGTTATTATTTATATGTGTTGGATAAAAACTGTTAATAACTGTAGTGCTGTTTTTATTTGCTTGTTCGTTTAAACCGCCCGATGAGTTACATCATAAATTAAAAAAAGTGTAGAAGCGCTAAAAATAAGAATAAAGTTTAAATGCATAACAGAAAACGCCTTGTTTACTCTGAATTTTGTGGAGAATGCAGTTTTACATTGCTGTAGATCAGGGTTTTTTTAAACTTTTTGGCATAGGGACTCCAATGGTTACATCATAAATTAAAAAAGTGTTGAAGCGCTAAAAATAAGAGTAAAATTTAAATGCATAACGGAAAACGCCTTGTTTACTCTGTATTTTGTGGAGAATGCAATTTTACATTGCTGTAGATCAGTTGTTTTCTTTCTTTTTACTCTTTGGCGTGGGGACCCCGTTGGTTACACCATAAATTAAAAAAGTGTAGAAGCGCTAAAAATAAGAGTAAAGTTTAAATGCATAACAGAAAACGCCTTGTTTACTCTGTATTTTGTGGAGAATGCAGTTTTACATTGCTGTAGATCAGGGTTTTTTTTTTTTTTTTAAACTTTTTGGCATGGGAACCGCGATGGTTACATCATAAATTAAAAAAGTGTAGAAGCGCTAAAAATAAGAGTAAAGTTTAAATGCATAACAGAAAACGCCTTGTTTACTCTGGATTTTGTGGAGAATGCAGTTTTACATTGCTGTAGATCAGGGTTTTTTTAAAAACTTTTTGGCATAGGGACTCCGATGGTTACATCATAAATTAAAAAAGTGTAGAAGTGCTAAAAATGAGGGTAAAGTTTAAATGCATATAGGGAAACGCCTTATTTACTCTAGATTTTGTGGAAAATGCAGTTTTACATTGCTGTAGATCAGTTTTTTTTCTTTATTTTTACTCTTTGGAGTGGGGACCCCGTTGGTTACATCATAAATTAAAAACGTGTAGAAGCGCTAAAAATAAGAGTAAAATTTAAATGCATAACGGAAAACGCCTTGTTTACTCTGTATTTTGTGGAGAATGCAGTTTTACATTGCTGTAGATCAGATTTTTTTAAACTTTTTGGCATGGGAACCCCGATGGTTACATCATAAATTAAAAAAGTGTAGACGCGCTAAAAATAAGAGCAAAGTTTAACTGCATAACGGAAAATGCCTTGTATACTTTGAGGAGAATGCAGTTTTACATTGCTGTAGATCAGGGTTTTTTTTTTAAACTTTTTGGCATGGGGACTCCGATGGTTACATCATATATTAAAAAAGTGTAGAAGCGCTAAAAATAAGGGCAAAGTTTAAATGTATATAGGGAAACGCCTTATTTACTCTAGATTTTGTGGAGAATGCAGTTTTACATTGCTGTAGATCAGATTTTTTTTAACTTTTTGGCTTTGGGACCCCGATGGTTACATCATAAATTAAAAAAAAGTGTTGAAGTGCTAAAAATAAGAGCAAAGTTTAAATGCATAACGGAAAACTCCTTGCATACTTTGCGGAGAATGCAGTTTTTCATTGCTGTAGAACAGGGGTTTTTTAAAAACTTTTTGGTGTGGGAATTCGTAATGCTTACGAAAATTTAGTGAGAATCAACAAGCATTGCGTACATCCGGCACATGAGTGAGTGAAACTGTCAGTTTTTTCGCTTGTACCGTAATATATTATTGCAGTTTTAGGTCGTTAATTTTAATTTTTAATTTTAAGACATAGAACAAAGTAAAAGTTTGAAAAAAGTTACAAACTTAAAAATATAATGCAATAATTAAAGTAGATTCAGTTGTTTGTGTAAATTCAAGCCTTAATTATCGTCGGGGTCCAATTTCGGTAACATCATTAGCAAATCTCTTCATTCATTAATGTACCTTTTTTTTAGATAGTAAACTAACTGCATTTAGCCCACAGTTATCTAAATTCAGTCCAAGGAAGGCCGAACGGCGACCTATGGTGGAAAAAATATTCTTATAATATAATATATGAACCGAGGTAGCTCAGTCAGCAAAGGAAGCGATCTCATAACTGAAAGGTTGTGGGTTCGGAGCTAGAAACGGCTTAAATTCCACCATGTATGGTAAGAGTGACTGGGGCAAAGTAAGTTCATGGTCACAATGTCCCACAAGTTCTCATACGATACCTATGGAGCTGGCAGGTCGATCCTGGGGGTCTTCTGCTTTGTCCCTGCTTCTAAATTATGATGACTATATTCAATATTACTCTCAATATTACTCTCATCTATAGTATCCCTTAACCTACACGTGCTCCCTTGTGGATACTAAATGAACAACAGCTTCGCAGCCATATTTGGCTTAAGGATACATGTCTGCATTGCCAAATGCATTAGAAAAAGTATAACTATAGTTTGTCCATTAGGTGTAGTCACTTATAAGGTCACTACTGAGAAAACCCTATCCTGCATGATTAACCAAAACTTTCGGATGTACACGCAGAGCCTTTAACGAACTGACAAAGTCACGTTCAAAGAAAGTAAAGTGAATGTTTATATTATAAAAAATGTGTCTAAACGCTTTTGTTTTTTTTTTGTTTATATTGTTTTTATCTATTTGCAGATATATTGTGTAAAAATATATTTTAATTGTAAAAGTATTATAATGAGTTAAATAAATATCCAAAATTGCTTAAAGTTTTGGCGACCCCTGATGCAGGTCCCGTTACCCTAATTAGGGTCACCACCCACAGCTCTGGAAATAAAAGTGTATTTTTACTTTTTCGGATAAGTAATAGTAAGGTTTGGTTTGGAGCGCTACGGTCTCCTTTTTTGCAACATTAGGGCTAATGAGACTGGGACCTACTGTTTAAAGCCGATTCTGAACAGATAAGAAAAACCATGTCACAGTGGGACTCGAACCCACGAACTACGGTACTGAAGATCAGATTAACAGTAAGGAAAGTATTGTAATCGTTCAAAAATACAACCTCGAGATTATGATTGATCATCACTATTTGTACCGACCTGACTCCAAAAATACTATTTTTAAAATTATGTCTGAGTGTTTTAAAGATAACTCGAGTACGTTTTGAAATAGAAACTAAGTTGTGAATATGAACACAATAGCACAATGGTTATTTTCTATCAAATTTTCGAAAATAGAAAAATACATTCTCGGTGTACGTAGGTATGTATAAACCTGTTTTTGTGAGGAGGATATAGACCAGATAAAAGGAATCACATAAAAAATATTTAGAAACTTCATATTTAGTCATAACACATATTGTTTGCAGCACATTAAAAAAAGTCATACTGTAAATAGGGACCGAATAAAAAAATTCATCAACAAAAATATGTAAATCAAAATTTCACGATGTATCTAGAAATTGTTTTGAATTTGGACCACGCATATTTTTTTAAATTTTAATTTACGAGATCATTTAAATAGAATCAAGACAAAAATAAAAATATTATGCATGGGATATAAATAAACTATATAATATTCTTAATTTTGAAAACAATGTTACGATAACAAGTAATAATGGAATAGACTGGATGAAAAAATGGTGAATTATATGGAAAATAAATAAATATGTCAAATAATTCTCAGATAAAATACAATAAAAAACTCAATTAAATTTTCCAATAAACTGTATTATAGTAAAACACTCTAAATATTTCTTAAATGTATAATTCTATATATAATATAAAAATAATTCGTACATTAAAACTCGCACAAATTAATGAGCACATAAAATCAGATTAGGATGTTTTGTTTTAATAATTTGAAAATTCTGCATATATTTTTGCTTTATTACAATAATGACAGTATAAATTGATAATTGTATCAAGACTAAAAATTATACGTACAAGAAAATACTATTTTCGAATGCCTTCATTAGAAAACTAACAATTATATTTTAATCAAATCAGCAGTAGTGTGACTTGAGTTTGCGCATGAAATACACAATAAAAGGAAATATTATGTGCATAAATTTCTCAATATAAATTTGTACAGTTTTCTGAGAAATAGTTTTGGACTTAATTTTATCAATATTGAAAATTCTATTTACACACTTTACAGAGTTTCATATTTTAGTAAAGTATATTAATATAAATATAATAACCTTCTTCAATTAGATGACTAATTGAAAGCTATAACAATCTCCTTAGTAAATTATTGAAATTAACTTCTTCCTACATAATTCAGTTCTGGTAAATATAGCATCAAATCAAATGATTTTGTTCATAATTTAATAAAGCCGACTAAAATAGTTACTCAAAGAGCATAAATGAATTTTTATAGTTTATTTATAGTCAGGTAAGGGGACGTAATTAAAATAAAAGAAAACTCTGCAACTTGAACGCAGTTTATTATGATAAACTGAGAAAGTTTTACACTTTAATGTGAAATGACCAAGATAAATGATTTTATACATAAGTAAAAGTTTTCCTATATTTCAAACTATGTTTACAAGCTATATATGATAAATTGTTAATAAGCTTAAAATGTGTTAAATTTAAAATAAGTTTTATCAATAAATGGTTCTTAAAATTCTCAATTTAAAAAATTATTGATATTTATGTGCAATAGCTGAAGAAATGCTGTCAAAGAAATTTTCAAAACGTATTATAGAAAAAAAATTGCTAATGTGAAGTTTGAAAATTAAAAATCAGAATAAAAAGGGTACTAAGAATAGTACTATTTACAAGTTTCCTTTTCTTATTATAAATATAAAAGAGGAAACTTTTAAATAGGAAAGAAAAAATTAAATCCTATGATCATTTTGAAATATAACTTTACATCATTTGTAACTACAAAATAAAGAGAAAAATTACTAAATACATGGTTTGAAAAAATGAGGCTCTTTGTAGCACTATCTTAAGTTATGTTTAATTTAATTTATAAGGTCTAAAAAAAGGAATGGAAGAAAAATTGTACAATGCGCATTTCCCATACACCTCTTTCTAATTGAGAAATCAGAACTTTTATTTTATCAATTTAAGTAAAATCTTTGAACAATTTTGCAGATCAGATTAAAAATATAATGATTCCTGCTACGCTTTTCTAAAAGTCATTAACCTAGTCATTTCTTCTAAATATATATTATCAAGTATCTTATATCGAAGTTGTGAACTTAGATCCAAGTTCTTTATAATTTTCATTTTAAGTTACATTTTTGGACAGTGTTGTGGGGTCGGATTAAAAACATAAGATTTTCTGCTGTACATTTCTTTAATTCATTAACGCCTGAATCATTTTTAATACATATTGATGGATATCTTATATACAAGTTAAGAATTTTTGAAAGAAAAAATTCAATTTAAACAATTTTAAAAATTCTAGCCCGCAATCATTAAAAATGAAAATCTTGATAAGCGAATCATTAGTGGTGATCATGAAAAGCGCATAATAAAAACTGTGTTAAATTGGTATCAATTGTAGTATGGCTAAGAGTAGTATGGCTTTAAAGAATGTAATAACTGCAATGAAAGCAATGAAAGTTGACTAAACTTCTGCTTAAAAATATATTTTTTCTAACATAAATAATTATTTTCTTGAAAGTTTATTGGTACAGATACAAGTTACTTTAAAATCATATGGGAAACCTACAGAAAAATTGTGTGCAGAAATATATTTAAATATCCCGACTTGCGTTCTAATCAATTGTTCAAAATATGACAGACTAATAATAATTACTAATCAACCAGTATAACATTTAATTTAATTATAATAACTATATGGAGAGAAAGTTGCCAAACTTGAGTAAATTTTTATATATAAGGTTCGTGTAAAAGTAATAATAATTTTTTTCAAAGGTTTGTGGTATCCACACACATTACTTTTAAGTTATTTACTCTTTTCTATCTTCTCTCTAATCATTTATACAAAATATGAATTTAATAAGGGAATAATAACTAAGTCTTAAATTCAGCATTAGATAGTTACTTTAAAGAACATAATAATAATAATGAGAATATAATAATAATAATAATAATAAACATAATAATAAGAGTAAGTTTCGTGTGAGAGTAATAATAATTTTTTTCAAAGGTTTGTGGTACCCATACACGTTACTTTTAAGCTATTTACTTATTTCTATTTTCCCTCTAATCATTTATACAAAACATGAATTTAATAAGGGAATAATAACTAAGTCTTAAATTCAGCATTAGATAGTTATTTTAGAGAACATAATAATCTGGAGAGAAAACAGCGAAAGTTGAGTAAATTTTTATTTAAAAATAGTTTTTTGTGTAATAGTAACAATACATTTTTTCCGAAGGTTTATTGGTACCAATTCACGTTACTTTAAAATCATATAGGAAACCTATCGAAATATTGTCTGCAGAAATATATTGAAATATCCCGACCTACGTTCTAATCAATTGTATGAAATTTGACAGACAAATAATAATCATTAATCCGCCATTAAAACATTTAATTTAATTATAATAATTATCTGGAGCGAATGCTGCTGAAGTTGAGTAAACTATTATGTAAAAAATAATTATTCGTGTAAGAGTAATAATAATTTTTTCAAAGGTTTGTAGTACCCATACACGTTACTTTAAAATTATTTACTTATTATGTTCCCTCTAATCATTTATACGAAATATGACTTTAATAAGTGAATAATAACTAAGTCTTAAATTCAGCATTAGATAGTTACTTTAGAGAACGTAATAATCTGGGGAGAAAACAGCAAAAGTTGAGTAAATTTATTTAGAAATAATTTTTTTGTGTAATAATAACAATACATTTTTTTTCTAAGGTTTACTGGTGCCGTTACACGTTACTTTAAAATCATATAGGAAACCTATAGAAATATTGTCTGCTAAAATATATTGAAATATCTCAACCTACGTTCTAATCAATTGTACGAAATATGACAGGCAAATAATAATCACTAATCAACCATTAGAACATTTGATTTAATTATAATAATTATCTGGAGAGAAATCTGCTGAAGTTGAGTAAACTTTTATGTAAAAAATAATTATTCGTGTAAGAGTAATAATATTTTTTCCAAAGGTTTGTAGTACCTATAAACGTTACTTTTAAGTTATTTACTTATTATGTTCCCTCTAATCATTTATAGAAAATACGACTTTAATAAGAAATTAATAACTAAGTCTTAAATTCAACATTAGATAGTTAAGTTAGAGAACGTAATAATCTGGAGTTGAGTAAATTTTTGGTTAGAAATAATTTTTTTTGTGTAACAATACATTTTTTCCGAAGGTTTATTGGCACCGATACACGCTACTTTAAAAGCATATGGGCAAGTAGAAATTAAAATAGTCCACGGAAACCTATTTACATATCCGGATCTTCCCTCTAATCAATTGTACAAAATATGAATGAAAGCGGCACACGCCTGGCTGCCCAAAAAACACATCTCCCTATAGTCACAGGTGCGATATCTGAGGGTGGGCCCTCACTATTTGCGCAATCGTATGAATGAATTTCCAAGCGGTGTTGACACAGAGACCCGTCCTCTATAGAGACCCCTCTGTATGGCGCAGGTGCCCGTTTGTAACCACTGTTATTGTGGTCGCATTAAACTTAGGCGCGGGGTGTCGAAACAAAACACCGCCAGAAAAACTGCCGATTTCAGAGGGGTTGGGGTGGATGGGGGTGTTTTAATACACTGCGGACTTAGTTCCTCTGAACGTTCGGGATTATCGAAGCAGAAGCGGGAATTCCTCTCTTTTATTTGATCCCCCATTTTTTAACAGGCCGTATTTTGAGATGGGTCACATGTTTTATATGGTATTCATTGCAGTTCGATCCGATCGAATAAATAGAGGGATGGATTTAACAAGTATTCATAGAGTCAAATCTCTCTCCCCCCTCTCCTCACCCCACGTTTCTTTCTCTTTTTGCACATCATTAACTAAATGATGGATTTATTGTAAAATGATACATCAGCTGGAATGCGCCCAAAGTTTATTATTTCTTTGTAGGATTCTGAGCTCGCAAGCCTTGAATTACCATTTATTTACCAAAATATTTGTTGCAACTTCCTCTCTAAACACGTATGCTAAACTTAGTTCGGTTTTTTTCTGTTTTAAAGACAAATTTACAGTTTTACAGTCAGAAATTCGAATTCTTGTTAAATCAAGATGGATCTAGCAAGTATTCACAATGTCAAATCTGCCCCTCCCTTATCTCCCCTGCTCAACCTCGGATTTTTTTCTCTCTTTGTACATAATTAACTAAAGATGGGTTGTAAAATGATACATCAGCTGGAATGAGCTCAGTATTCATTATTGCTTCGAATGATTGAAAGATAGTGAACCCAGAATTATCATCTGTTTACAAAAATGTGTGATATACCGTCTTCTATCTGTACATGCAAATTAAATTTGTCTTTGAAGGTTCCCCATTGTTTTTGAAGACTAACTTACAGCTTTGCAGTTAGAAATTTGAATCCTATTAAATTAGCGAGGGACTTAATAAGAATTAATAAAGTCAAATCACTTCCCCTTCTGCTCACCTTTATTTTCTTTCTCTTTATGTACGTCAAAAACTAAATGATGGATTTATTGTAAAAGGATACATCCGCTGGAACACGTTTGGTATTTATGGTTTCTTCGTAGGTTAAGCTGCCAAACCCTGAATTACCATTTATTTTCCAAAATATTTGTCAAACCGTTTCCTATCTACATTTGCAATTTAAATTTAGTTTCGTAGGTTTAGTTTGTGTTTTGTTTTTATCAAGTAAAACTAATAGTTTTATAATAATAGTCAAGTATTCATGGAGTCAAATCTGGTTCACTTTTCTCACCCGGATTTTTACATCCAAGTTAAATTTAGCTTCCAAGGTTCACTATTTCTTTTTTTCATGACAAACATATAACTTTTAAGTCAGAGATTTAAATATTTGTTAAATTAGTGATGGATTTAACAAGTATTTATAAAGTCAAATCTTTTCTCCTTCTGCTCACTCTTGATTTCTTTCTCTTTTTTCAGATCATTAACTTAATGATGAATTTACTGTAAAATGATACCTCATCTAGAATGCATTCGATGTTTATTATTTCTTCCTAGGATCGTAAGTTGGTGAGTCATGAACTACCATCTACTTACTAACATATTTGTCAACTGTTTCTTTTTACCAAAACAAACTTACATTTTTATAATCGTAGTCAGGTATTCATGGAGTCAAATCTAGTTACTTTTGCTCATCCGGCTTTCTCACTCTTTTCACAATATTAACTAAATGACAGAAAATCCAACCAAGAAAAACCAGTATTCTCTTTAAGGATTTACTGATTATCTATAGAACAGTGTTGAGTTCAATATATTATTCCTTTATTGGCTGAAATGTTTTTTAAAAAGCTATTTTTCTACTTTGATTTACTTCTTTCTCATGTTTAATCTTGCTTTTAAAATGTATAAATAGTCACGAGATCCTAGAAATGTGTTTTATAACAGAGAAGTTTTAAAATGTTTTAAGCAATTAGAATGACTAAACATTTATTTTACTGCATATGACTGTCTTAAAAAAAACTAAAATGACTAAACATTTGTTTTACTGCATATGACTGTCTTAAAAAAACTAAAATGACTAAACATTTGTTTTACTGCATATGACTGTCTTAAAAAAGTAAAATGACTAAACATTTGTTTTACTGCATATGATTGTCTTAAAAAAGTAAAATGACTAAACATTTGTTTTACTGCATATGACTGTCTTAAAAAAATAGAATGACTAAACATTTGTCTTACTGCATATGACTGTCTTAAAAAAGTAAAATGACTAAACATTTGTTTTAATACTGCATATTATTTCATACTGTCCAACTTACAGAATTTAAAAATAGTATTCAACATTGAAAGTGCGGCTCGATATCAAGCATTAGGTTTCTAATGTGGTTCTCTAGCCTTTTCGAGTTGGAAATCTCTGGTTTAGACGTTAATTATATAATTCTTATAGTATAAACACTCACATACTTGTATTTTATCTACAGTAGGGTTAATTTAAGTCTAAAAGATTTTTAATCCAAAATTATTATGTCTTATTCATATTATTTTATATAAACATAACGATACAGTTTCAAAACATTTTTTACAATTTATGCTTTATTTCTCACATTTAGTATTATTCTCAAGCATTTTCTTCAAACATATACCATTATAAATTGTTAAACAAAGCATATCCTTTTCATATTTTAATATAGCATATATGTTTCAGATGAATTTATATTACTGTTTTAAAAGTTGTCATTTTTTAAAGCTGAGATGTCATGCGATTTCGAATTCAGAGACATGGGATTGTAGTCCAGGTAGGAAATTATGTTGTTTTTCATACGTTGGTGTCTAGACATATTAAACTTAAATTTTTTTTCAAAGTATGGAGTTACTAGTAATTTTGAAATGACTTTACATTTGTAGCAGTGATTTTATTCTACGTAATATTAATTCAGGATGTACTTATTTACTAACTTTGCAGCTATTTACCTTATTTCTTTTCTATGATTGAATTGAATTAAGTTATTTGATCTGATTGATTTAAATTTTGATTGAAGAAAGGAATAACATATTCAGCTTCCAACTAAATAGTTGAAAATATTTGAATTTCAGATTAATTTTGCCATTTACTATTTGAAACGAAAAAAATACGTTGGTGTCTAGACATATGTTGGTGTAACATACATACGTTGGTGTAACATACATATGGTTAAACATACGTTGGTGTCTAGACATATTAAACTTAAAATTTTTTTCAAAGTTTGGAATTACTCGCAGTTTTGAAATGTCTTTACATTAGTAGGAGTGATTTTATTCTACAAAAATATTTGAATTTCAGATTAATTCTAAAGATGAGACTACAGTATTAATTTTGCCATTTACTATTTGAAATGAAAAAAATATATTGGTGTCTAGACATATGTTGGTGTAACATACATACGTTTGTGTAACATACATATGGTTAAACATACGTTGGTGTCTAGACATATTAAACTTAAAAATATTTTCAACGTGTGGATTTACTCGCAATTTTGAAATGACTCTAAATTAGTAGCAGTTATTTTATTCTACGTAATATTAATTCAGGATGTACTTATTTACTAACTTGCAGCTATTTACCTTATTTCTTTTATGTGATAGAATTAGATTAAGTTATCTGATTTGATTGATTTAAATTTTGATTGAAGAAAGGAATAACATATTCAGTTCCCAGCTAAATAGCATGAAAATATTTGAATTTCAGATTAATTCCAAAGACGAGACTGTAGTATTCATTTTGAAATTTACTATTTGAAACGAAAAAAAATTATTAACGTCCTTTGAAACCATGACTGGAATTGGCCGTATTTGACAAAGGCCAAAGTTTGGACATTCATTAGGAGAATCCTGTAATAAGGGCAAATTCATTTGAAATCTAGATAACGGCAATGTTGGCACACTGAATGTATTTGAAACATTTCTTGTAATATTCCACAATATAGTTTAAATAATGCATTAAGCAGTACAAATTCATACTGAATGGTGAAAACCATTTAGATAAGCATATTACTGCGTTTATTTGACAACTGTGATATATTTGTAACTCAGTTAGAGGAGAAAGGCAATACACATAACGAATTCAAGCATTTGATATACGTACATACGTGTTATTTTATTATACGTATATGTTTAGTGCAGTTAATGCATTTTGGAATATACGTGGTAATGTAAAATATTTCACGAAATAATGCACATATTTGTATAGCTGCATATTTCAGTTTAATTCACATAAACATTTGCTTTATGAAACAGATAAACTAGTCAAATAATGTCTTCAGGTCTTGATAAAGAACCTTTTGTCTGTCCTGGACTGCGAATAATATTTACAGCAACTACAGAGCGGATAGGATTGTAAAGTTTCAAAATTAATACGATTTCCTCAAATTTAAATGTATTTTCCCAGAGTTTATCAAAGTATGTTTTGTTTGGAATGATTAAAGTTCAAATTCTGTTGGAAGATTTAAATTTCAATAAATCTCAAAACTATGCAGTGACCATTCGTAAAATCCACATTCATTCGAAATGTAGGAAGATAAAACGAATTATCACCAGTCCTAATCAAGAAATCACTGCAATGATTATTTGAAATTTAGACTAAATTTTCAAAATGAATTCGGCCCGGATACTGTTAGACCACAGAATGTGGCGCTGTTGTTATTAAGGGGTGGGTGTAGACCAAACAGAACGCACTGTTCCTAACAAAGCCCGCACCCATTCTTGCGTTTCTACAAAATTAATCATTTACCAGCCACGTCGAAATATCCATGCCAATTCTTTAAAATTTTTAACCAACCTATTTGCTCTCCAGTCAATCGCATTAGTTACTTTGCGCACAACAATGGCCAACCTAACGCGGTTCTACCTGTCAAAGCCTCGTTTCAACAATTACAAATTTCTCTGCTGCACCAATACATAATACACAACGCAATCCTTCGGGGGGCTCGCCGTTTCTAATTTCACTAGAGCTGGCGATAAATAATGAAAGCGTTACAATAATCCAACACCTCCGAAATGGCAAAGTGCTAATGTTGGTGGTAATATGATTTGGGACTTCGGCAGGAGTGCTGAGCCGCTAATTATATTGGAATTCGGGCCGCTGGAATTTGAAATCCAAACTGAGAATATTGACGCTTGGTTTGGACTCGCTGTAATTTTATATTTTCAGATATTACCGCTCTTTTAAAAGCATTGCTATCAGACGAGTCAAACTGTTCCTCAACTCTGGATTGTTGCAAACGGTGCTTTTAATGAAACCAGATGGGGCTTTTGACTTTATAATAGCGGCATGGGTTCTTGACGGCCGTCTTCCCGGGCTGTCAATTAAGGAAGAAGCCTTAATGGATGCGGTCTTTTGCTTCAGGAATACTTAATGAAGTGGGGCTGCCTCAGAGCTACCCGGGTATCTTTGGAGAAGCTTTCCAGCGACGTCATTAGTGAACTGCGAACGATTTTGTCTGGGGTGGGATAATTTGTAATGGACCGAATGAACATTTCGATGAAAGTTTTAATTGTTAAAGGACTAATTATATCATGATTAAGTAAGCCTTCCCTCACTTTATTTTTTACCCATCTTTCTGTGAAAATGGGCTTGAGTTTAAGACTTTCACAACTGCGATGGAAAATATATTTTGAATTTATATTTACCTTAATGCATCAAATATTGAAGAACTAAAGCCGGAGAGAAAGTTCTGTTAAGTGTAAATTTTTAAGAGCAATTTCGAGATTATTTAAAATGCAAATCGAAAGCGGGAGTGTTACTAGCTGCTTTTTTACTCTTCTCATCTAAGACATAATAGGAAATACTAGAAGTAAAAATGGGAATTTCTCTTTAATTTATTAATAAATTAAACTCTTCGATGCTACAGCTCTTAGGGGGGAAGGATCTACTATACCAAACTCCGTTTCTAAGACCAAAGACCTTGGGGTGCGAAGCATATGTTCCGGTTAGGTCCCAACCAGTTAGATCCAGTGTTCAGCTCCCAAGCATGCTTGGTCCTCAGTTTGTCTGCCCGCTGAAGGGATGAAAGGCTGAGCCAACTTTGCCCACTCCGGGGATCAAACCTTGGACCTTCACCGTGAAAGTGCGACTCCAGCACCACTGAGCTTCTCAACTTGTTAATAATGATGGTAAAATTTGTATATTATTTGGGATGATATTTCACAAGGAAATATTTAAATAGTAAAAGGTCTGCACTAGGATCTTTTGCAGTACAACCTATAAGAAATTACCTTTACTAAACCAGTAAAATATATAGCTTCTACTCCATAAATGCTCATTCTTTGATATAAGATGTAAACAAACTTTATTTTGAAGCACAGGATTTCTTTTAATGCTTAGATTATTTCTCAAGGAAAACAAGTTCTTAATGCAAATATTAAAGAGATTTAATAAACTGTAGTTTTTAACATAGCTTTTAATAATTATCAAAAATAACAAAAACAATAAAGAGAAATAATGCTGCGTCCCTTTAATTAGTTAAATTATATAAATCAGTGAAATAGTCATACTAAACATGTTTACTACGATTGTCTACTTAATTCCTTGATAAGTTTTTGTTTCTAAAAAAAATGTAAAATGATATAACAAAATTAAATACATCTAAAGAGCAGCTCTAAAGTTAATCCTTTAACACTAATTGAATCTAAAGTTAATGAAATTTTAACGCATCAAGATTAATTTAAAAATTAATTAAATTCACTCTTTTATACCAGCAATGACGATTTGAGTACAACGATCCGTTTATAAACGAAGGGTTAGTAAAGTCTAGACCAATTAGACTCAATATCAATTTTCATCAAATATTTAGCAGTCAGTCATAAGTTTAAAGATGCGAACATACATATATTCAGAGGTAGGTTTAATTTCGTACTAATGTGAATGCTTCACGTGTTTCTTGATATTGAACACTAAGTTATTATAGTTTATGGTATAAACAAATTATTATACTGACCTAACGGGAAATGAAGAGAAAAAAATGCTTATGTACTAATAGCTTTAAATCAAATTAAGAAATTTATACTTTTGTGGTAAATCCACAATTTAAGTAACAAAAAGAATAAATACAATGTTATAAAACATAGATAATAATTTTACTATAAACTTCATGGTTAAATATATAATTACCATATAAAGAAATTAATATATTAATAACTTAATTTTCTAACAAACATCTAAAGGGATTTAATATTACAGTGCTTGGGATTTAGTAAAATGTATTGAAGCATGTAATTTTTACTCAATGTATCAATAAATACATGAAATGAAAAATGATCAAAGTATCCATATTTTTTTTTGTATTTATAGAAAGTTTTATTTTGTAAATTAAAATTTTCATGAAGGAAAATGTCTTTGAAAACATATTGTAAAGACTAAACATAATGTTAGGAGAAATGTCTGTCAATGAAGTTTTTTAGGTATAATCAAAAGAAATTTAGTCGAATAATTAGAATGAATAAAATCCTATTTTTTTACCAATAAAATGTTTAATAAATTAAAACTAATTCAAAACTCAAATTTTATTGATATATACATCTGTTCAACTAAATATAAATTAATTTTACAATTGCCTTAGTACAAGAGAGAATTAAAACGTATATAAAATGAGCATAACAACATATTAGATCAATATTAAATTTGATTAGTATTCATCGTTATCATATATCAAAATCATGTTAAATCTGATTAGTATTTTAAATTAATTTTACAATTGCCCTAGTACAAAAGAGAAATTTTATTAAAACGTATATAAAAAGAGCATAACAATATATAAGATCAATATTAAATTTGATTAGTATTTTAAATTAATTTTACAATTGAGTACAAAAGAGAAATTTTATTAAAACGTATATAAAAAGAGCATAACAATATATAAGATCAATATTAAATTTGATTAGTATTTTAAATTAATTTTACAATTGCCCTAGTACAAAAGAGAAATTTTATTAAAACGTATATAAAAAGAGCATAACAATATATAAGATCAATATTAAATTTGATTAGTATTTTAAATTAATTTTACAATTGCCCCAGTACAAAAGAGAAATTTTATTAAAACGTATATAAAAAGAGCATAACAATATATAAGATCAATATTAAATTTGATTAGTATTTTAAATTAATTTTACAATTGCCCTAGTACAAAAGAGAAATTTTATTAAAACGTATATAAAAAGAGCATAACAATATATAAGATCAATATTAAATTTGATTAGTATTTTAAATTAATTTTACAATTGCCCCAGTACAAAAGAGAAATTTTATTAAAACGTATATAAAAAGAGCATAACAATATATAAGATCAATATTAAATTTGATTAGTATTCATGGTTTCTATTTAAGCATTAATTCTGCGAATATATAATTGAACATATGTCGGCAATATTTCAAGTCTCAAAAATCACATAAACCTGTAATTAGTCAAATACATATTTTGTGTACAAATGTTTTGGGTATAGTAGATAGGTAGATCATAAATTAACGTTAATTTTGAACATGTATGTGAGAAAGGAAATAAAAAGAAATTGATATATGATTCAGATTTGATTGTAACTTTGATTCTAAAAAAATTGTCTAAATTCATTTAAATTTAATACTTGATATTGTGTTATCTAAATCATAAAAAAACTAAGAGGGCGAGTTAAAATACCCTTTCCACATGGCAAGAAAGAGCTGTATAAAAAAGCAATATGTCCTCTAAAAGAGCATTAATGGTTTCCGGATTGTAGAATTAATTATGCAAGCTTTAAATGGTTAGGTAATTAACACATACAAAGTACAGAAAAAATAGCTCTCTCTCATTGAGCTTTTTTTACGCTAATCGTATGCTCTTCAATCAGAGAAGAATGGTGACCATTTTTTTTGTTATAACAGAATATTTGCTGTTTAATATACACTACATGAAACCAAGATAACCAATGATTTTCCAAACTTCTATTTTCATGTTGAAAATCCTTTATAAAGCTTAAGTGACGAACAAATAGTTATTAATAAAAGTTAAGCTAAAGGAACTTTAGTGTTTGGTATTGTATATTTAGAAATTTTCAAATAACCTATGATAATTAAACCTAGTTGTTTTCTTGAAAGATTTCTCTTTGTTTTACTTAAAATCTAAGGCAAGGATTTTCTTAAGGCATGTCCGACTCAAACGTTGATTGTAATTATAGCATTTACAAAAACAAAATTGTTTTCATGATTTTGAAAGATGTTAACTTGTTAGTCATCTTCAAAAATTCAAATTACTAAAAGTAACCTAATCTGTAATTTCTATGACATTTTATTTAAAAAAACGGAGAGTAATATAACGAATCAAATTGTGTACATCACAGTTATATATGTAAATGAAACACTTAATAAATTTTTTG
>CM063508.1:152744919-152777419 GCA_032207245.1 Pardosa pseudoannulata
GTGTTGCAAAAAAGTAGACCGTAGCACTCCAAACCAAACCAAACCCGATACTGTGAATTAGTTTAGAATCACGTCGAATTCATTTAGAAAGTTAATTTAAAGTTTTCTTAGCTACGTCGAAATTATCATTAAGTTCTTCCCAATTTTTATTGGCGACAGTCATTAATGGAAGTAAAGGAATGAAACTATCATTTCCACTACACCCGGGTAGACAGAATTTGTTGTTAATACCGGTAGTAAAATTTTCATAGCAACAAAAAATAATCGATGATTAAATTTAAAACTATCACACATGTACCTATTCTATTATTTATGTCAAATCTAAAAGAAAATTATTGGCGTCATATCTAAGTTCAGCGGATAAACGTATGAAAATAATGCAGACGATATTTAAATAATTTAAAATAAGAGATGAATGAATGAGATGGTTAAAGAAATGACGTCATGATGTTGGAAAAAAATGTTATTTTCACCTGTTCATTATGTGAAAAATTGATAAATTGAATGCCTGTTCTTAACCAGGGAAAATAGGGCTTGAAATAATGGCATTAAATGTTCGAAAAGGGGGGAAGGGGTGGATTTCGAACGTTGCTAACTGTAACTCATCAGAAATTCAATATGGATGGCTCTATCCATTCCAGGTCCAACCGCTTGATAAATTCGAGGACAGACGGACAGATAACTTAGGCTATTATTATATAGGGAGTATTTTCTAAATTCATTAAATAAGAGTCGAGTTAATTAATTCATGGATTTAATTCGTTTTAATAAGCAATGAATCTTTAACCGTTGCTATTCTCCTTTTTATTACCTTTCTGACGACAGTAGCAAAAAGTTGACCATCAAGATGGTGACCTGGGTTCGATTCCAGTCAAATAAAAGCGTGTTCTTTCCAAAAGTTTTCTGCATATTTTTATTGAATTTACGAATTAAAAGTTACATTCGAAAAAGAAAAGAACAGAACGTTTACTTCAAGGAAAGCAATGAAATCCTATAAAAGGAATTTTATATTATTTTTGCGTAGAATTTAAAGCAAAAGTTTTTGCAGAAAGTTTTTTTTTCTTTGAGGGCTTCATTAAAAATACTTGTTACAATTTATTGCGGAATTCTGTCCCTTAAAAATCAGACCGAGGGAAATATAGGAATTTTCATCTTTTTGCCGAACCTCTTTTACATGTCTACACCTACCTCGTGGTAAAAATATTCAAAGTACATTTTAGAAGGGGAAAAAATTACGACAACAACTTTACAGAAAACTGAGGGAACGCAGAATTTTCCTGATATATAAAAAACAAAGACTTGGGGCAAAGGGATAAAAAAAAATCCTTGCTCTGCTAAAGAACAAAAGAACAAAAAATCAGCAAAAAGGGGGAGGCAACCAGTGACAGTGACGAGAGAAAGCGAATGGAACCACCCATAAAATCCAATAAAAACATTTCAAACGACGGAATGGAACGAAAGCGGGCAAGTCAAGCTCCAGTGTCTTGACAAATTCTAGCCGAGTCAAGAGCTGGCAGGGAGCGGTGCGCCACAAAGCACGATGCTGGGATGCTGTATGCAAATGAGATGTGACAGCGAGGCACGACGTCATCGATCTCCCCTGTTGCTATGGAAACCAAGACATAGCATCCTTGCTCTTGCGCCTCCGTTTCTGGCAAGGTATCTGGAAAAGAGAGTTGGCTCGTTCCGCCATTTTGATCCCAATTTATTTAAGCTGCGTTTACTATCGCGTAAATGTAGGTTTGTTTTCTTCTTTTTTTTTTCTTTTTCCGGCTTCACGATGAATGATCTAGTTTTTCCGTGACGAGCTGTTGCCTTTTTATCAGTGTCGAAATGTGCATTTAATGCAATAATTTGATTTAACCGATTTCTCGGCAAATATTGAGATTTTTTAGAGAATAAAGAGCGGCATTATTGTAACATAATTTATGTTCATTCTCGCAGATTTACTACTCCTTTTCTGAATTTTTTTGCAGTCAAAACTTTCAGAGAGAGCATTCGAAAAATTAACTTTATTTTTTTTTAGTATTTTTCATTTTCAAGGTCTATACAATGAAAATTACCTACGTAATTGAGTAAAATTTGAACTCCAAATCTTAACAGCATATGAAAATACAGTTAAAATTTTATTTATAAAATAATTTTTTCAAGCATAAATAGGCAGAAAGGCTGATTTGATGTAATACTTAACACTTCTATCCTTAAAAAAACAAGTTTAAGTCTCTACAGCAGTAGAAAATGATATCAGGCAAATATTATATTATATTATAATTTTTTAATTTATTATTACATTCAGTTAAAAATGTCATTTTTTGCACTCTAATTTTAGTTGTCAAAATCTTCCTCATTTTTTATTAAGGATTTTCCAGCAGATTCCTCAGTTTTCGAGGCGATGCACCTTTAGACTGGTTATTATCCTTAGGTCTGTTTATACATAATTTGTGATGTCAAGTGTGGTTTTGAAAACACTTTTGTGGTCAATTTTCGTTTGAGATAAATGATAAAGTATTAAATTAACACTGACATATTCATATTTTGCTATCAGATATGAAAAAATATTTCTTTTCGCGAATTCAAAAATGACTAAATATTACAAATTTTTCAAAATTTAATTGTATGCTTTAAAATTTTCCAAAAATATTTAAAATTATTGAAGGAATATTTCTCGACTTTACTGTAATTTATACATCCAGATATTACTATTTATCTACCGATAGGAACGGAGGAAATTGTGTTAACAACATGTAAAAAATGACATAAATAATAATTCTGAGAAATCCAATTCAACCGATTCAATTTTATTATACTATGCTATTACTATTTGGAATTCAATTTGAACTCCAAATAATAATAGCATATGAAAATACAGTTAACATTTTATCTATAAAATAATTTTTCAAGTATAAATATGCAGAAAGATTGATTTGATGTAATACCTAACATTTTATTTCTTAAAAAAATAGTTTAACTTTCTACAACTGGATATAATATCAGGCAAATATTATACATTATAATTTTTTAATTTATTATTACATTCAGTTTAACAACGTTCCCCCCCCCCCCCCCCACCCCCCCCCCCCCCCCCCAAACCTGTCATTCTGCACTCTAATTTCAGCTGTTAAAATCTTCCTCATTTTTTTATTGAGGATTTTCCTGCAGATTCCTCAGTTTTCGAGCCGATGCACCTTTGGACTGGTTATCAACCTTAGGTCTGTTTATACATAATTTGCGATGTCAAGTGTTCTTTTAAAAACACATTTGTGGTCAAGTTTCATTTGAAATAAATGATAATGTATTAAATTAACACTGGCGTATTTAATTTTTGCTATTAGATATGAGAAAAAAACTTTTCGCGAATCCATAAATGACTAAAATTACAATGTTTTCAAAATTTAATTGAATGTTTTACAAATTTCCGAAAATATTTAAAATTATTGAATGAAAGTTTCATGGTTTTAAGGAGATTTGTACATCCAGATATAACGATTTCTCTACCGATAGAAACGGAGAGGAATGTGTTAACAACATGTGAAATATGACATAAATAATAATTCTGAGAAACCCAATTTAACCGATTTAATTTGATTATACAATGCTATTACTATATGCTATTACTATTTGAAATTCAATTTGAACTCCAAATAGCAATAACATATAAAAATACAGTTAAAACTTTATAAAATAATTTTTCAAGTATAAATGTGTAGAAAGATTGATTTGTTGTAATATCTAACATTTTATTTAAAAAAAAATTAGTTTAACTTTCAATAACTAAAAATGATATCAGGCAAATACTCTACATTATAATTTTTTAATTTATTATTACATTCAGTTAAAAATGTCATTTTCTGCACTCTAATTTTAGTTGTCAAAATCTTCCTCATTTTTTTATTGAGGATTTTCCTGCAGATTCCTCAGTTTTCGAGCCGATGCACCTTTGGACTAGTTATTAGCATTAGGTCTGTTTATACATAATTTGCGATGTCAAGTGTACTTTTGAAAACACTTTTGTAGTCAATTTTCATTTGAAATAAATGATAACGTATTAAATTAACATTGACGTATTTAATTTTTGCTATCAGATATGAGAAAAAGATTCTTTTTGGGAATCCAAAAAGGATTAAAATTACAAAGTTTTCAAAATTTAATTGTATGCTTTACGAATTTCTCAAAATATTTAAAATTATTCAATGAAATTTTCATGGCTTTAAGATGATTTGTACATCCAAATATTGCGATTTCTCTACCGATAGAAATGGAGGAAAATGTGTTAACAACATGTGAAATATTACATAAATAATAATTCTTAGAAACCCAATTCAACCGATTCAATTTGATTATACTATGCTATTACTATATGCTATTACTATTTGGAATTCAGTTTGAACTCCAAATAGCAATAGCATATGAAAATACAGTTAAAATTTTATTTATAAAATAATTTTTCAAGTATAAATATATAGAAAGATTGATTTGATGTAATACCTAACACTTCATGTCTTCAAAAAATTTTTTAACTTTCTACAACTGGAAATGACATCAGGCAAATACTCTACATTATAATTTTTTAATTTATTATTACATTTAGTTAAACATGTTATTTTCTGCACTCTAATTTTAGTTGTCAAAATCTTTCTCAATTATTGAGGATTTTAAAGCAGATTCCTCAGTTTTTGAACCGATGAACCTTTGGACTGGTTATTAGCCTTAGGTCTATTTATACATAACTACATAACCAGCGATGTCAAGTGTTCTTTTAAAAATACTTTTGTGGTCAATTTTCATTTGAGATATATGATGTGTTAAATTAACATTAAAGTAAATACTTTAATGTTAATTTAACACATTATCATATATCTCAAATCTCAATTTTTGCTATCAGATTTGAGAAAAAAATTCTTTTAGCGAATCCAAAAATAACTAATATTACAAAGTTTTCAAAATGTAATTGTATGTTTTACCAATTTCGGAAAATATTTAAAATTATTGAATGATATTTTCATGGCTTTAAGAGGATTTGTGCATTCAGAAATTACGATTTTCTGCCGATAGAAAAGGAGAGGAATGTGTTAACAACATGTGAAATATGACATAAAAAATAATTCTGAGAAACCCGATTCAAATTTTGTAAATCAGAATACAGTAAATTGATCTAGAAACTATTACGTAGAATTTTAAACATCCGATTTTGTGTGATACACAAACATTTAACATTTATGGCAACACATAAAAATTATCGTAATAAAAAAAATCGAATAAAATTATGTTTGTTAATTAGAGCGATATTTATGTCGTTTTCCATAGTTTTTCAAGTCAATATCAATATTTCCCGATTTTTATATGATCTGAAACTGTGCATACTGATAACAATACATAAATGAATCATATGATAGAGAATCATAGATAAATTAAGATATTTAGGAACATATAACTTCTAACCGTTGTTAGCATCTTAATTTATTAGGATAGTGGTACCTTTTGATACCGAGTTCAAATCGCTTTACATCCATGAAAGTCCAAACCGTTCTGAACCGTCTTAAAAAAAGCAGATCTTTGGCCTAATTACCAATCTTGTAAAATATTGGTAGTAGCACTCCAAACAAAACAAAACCTCTATTTTTACCTCTTTACATATGAGCTGGTACTTGGTAACATACTCGTAATTTATGCTGATTTAATTACGGGTAAATAAAAGAGTGTTTTAAAAATGCTATTACATATTTTATTATTTCCTTGAATATGGAAATATCATTTTGAATAAGAAGTCAAATGGGAGTAAAAAAATATTTAGTTTTGTCATTTCAAGTAGTATATTTTTCACAATAACACAAAATATATAAATAAATTAAAACAAACAAACAAATTCAATTACCCGCTAGGTAACTTTTGAAATGTGCATAATCGAAGCTAAATTTTTATATCAAATTGAAGTAAAATATCTGTTTTATGTTGTAAACCAAAACTTTAACCCCTTAATTCACAGTTTTTTTAAAAAGGCCGGCCAAAAGAAATAATTTTTTTAATGCAAAAAACATAATTTAGATCGTTGAATTTAGAAAAATATGTATTTTTTATACTTGAATAAGTAAGTGTTATAGCTTACAATCCCATGTAAATGATAAATATCAATAAAACGATTTTTTTTCTTTCACATTGTTATTTTCAATTCTCGATTGCATTGGAGTGGGAAAAATTATAGCAACATAAAGTACAACGCCGCTCGAATTATCTCGAGTGTGCACAGTTTGTCCAGTTTAGCGAGCTCGAGTTAACTCCAGCGTTCATGTTAAGGGGTTAAAGTAATTTAATACTTCAAATTTGAAAAAATTAAAAACTTATTGCTTCATATAACAATACTAAATAATTTGTATAGATTCTTATTAATGATTAATACCTAAAAATTAGTTTTTAATTTACAAATTTCAAAAGCTCTTTTATGGGTAAGCGGATTTTAATTTTTTTTCCCTTTTCTGCATGTATTTTGTATGTTTTTGAAATCTTTATTGCTTCCTATAACAAAACAGATTCTTACTGATGATTAATTTATAAAAATTAGTTTCTAATTTACAAATTTCAAAAGATTTTCGTGGGTAAGCGGATTTTTTTCTTTTTCTGCACATATTTTGTTTTTCTGAAAATTGTATTACTTCATGGAATAAAATTAAATATTTTTTTTATAAGTTAGATTCTTATTAATTATTAATGTATAAAAATTAATTTCTGATTTACAAATTTCAGAAGTGGATTTTAATTTTTTCGCTTTCCTGCATATGTTTTATACTTTTAAAAAGACTATACTGGCTTATATAACATAATTAAATAATTTTTTTATAAAGTTAAACTAATATTAATGACGTATTAATGACGAAAGAAAAACACTTTATTCAAAACAAAGTGGAACTTTTTATTTAGCAGTGAACCAAAAGTAGGCTGTTTTAATGAAGACTTTGCAACTCAAAAGGTACTATGTCGCTTTAAAAGCATATTGAATAACGTAGCTAAAAAAAACCTCATGCATAACTCAGAAAATTCAATTGAACTAAAATTTACAAGAAACAAAAGGAATCAAAACTGTGAGTTTCTTGTTTGCTTTGATTTTCTGAATGCTTTTCATAATGAAAGGTTAAACGATGTAAATATCTTGTATTCTCCCTTAATGGTCCAGAAATTTCAACGCTTATTACACACAAGTATTTTCTCTGCTGTTGCTTTATGTAAAATGTTTTAACTCAAATTAATGAGGTTCTTAAGAGATAAACCGAAAGATGGTCTTGTAAAAATTTTAAGTGTTAACACTTGCAGATAATGTTTTTGGAAACGAAAAGAGTGTAATTCGTTATCATTTGTGGCATGTTACAGTTTCGCTTGGATGTGGGATGCACTCGCATAAACTAATGAAAATTAATTCTTTAAATTTTTACATTACTTGTGAAACTTTCATTGTTTCTCTCGTCGGGGCTTGTTATAAGATAAATACACTTATCAAAGAAATATCTTACTTCATTTGTTTCTTTTATATGGAAAAATATATTTAAGCAAGTTAAAGAATTTACCAAGTTTTCTTCCTTGTTTTAAGAGAATATAATAGAAAGATTTTTGAGAATTTTATTTTCGTTTCTTTAACTTGATATGAAGCAGAAATGTCATTGATTTCTATAATTTCATTTCTTCTTTAAATTGCTTAATGTAAATATTACGTAAAAGATAGATGCTGCAGTTTTATTTATAGTGTGGATTTTTACTGCCATGTAAGAGAAGTTTTCTAATAGCGAAAAATTTCAGTGTTATGATTTTAACTGAAATACCCACTTTAACCATGCTTGAATTCATTTGGACTAATTTCAGTGTTACTCTTGTGCATACTGTTGAAATATGTAATCCCACTCATACTTGGCAAGTTAAAGAATTTACCAAGTTTTCTTCCTTGTTTTAAGAGTATATAATAGAATGATTTTTGAGAATTTTATTTTCGTTTCTTTAACTTGATATGAAGCAGAAATGTCATTGATTTCTATAATTTTATTTCTTCTTTCAATTACTTAATGTAAATATTACTTAAAAGATAAATGCTGCAGTTTTATTTATAGTGTGAATTTTTACTTCCATGTAAAGAAAGAGACGTTTTCTAATAGCGAAAAATTTCAGTGTTATGATTTTAACTGAAATACCCCCTTTAACCATGCTTGAATCCATTTGGACTAATTTCAGTGGTACTCTTGTGCATACTGTTGAAATATGTAATCCCACTCATACTTGGCGACTTGGTGTTTTGGCTACTTATTATTATTTAAGTAATAGCTTTCTCGGATGTATATAATGAACGGTTTTCTTGAGTTGATTCTTTTATATTTTCATTGGTTGTGTTTGGTTAGTTTTGTCTTGAGCCTGTAATTTGATTGGCTGGGCTCAGGATCTTTATAAAACTATAAAAGCCTAATGTACCTCATATTTTATTATTATCATTACTTTAGACATTTTTATTTCTTTTTAATCATATTTTCTCACATTTTCTCACATTTAACCACTTTTGATATTTTTACTTAACGGCCTTCTTTAAGTTCTTTTTTTAATTTATATTTATTTTATATGTATATATGTATATATTTTCCTTTTTACTGTTGTATTATAACTTTACTGTAAATGGCATCTTGATATACAAAATATTCATTATGAACCGCTCCCTTGTTAAATATCTTACCTTGCTTACTGGAGATATACCCATCCAGTCGAGGTGCTCCGAAGATTACCCTTTATACGGAAAGATGATTTTATTATTAGTTATTATTATTATTATTATTTTGGTGTCTTTAATAAAAGATGTTTTGCGATATGCTTCTCTTCATTATGTCAATGCTTCAACACATACAAACAAGGAAAACTTAATTTTGAATCCTTCAAATATTTATTTTGAGCAATCACTGAGCACATTTTGACTAGTGGATATCTGTAAGTATATATGTATGTCGTAGAACTGTAGAAAATGAAGTGTAAAATGATGGAATTTTGTATTTAAGATTTTTATGCCATCTAGTTGTGCTCTTCTCTGTTTGTAAACAGCACTTCATATATTGAAAATTCTCCATATAAAGCATATTAATTTTTTGGATCGCCACTGAACAATAGCACAAGATATCGATGTGTTCACATGCATTTGTAACAATGCGTTTTTATACAATACAAACACTGCTTTAAAGTACATTCCTGGTACGGATTAAATATAGTATTATATATCTAAACTTTTCAGCTTAAAATGAAATATCTATATAAAATTCTCAATATAACGAATATTAACGCTGTAGGTCAGTGGAAGTTGGATTTTTTTAACTTCTACTTAGACAATACAGCCGACCTACTGTCGAATAATAGGTCGCTGCTTTTTGATACCAGAGTTCGTGAGTTCAAATTACCCTGCTGGAATGGATGTTCGTGGCAGATCAGAACTGGCTTTAGTCAGTAGGTCCCAGTCTCATTAACCCCGGGTAGCAAACCAGTAGATCATAGTTATGCAAACTAACCAACCTACTCAGACTACATGGTTACTTCGAAAATGAAAATAACTTTGAAATTTTATAAAAGTGTGCAAATGATAATCCTGAGAATGCACTTTCTGTTAGTGAAAAGTACGGATAATGCAAAGTTTGAGATCAAATAAAGAGATTTAAAATCATAAACAGCGCTTTAAGGAGTCTAGATGCCTTCTAAAAGAATCTTGGTTCATATTAAAGATTTATATGTTTCGACAGATTTATCCTTGAATATTTATGAAATTAAACAAAAAATTAAAACATATTTTAAATTTATTTTAACTTTTAAAAGTTTTCAAACAAATCATCTTTAACTGGTTATATCTAGTATGCCTTTTAAAAGAGTCTTGGTTCATACTAAAGATTTACATGTTTTGACAGATTTATACTTGAATATTTATGAAATTAAACAAAAAAAATCAAAACATTTTAAATCTATTTTATTTTTTAAAAATTTCAAATAACTCATCTTTAACTGGTTATAATCTAGTATGCCTTTTAAAAGATATTAAAGATACTAAAGATTTAGTATACCTTGGTTCATACTAAAGATTTACATGTTTCGACAGATTTATCCTTGAATATTTATGAAATTAAGCAAAAAATTAAAACATATTTTAAATCTATTTTAACTTTTAAAAGTTTTCAAATAAATCATCTTTAACTGGTTATAATTTAGTATGCCTTTTAAAAGAGTCTTGGTTCTTACTAAAAATTTACATGTTTCGATTGATTTCTACTTTAATATTTATGAAATTAAACAAAAAAATTAAAACATATTTTAAATCTATTTTAATTTTAAAAGTCTTCAAATAACTCATCTCTAACTGATTATAATGAAAAGTATAAAGCAATTAATGCAGGAGAATTTTGAGAAAAATATATATGATATATTATGGTCTACAAGATAACGTAGTTTAAAATTTAACCTCACTCAATTTAAGGTGACCTTAAAACTACATTTGTTTTGACGAAGCGATTAACAATAAACAAGTTTTTATGCAAAAGTTAAAACATTTATGAACATTTGAAGAAAATTAAGAACAGAATGATGTTTTAACAATAAAGTCATTGAATATGACTTAAATATTTAATTAACTCAAAGATATTAATTTATTATGTATATAATTATCTGTACACAAAAAAAGATTATGCTTATTTATCGAGAATTATCTAAATCTGAAGGATTGGGATATAACATTTTAAATTTTTTTAAATGATTCTGCATTTTTATTTTATTTAATTCAGAGAGATACTTTCATAGTTTTAGAAGAGTCAAAACTGGATGTAAATATCTGGTAATTTGTTTATAATTATATTCAGTATTTAAAAACTTATGATCGTCCAAAACAAATATACTTTCAGCAATTACTAAGACTCTATTTCAGGAGGTATGAAATCTCTCAACTCTTTAAGATTGCATAGACACAAAATGGCGGCTGCGAGTGAGTGACCCTGCATTTGACGAGATCCTCGGCTTCTCGCATCTTGCCTCGGTCCCTATGCCTCGGTTTATTTATTATTCGTTATGCTTTGTTGCTGATAGTACGCTGAAGCTCGGAATGGATTTCTTTGTTTTATGTTAGTTATGGCTTTTTTGCGAATAAGGAAGGGTGTCCCTGATTTTTTGGTAAATGAAGGCAAAAGTATGGGTGCGCTGGGAAATAAAGAAAGGTAAAAAAGAGAGGGAGAGAGAAAGCTGCCGATGCGGATGGAAGTACGTTGTTTTCACAAGAATGAATAGAAAAGCATACGAACTTTAGAATCTACCGGTACACTTTACAAACATCGATTTTACGAGAGACTCTAGAAATGCAGATTGTGGGTGTTTTTGCAAAAATAAATGGCAAGAAAAATTGCTGTGACCGTCTGTTATACCAGATAGAGGTAGGGACAACAATAATTTGTTTTCGTACAGCAGGTAAAGAAATCAAGTTAAGGGCATTTTAGAATGATTTTATTTATTTTCTTTTAGATGAGCTTTCATCAAAGGAAAACAAAATTTTAGGATAGGTTTTATGATTCTCAAAATACTTATTTAATTCTAAAAAGACAAAGATAGCATTCTTCCATACACAGAATCTATTGGTACACTTTTTAAAATCAATCATTTATTACTAGATCATACTGAATTTTAAGTTTGATTTTTTTCTGCTCATGAGGACTTGAAAATAAAAATTATATGTGCATACAGTTTCAATTCGATTTTTTGTAAAAATATGCTAGAAAGATAGTCATCATGACGCTGATTGTAAGGTTTTGTGATTCATAGAATTTTGAACTTTAAAAATTAAAATTAAAAAATTAAAAGCCTTATAAATTTAGCCTTATAAATGTTTCACAATGACTGTAAATCACATCAAAGAATAGTACCAACTAGAATAATTTTATTTTACATTCTGTAAAAAAGTAGTTAATTGCAATCAGGAATGTAATTCATAGAAGGGTAATTAAAATTTTCCGCCTTAGAATTTTCACCATGACTGTAAATCACATCAAAGAATATTATTGACCAGAATAATTTTATTTTATAGTTTGTGAAAAAATAGTGAATGGCAATTTGGAAAAATCTTTTTTGCTAACAAGTTTCCATAAGAGGGAAGGAAAATTTTGGACCAGGTTATGTGATTCATAGAACGGGAATTAAAATTTTTAGCCTTATAATTTTCACCATGACTGTAAATCACATCAAAGAATAGTAGTGACTAGAATAATTTTATTTTACATTCTGTAAAAAAGTAGTTAATGGTAATGTGGAATAATGTTTATTTGCAGAAAGTTTCCATTAAAGGGAAGTACACTTTTTAGCCAGGTTATGCAATTCATAGAACTGTAATTAAAATTTTTAGCCTTATAATTTTCACCATGACTGTAAATCCCATCAAAGAATAGTAGTGACTAGAATAATTTTTTTTTTACATTCTGTAAAAATGTAGTTAATGACAATCTGGAATGATGTTTTTTACAGAAAGTTTCCATTAAAAGAAAGTACACTTTTTAGCCTTATAATTTTCACCATGACTGTAAATCCCATCAAAAAATGTTAATGACCAGAATAATTTTATTTTATAGTTTGTGAAAAAATAGCTAATGGAAATTTGGAAAAATGCTTTTTTGCAAACAAGTTTTCATAAGAAGGAAGGAAAATTTTGGACCAGGCTAAGGGATTTATAGAACAGGAATTAAAAATTTTAGCCTCATATTTTCACCATGATTGAATAGAATATATTACATCAAAGAAATCCCATATATATCACATCAAAGAAAAGTAGAGACCAGAATAATTTTATCTTACATTCTGTCAAAAAATAAGTTAACAGCAATCTGGAATAATGTTTGTTTTCACAGAAAGTTTCCATTACAGGGAAGTACACTTTTTAGCCAGGTTATGTAATTCATAGAAGGGTAATTAAAATTTTTAGCCTTATAATTTTCACCATGACTGTAAATCACATTAAAGAATATTAGTGACCAGAATAATTTTATTTTATAGTTTGTGAAAAAATAATTAATGGCAATCTGGAAAATTATTTTTTTTTACAAACAAGTTTTCCTAAAAGGGAAGGAAAATTTTTGACCCGGTTATGTGATTCATAGAACGGGACTTACAATTTTTAGCCTCATATTTTCACTATGACTGTATATCAAGTGAAATCAAGAGAAATCATCAAAGAAAGGTAGCGACTAAAATAATTTGATTTTAAATTCTGTAAAAAAGTAGTAAATGGCAATGTGGAATAATGTTTTTTACAGAAAGTTTCCATTAAAAGGAAATATACTTTTTACCCAGGTTATGCAATTCACAGAACGGTAATTAAAATTAGCCTTATAATTTTCACCATGACTGTAAATCACATAAAAAGAATGTTAGTGACTAGAATAATTTTATTTTATATATAGTTTGTGAAAGAAAGTTAATGGAAATCTAGAAAGATATTTATTACAAGCAAGTTTTCCTAAAAGAGAAAGAAAATTTTTGACCAGGTTGTGGGATTCATAAAACGGGACTTACAATTTTTAGCCTCATATTATCACCATGACTGTATATCACGTCAAAGAAAGGTAGAGAACCAGAATAATTTGATTTTACATTCTGTCAAAAAGTAGTTAATGGCAATCTGGAATAATATTTTTTACAGAAAGTTTTCACTCAAAGGAAGCAAACTTTTGACTACGTTTTGTGATTCAGAACGCTAATTAAATTCTTTAACTTTATTTCATACTCAGATTTGATTGATAAACCTTTTTTATATAATCCTTAACTATTATGTCAGATTGGATGCTAAGTTTAGTTTTTTATACTCTTAATAGCTTGAAAATTTAAAATTATATACACTTAAAATTTCTGTGCTGATACTGGGGCTTTGCTAAAATAAAAGAGAAGAAAAATTATTTGACTATATATTACACCACAGAAAGGTCGATACAAAAATCATTTGATATTATACAATCTGCAATAAAGTGAAGTTAATGACAATCTAGATTTATTTTATTTATTTATTTATTAGACAAGTTTTCCTGAAAGTGAAACGAACTTTTAAACCCTGTTTAATGTTTAACAAGACGATAAATTTATTTTACCGGTTTACATTATTTTATATATAATTCATGGATAAACACGGATAGATTTAAAAAATAATCCTCTGTTATTAAACGATATTTAATGGTTGGAAATTTTAATCATTTGAAAGTTAAAATTATGTAAACATACAACTTTACAACAGGTTGTGGGATATTTCAAACCTAAACGAGAAAAAAAGTATTTTGACTTTATGTGTTACTCGAAAACATTAGTCACTAGAATTATTCGATTTTATGTAGTCTATAGAAAAATTAAGTTGATAGCAATCTAAAAAACTTATTTACAAACAAGCTTAGATCAATGACACAAAAATTTTTAGCTACGATTTTGTGCTTGCCTAATGCTAAATTAACTTTAGTGGCTCAGAAACAACATTATTTTACATACTGAATTCAACTTTGAATAAAAAATAAATCTTTATTACATCATTTCTAAATCCCAAATTAGTAAATATGTCAAATGTTGGCAATAATTCACAAATTTATATACTCTACATAAAATTATCATATCAGTTCTCAGATATAGTGATTTAAAAAGCAGTTTTGATAATACAACAGCCACTGTCCTACGTAAGTTTTGATATAAAAAAGGTAAGCTTCAGCTTTCAAATAATTTCTCCTACAATTAATGCATTTAACATTAGCACATCACCATTAAAAAAAATCTCAGTTTTGAGTAGAAAGTAATTATTTTACCCAAAACAGCTACAAACTTTTTGAATTAAGCAGAGAAAAACAGGAGAAAAAATTTTTGTAGTTATGTATTTTTATATTTTGGCTTATAAGTTTTACATGAATTCACGCGCACACACACACACACACTCACATACATACATATATACATACATACATACATACAAACATACATACAAACATATATATATATATATATGTGTGTGTGTAATAAATATTTTACTCTAGTCACCATAATTATGTAGCCCCTATTCTTTTTACTTGCCTGAGCTACTGGGCAAGAAGAAAGCTAATCAGCTAACAGTAACAAAAAATTCAGTCTGGCCACATTGAAGAGAAGGGCACAAATCTAATTAAAACTTTATTTCAGAGCTGCTAAAATGGACATATTTACTAGTCAACGACAGACAAAGGAAGGACCCAAAAATCACTCTGCTCTACCAGAGGTACACCCAAGAGCGAAGACAGAAAGAATTTTCTTACTTACTCAGCGAATTTAAGTGTAAGGTCAGGAAAAACGAGAAGCCATTTGCCGGCGACAGCTGGGAAACATGTTGAATAGACAAAAAATTTACATCTATAGGATAGAGAGCTTTGGAAAATGGATCAAAAGAATTTTAAATCGAGAACGCTCCTTTGATTAAGACATTTAGAGGCTGGGTAAAAGATTTTAAGGAATTAGAATAGGAGAGATTAGGTTTTAAAGGAAATATTAAAGTTAAATAATTTTGATATATATTATATATATATATATATATATATATATATATATATATATATATATATATATATGTGTGTGTGTGTGTGTGTGTGTGTGAGTGTATATACACATACATTTGTGTATTTGTGCCTATATAAAATGTTAGAGATCTTATTATTACTATTTTTATAAATATCACAAATTTTATTAGAATTTTTATTTATAACTAGTCCTAAATGATATTATACTACTCCCCAGTTATAGCAATTTAAAAGCAATTTTCATTTGTTTGAGGCAGTACTTTAATTAGAAGTTTTAAATAAAGATTTATTAATTAAAGTATACAGATACTTTTTTCTACGTTGATTCGCAATTTAGAAGGAAACCTGCAATTCCCTTTTCGTAATTTCTATTATAATGTATGCATTTAATCTGAAAATATCTCCCCCAAAGTTCTCAATTTCAAGATGGATGTGATTATTTTATCTTAAAAAAAAGAAGAAGAAAAACTGCTACCCTCTTTCTGAATTAATCAGAGAAAAACCGAGGAAAAAAAAACCTCATATAGTTATATATTTTTTTTGTTTTGGTATATATTAAGTTCTACAGTTTTTAGAATACGTTTTATAAAAAATAATGCGCAAAGAAATCGTGCTTTGATTTCAAAAAATAATTAAAGACTGGCCATATTTCTCACAAAAGATTGCGAAGGAGAAGGTAGAACTGAAAAACAGATAAATAATTAGAAAAAAGCTGATTCATTTCTCGCTTGCAGTTTTCATAAAAAAAAAAGATTTTAAGTAAATTCCTTAATTCATTCGGCAGACCAGTCATTCCTTTCAAGGAGCGGTAAAAAAAAATAAGTGATTATTTTTTTCGTTTGAAACAGGTAATTAGGCTCAGATGCCTTTAGGTTAGACGATGGTTTAAAAACGAAATATACGCTTCCATAAGTAAAATCTATATACATATTTTTTCTCTAAATTTAGAAAGAAATTCGTTAAGTAAAAAAAAAATAAATACTTATTTCTTAGTTATAAGAAATGTTTCACAAAGTTTTATAAATAGCGAACGAGTTTTTCCCGTTTTAATCTGAATACAAAAGAAAAAAAAGTTTGAAAAAAAAAGACTAAAACTTAGAAAATGTAAAAGAAACTCATGCTTAGTGTTGCATATAGGAAGCAAATTAATGACATGTATAAGAAATATTTGCATTTCTTCCTTCATGTATATGCAAATAATGTTGAAAGAAACTTTCATCAATTATTCGGAGAAACCTAGATAGTGAGAGCTTTATTCCTTGTTTACAGAGAAGTTTTAAAAATAATTAAAGGATAAAAAGTTTACGTTCGTAAATATATTAATAACGTTAGAGTTGAAAAAAAAGTACTTTGGAGTAAAATCTGTTATTGTTACAAACTAATCTCTTTTTATTACACGGAGTAATAGAAAAAATCGTACTATTAACATAGCTCTATTTAAGACATTTCTTTCTATTTGGAAGTGAAATATTTTTCTTCTGTTTCAAAAAATATTAACATAGAGAAGATCTCAATGAATTAACAGATGGACGAGGGGTTGGTAGAGTCTCGCTTTTCTGCGCAGAAGTTGTGAATTCGAATCTCGGTGTGGGCATGGGTGTAGTTCAGAAAAGATGTAGCCGTTCAGAAAAGATTTTAATCTTTATGTAAGTTTATGTTTATATTGTCTTTTGTGTTTAAAATAAATTTACTGTAGGTTTCCAATCAAAACCGAAACATGCTAACTTCCAACTTCTTTTACGTTTCTTTGTAGCACCTTTTAAGGATTATTTTTTAAGAATATACACACATATATATATATATATATATATATATATATATATATATATATATATATGTATGTATATATATATGTGTATATATATGTATATATATATATATATATATATATATATATATATATATATATATATATATATATATATATATATATATATATATATATATATATATATATATATATATATATATATATATATATATATATATACTAAATAAGGAAATTATTTAGTTTTGTGATTTCAAGTAGTATACTATTTAAAATAACTTAAAAAACATACATCAGATAAAAAAATAACCTAAATTTACAAATACGGAAGATAACTTTTGAATTATATTTATTAGAAACTAAGCTTTTAAATTAAATTTAAAATAAATATGTTTTTAATTTTGTAAACATGAAGTTTTAAAGAAAACTGACATTTTAAAATTGAAAAAAAAATTAAAGCAGTTAAGAAATTGAAAATGTTTTGCAGAGTTTTTAGAAAGATTTTTTTAGCTATATAATGCTAAATAGCTATACATATTCCTTGATAAATTATGAGACATTAGTTCTTCATAGATACTAATCTTTTATATTGACATTTAAGATGACATATTTTGCATTAATTTAATTATTCATTAATTTGTTTAATTCATTAATTTATTAATTTTTTAGTTTTGATAAAGGAAATACATTCTATTTTTGAATTTTAAAATTATACAATTTTCTTAAAATTGTTACAAATTATCGGCCTTATTGTTCAAAATTTTAGTATAAATAGTAGAATTGTTTATAATGAGAAATACTGATGAAGAACAGCTAAAGTGATCAATAACTAATTATCAGTTAAATAAAAATTATGGAATTGTTATCAGAGGGTTATATTGCTTAACGGTATATATTATGTTACAGCCTCTATTTCATAAAAACCTTTTAATTTTTATTAGTTTTAACTAAGTTTTAAAAAATATTTAAATTGTTCATAGAGTTTCATTAAAAACATTTAAAATTCGAAATTAAAATTTAATACAAACAATTATTGCAAAAAAAATTATAGCCTACAAAATGTGATAACTCAATAGCAAAATCTGATTACATGCTAGTATGCATGGCAAAATAATGATCAAAAATGAAAAATACGAAATATCCGCTGTTTAATTAAATTAACTCGAGCATGTAATTCCCCAAGAAAAGGGTAAATTATGATGCACAAACATTTCAAATATCCAGGCTGTCAAAAAGAATTATGTTTGTCCCCATTTGATTAATGGATAGCAGATGAAATACTCTTCGGGAATCAGAGTGATAGCTATCCTAGTACTGAACACAAAGTAATTATAAAGTATGGTCTTTAATAGAGGGCTGCACCCAACCAAATCCTCCTTTTTAAAATAAAGAAAATTGTGATGAATGCAGTCTGTCAGAAACTTATTTTAGATTAATCGAAAAGAGCATTTCCTTAAGGATTTAATTAATAGAGAACATGTAGAAAACTTAATAGCAACCATATAGGCAGTAATTGCTCTAAGTTCCTTCTTTAAATGAACAATGATACTTCTCCGAACGATGGCCGAATGGTTAGGGTGCTGGCCTTCGTAACCGTAGTTCGTGGGTTCGATGGCATGGATGTTCGTAGCCGTTCGGAATAGGCTTTAAGCAGTAGGTCCCGGTCTCATTAGCCCTCGTGTTGCAAAAATGTAGACCGTTGCTCTCCAAAACCAAACCAAACCTTCTTTAAATAATTTTTTCTAGAATTATAGGCTTACATTTTAAGTTAAAAGACATTTTAAGGGAAATGGAACATTCTAAAACTTTAAAAATTCAATTTTTTAATTTTTATTTTAAAAAAATATTAAGTGTTTTGCCGATTCCAAAAATGTATAATTTTTAAAGAGATCATGACTTTAACCCAGGTTAATGAGAATAATAGGATGTAAACAAACATAATCATGTACAAAAAATTCAAAAGTCTTTTGAATTTTTCTAATAATATGTTTTTTTTTAATAATTAGGTGCTTCTTAGTTAGGGTGGTGCTAAATGAGTAACAGCTTCGAAGACTTGATAAGGCGTTAGGATAATGTCTGTATCGCCTGCTGAGTTAGAAAAAAATTAATTAGATGCGTTTGTAAAAATGTCCATTCTTCTGAAAGACGTGAAAATTTTTATAATTTTTACGATGACCTTAGTTTAAGAAATAAATATATTTATTTCTTTATAAATAATATATTTTTTAATTCACGAAATTTTGAAACAATGTGCCCTTTTTAGAATTTCAAATTTTGTTAATTCGGATCTTTTTATGAAATTTTGTACTCAACATAAGATAATAAAAAGTATTTCACTTTAAACTAAATGTGTATTTTTAATAGTTAAGCATACTTTATAGTTACTTTAGAAGAAACTTTAAAAGAACTTATGAAAGAAATACTAAAATTGTTAAGAATACTTTTCAATTTTTAAGCTTAATGGCGTAATTTTTAAGCCATTACCAAGTATTGTTCTGGGTAGTGCTTATTTCATTCTCTATATCTTGCTAAAAAATAAAAATAACGAAGAATTTTGCTCTGTAGTATAGGAGAATAAGCATGCAGTTTAAATTTAATGTAGAATTTTTATTCAGGAAAAAATATTTTGTTTAAATAAATATATTGGAGTTTTTATAAGTTAAATATCTTTATATTCTATGTAGTAGAAAGCGTCTCATTTCCTTTAAATTTTAAAAATAACATTTCAAAATTCTATCATGACATTTAACAAAGCATCAAAAGCACCAATCGTCCATTATCAATAAAAGATGAAATATGCACTCAGAGAACAGGTTTTAAAACATCGATTCTACTTCAAAACACTGACCGAAAGTTTAGAAATAATGCACGCATCTTTACATTTTACAAATCTAATATTTTATATCTTAAAGACTTGCTTATTTAGATTAAAGAAAATATACTTTGAGATAAGCGCAAGTAAAATTACGCTCAGTAAAAAGCCGACACTTTAGCGATCAACGTTTTGTAAATTCCACAAAAGAGAAAACGAAGAAGAAAAAAATAAACAAAACAAAAATAAAAATGTGTATAACTTCTCCCTTCACAATTATTTTGGAATCTTAAGGCCCCTCATTCTTTAAAAGCTCGCTGTAGTTTATTATTTGCCCATTTTAAGGCATTTGTTGATAAGGCTTTCAAAATGCAACCACTCCTAATTTGCTAAAACCTTCTCCAGATATTCTCGCTCACTCATTCATTAAAAAAATAGAAAGAAGAGGTAAAAAATGGCTAAATTCCAAAGAGAAGCTGTTTAGGGAAAACAAATTCTTCTTCACCATTATAATAAATAATACACAGTCGACTTTTTCCGCAAAAAGGTTTTCTTCTTTATAGATTTTCAGGAGAAGAAATATTGATAATTAGAAAATGTAAACTACGATAGATGAGTGAAGAATAAGAAGTTTTTTTTGGGGAGGGAAAAAAAGTGAATGTTTGTTCTGCGCTTGATAGCTGTGTTGTATTTTTTTCCCTCCAGAAATGATTTCAGATTGAATTAAAAAAGATTTTCCCCCCTCTTCTTTCCCTTTTCAATCGTAAATTTTAGAAAGATGAGAAATGGATTGTTTAGTTAGTAATAAAATATTTTTTTTTGCTTGAAAATTTTAAAAGCACTTCTTTTCGGGGGGAAAACGTATTTCTAGAAATAATGCTCGTTTAAACAGCATATAATTTTTTTTTGTTTTATGTTTATGAAAATAATATGCAAATCTGAATAAATTCTTTAAAAAGGTTGGAGAAATACACCGTGTTTCGGTGTCTTTAAAACTAAGGATATAATATTCGGAGTATTTATATTAGTACAACTGCCATTTTTTTTCATTTTTAGTTAAAAAAAGTAAAAGAGTTTCTTAAATGCATTGAATGCTTCTGTTGTTGTGCAACAAAAGAATAATGCAAATCCATTAATATTTTCAAATCTAACTGTTAAAATATCTTCAATATTATTATATAAATTATTAAATGAATATAAAATAAATATGTTTTTTAGTAAACTTTCACATTAAACTTTCATATTAATTTTTTATGTCATAGGCAAAATAATATTGCCGCATAAAGAAACCTCACCAACGAGCTTAGTGGCGAGAATGGTCAAAGCTCGCCATAGTGGTTGATCCAAAGTGTGGATTTTTAGTTTAAAGATGTTATTTATTGTTGCCTAATGTTCTAGAAAATTCCAGATATTTCTTTATTATGTACATTAGTTATTTCTCGAATATTCTGTTCGGGTATAACAGCTGATACCCACTAGTTGTAGGCAACTTCTCGATCTTGTAAAGTTGCGAGTTGCTATTTAGCTTCAATAAATTCGTCTGTTAAGTTACACGGTATGTTCATTCGAATCTTCGTGACAATATATAAAGTGATTCTGTAATAACGACTTTACAAAGCCTTATTACACTTTACCGAATTAAATTTAAGAAATACACACACACACACATACACACATATATATGTAATATTAAAATCCCTTATTTACGTATTTTAATATTAATTCAATAACTTTTGTTCATAAAGTGATTTTGGGGTTTGCGCGGTAATTCTGATTTTTCCCTCCAGACACGCTATAGACTTAGTTCAGCCTCTGTCAGGACTACTTTAGCCAATAGTTAGCGAGTTCTCTTTAAACATGGGTATTTTGTATCACGTCATCAATTGTGCTTAGGGATTATTCGTAGTCTTTTACCTTAGGAATCCCTACTTGAAAAGTGTATGTGCGGGATCACATGGTCTGTTTGCAGGAAGTTGTAAAGCTGTCTGCCTGTTGTACGGATTTCATGTTTATTACCAGAAATAAACTGTGTTGTGATTTTGAATGAGTCTCGCCAATATTTCATATATGTATATATATATATATATATGTGTGTGTGTGTGTGTGTGTGTGTGTGTGTGTGTGTGTGTAATATTTTTGTATGAATTATTTTTTTAAAAAAATAAGATATTTAAAAACAGAAAAGTTCACATTAAAAGTATGCATTAATGTATAAATGCGATAATTGTTTAGAAAGAAGAATGTATTAAATTAACTTATTCTGCACTAGCATTATTTAAGCAAAAATTATCTAATCTGTTTTATACTTAATCAAAAATCTGAGTTTTTTTATTGTACTTAGAATATATATTACTTAATATAAAATATTCTTTGATGGAAGACGATTTTCAATTCTTTACAATGAAAAGTATTATTTTGAATAGACAAGAAATAAAGAATAAATTTTGAAGAGGTTTTAATCTTCTCAAAATTTATTCTTTGTTCAAACGTCATTCTCGAATCATTAAAAAATATATAAAGTTGCAATCACATCAACTTTTTTTGGAACGAACTGAATATCAACTTATAGAGCATATTTAAAGGATTTTGTGGTACACAAGGGTATTATTGCATAAATTAAATAGATAATAAATATTTGGAAAACTTTAAAAATTACAATAGTTTTACAGGTTTTGTTTTGTTAAATTGAATAAAAAATTAATCTAAGATAAATTCTAAGTCAAATAATATGTGTTAAAATTTCATAAAGAAAATAAAAATTAGTCACAATTTTGACTTGCTGTTATTTTTCTACAAATTTTCTACAATTCTTAAAGCTCTTCCAGAAAATTTCGTGTGAAATTATTGTTGGAATGTAAAGCCTGTAAAAGTACATAGAGGAGAAAAAAGGGTGAAAAATACGGAAAATTTAGTAATGTATTGATATGTATGATTATATAAACACACACACACACATATATATATGTATATGTGTATATATATATATATATATATATATATATATATATATATATATATATATATATATATATATATATATATATATATATACATATATACATATACATATATATATATATATATATATATATATATACATATATATATATATATATATATATATATATATATATATATACATATATATATATATATATACATATATATATATATATATATACATATATATATATATACATATATATATATATATATACATATATATATATATATACATATATATATATACATATATATATATATATATATATATATATATATATATATATATATATATACATATATATATATATATATATACATATATATATACATATATATATACATATATATATATACATATATATATATATATATAATATATATATATATATATATATATATATATATATATATATATACATATATATATATATACATATATATATATATATATATATATATATATATATATATATACATATATATATATATACATATATATATATATATTTATATATATATATACATATATATATATATATATATATATATACATATATATATATATACATATATATATATATATACATATATATATATATATATATATATATATACATATATATATATATACATATATATATATATACATATATATATATATACATATATATATATACATATATATATATATATATATATATATATATATATATATATAATATATATACATATATATATATATATATATATATATATATATATATATATATATATATATATATATATATATATATATATATATATATATATACTCCCAAAATGAGGTCATATAAACTTATTTCATTTTAAAAATTGGGACTCCGTCAAAAGCACAGATTTTTCCTCCTAAATAAATGCTACATTTTGGCAACTTTAAAGAATTTAAAGATATCCATAACATCAAATATATATAGCCACATACCAAAATGTAAACTTAAATAAATCAATAAAAATAAATATAAAAATATAAGCATAAATATGAAGATAATACAATTTCGCTTAAACGAAACCTTTGGGAACGAAAAAGATCGTCTTTTGGGACGCGCTATGCTTCAAATACCAGCACCGTAGCAGCGCTATATCAGCAATTCTCTGTATATATATATATATATACATGTATACATACTCACTAACACACATGCATGTATAAATATAATCTCTATTGGTTGAATTTGGACCTCTATGATCTACTTTTTTGCTACACGAAGGCTTCTGAGACTGGGATCTACAGCTTAAAGCTGACTCCCTACGGCTATTATCTCTTAATTTTCTCTGAAATTATATACATGACTTCTTTTACCTAAGTTGAAGAGTGAAAATTTGGATGTTCTTACATGCAAGTCGATTAAGAAATAGCATTTATGCCTATTGTTTTTTATGCTAATTTATCAAAAAATTTATCAATTTTCATTAACAGTAAATTATTCCATGTGAAGCGCACCAGTAAAGTTTTGTTTTATTTTGTCGAGGTGTTTTTATGCCGTTTCAGAAAATAATATATTCTTACAAAAATTTCTACGTTCACTTTTTTTCTTTTCTTTTTTTTCAGGTTTTACACTGTGTTCCTTTTCACATATGGCACTGTTTGTCGTGCATTAAAATGTACATATAAATTTCTCATGACCATTACGGAGCTCGAAATTTTGAAAAAAACCCGCTCTGCCTCTGAGTCAACAATAATAAGCATTTTCATTCCCAGATTTACTCAATCATGACCAAAAATCTTCCCCCAGAAGACGACGGCATACACCCGCATAAATTGCTCATTTCTTATCCCATATCATTCAGTGCATTTTTATCAAAATCTTTATCATCTGTTAAAGTCTTGGGTTTTGTTCGCAGAAGGGTAGCTTCCCCCTTTTCCCTTCTAATTCCATTAAGAGAACGCGGGCTGCAATCTGTCATGAGGGCCTGTGACGTCACGGCCATGGCAGCCAGGGATGATTTTGAAGAGTTTTTCCACTTCCTTAGATTGAATTTTAATGGTGGGCGCGTTTAATTTATGCACTGGCGGGCGGCTCATGAATTTTTGACTCCCTCCCCCTACTTTTCCCTTTTCTGCGGAATTTAAAAGTCAGAAGTTTGTTAAATTGTGCTTAGGGATTGAACTCGTTTCATGCTCCAGAAGAACAAGAAAAGTGTTGGCGATGCTAAGTACATGTAGATGAAACATTGCGCAAGAAATAATAGGAGGCGTTATTTATCACCGGATGATTTAATTCGGGACTAGGCTGATAATGTACTGGTGACAGCATTATACAATTTTTTTTTCTGGCATGTTTATTGCATTCTTTGGTATTATTAAAACACATTGTAATTACATATAAATCAAATTCGCATGTGATAAAACTCTTAAATCTTTCGCAAAATAATAACGTGGAAATTTTGGAAGACATGTATTGTTACGCACTATTTGCAGTGTTGTAAACTTTTAATTGTTTTTTTTTGGGGGGGGGTTGATTACAGAGAAAAATAGGTGTTTAATTATATTTATGTCAACCGAGAATTTTATATTGGCTTTACAATAGAGTTAAGTTTAAAGTTACTGCAAAAAAAATGTGTAAAACAGTTTTTTAATTATTCTTCTCACGATATGTTTTGCAGTTAATCACTTATTCAAAAACGATTTATATGTTTTAAATTATATTTATTGAATTCACATCATAAATAGGTAGGGGAAGAAAAATGATTGTGATGCTACATAGATGTAAGATTGCTCAAGAAATAATAGGAGGCGGCATTTATCACCGATGATTTAATTCGGGACTAGGCTAATGTACTGGAGACAGCATTATACAATTTTTTTCTGGCATGTTTATTGCATTCTTTGGAATTATTAAAACACATTGTAATTACATATAAATCAAATTCGCATGTGATAAAGATCTTTCATCTTTCGCAAAATAATAACGTGGAAATTTTGGAAGAGATATATTGTTAAGCGCTATTTGCAGTGTTGTATCCTTTTTAATTTTTTAATTTTTTGTTTTGACTACAGAGAAAAATAGGTGTTTAATTATATTTATGTAAAACCAGGAATTTATATTGGCTTTACAACAGAGTTAAGTTTAAAGTTATTGCAAAATAATGTGTAAATAGGTTTTAATTATTCTTCTCACGATATTTTTTTTTGCAGTAAATCACTTATTCAAAAACGATTTTTATAATTTAAATTATATTTATTGAACTTGTATCATATATAGGTAGAGGAAGAAAGTTGATTGTGAAGCTACGTAGATGTAACGTTACTCAAGAAATAATAGGAGGCGTTATTTATCACCGGATGATTTAATTCGGGACTAGACTGATAATTTACTGGGGGCAACATTATGCAATTTTTTCTGGCATGTTTACTGTATTCTTTGGAATTATTAAAACACATTATAGTGACATATAAATTAAATTCAGATGTAATAAAGCACTTTCATCTTTCGTAAAATAATAATGTGGAAATTTTGGAAGACATCTATTGTTAAGCACTATTTGCAGTGTTGTACCCTTTTTAATTGTTTTTTTTGTGTTTTGATTACAGAGAAAAATAGGTGTTTAATTATATATATCTATGCCAATGAGATATTTTACATTGGTTTTACAACAGGGTTAAGTTTAAAATTATTGAAAAATAATGTGTAACACAGTTTTTAAATTATTCTTCTCGCGATATATTTTGCAGTTAATCACTTATTCAAAAACGATTTATATATTTTAAATTATATTTATTGAAGTCGTATCATACATAGGTAGATGAAGAAAAATGATTGTGATGCTACGTAGATGTAACATTGCGCAAGAAATAATAGGAGGCGTTATTTATCACCGGATGATTTAATTCGGGACTAGGCTGATAATGTACTGGTGACAGCATTATGCAGCTTTTTTTCTGGCATGTTTATTGCATTCTTTGGAATTATTAAAACACATTGTAATTACATATAAATCAAATTCGCATGTGATAAAGATCTTTCATCTTTCGCAAAATAATAACATGGAAATTTTGGAAGACATCTATTGTTACTCAATATTTGCAGTGTTGTACCCTTTTTAATTTTTTGTTGTTTTGATTACAGAGAAAAATAGGTGTTTAATTATATTTATGTCAACCGAGAATTTTATATTGGTTTTACAACAGAGTTAAGTTTAAAGTTATTGCAAAATAATGTGTAACAATTTTTTAATTATTCTTCTCACAATATCTTTTGCAGTCAATCATTTATTCAAAATCAATTTATTTATTTTAAATTATATTTATTGAACTCGTATCATGCATAAATAGATTAAGAAAAATGATTGTGATGTTATGTAGATGTAACGTTGCTCAAGAAATAATAGGAGGCTTTATTTATCACCGGATGATTTAATTCAGGACTAGGCTGATAATGTACTGATGACAACATTATGCAATTTTTTTCTGGCATGTTTACTGCATTCTTTGGAATTATTAAAACACATTATAATTACGTATAAATTAAATTCACATGTGATAAAACTCTTAAATCTTTCGCAAAATAATAAAGTGGAAATTTTGGAAGACATCTATTGTTAAGCACTATTTGCAGTGTTGTACCCGTTTTAATTCTTTTTTTGTGTTTTGATTACAGAGAAAATAGGTATTTAATTATATTTATGTCAATCGGGAATTTTATATTAGTTTTACAACAAAGTTCAGTTTAAAGTTGCAAAATAATGTGTAAATAGTTTTTTAATTATTCTTCTCATGTTTTTTTTTGCAGTAAATCACTTATTCAAAAACGATTTATATATTTTAAATTATATTTCTTGAATTCATATCATACACAGGCAGAGGAAGAAAATTGATTGTGATGTTATGTAGATGTAACGTTGCTCAAGAAATAATAGGAGGCGTTATTTATCATCCAATGATTTAATTCGGGACTAGGCTGATAATTTACTGGTGACAACATTATGCAATTTTTTTTCTGGCATGTTTACTGCATTCTTTGGAATTATTAAAACACATTTTAATAACATATAAATCAAATTTGCATGCGATAAAGATCTTTCATCTTTCGAAAAATAATAACGTGGAAATTTTGGAAGACATCTATTGTTACGCAATATTTGCAGTGTTTTACCCGTTTTAATTGTTTTTTGCGTTCTCATTACAGAAAAAATAGGTGTTTAATTATATTTATTTCAACCAGGAATTTTGTATTGGTTTTACAACAGAGTAAATTTTAAAGTTATTGCAAAATAATGTGTAACAATATTTTTTAATTATTCTTCTCACGATATCTTTTGCTGTTAATAATTTATTCAAAATCGATTTATATATTTAAAATTATATTTATTGAACTCGTATCATGCAGAAGTAGATTAATAAACATGATTGTGATGTTACGTAGATGTAACATTGCGCAAGAAATAATAGGCGGCGTTATTTTTCACCGGATGATTTAATTTTGGACTAGGCTAATGTACTGGAGACAGCATTATGCAGTTTTTTCTAGTATGTTTATTGCATTCTTTGGAAGTATTAAAACACATTGTAATTACATATAAATCAAATTCGTTTGTGATAAAGATCTTTCATCTTTCGAAAAATAATAACGTGGAAATTTCAGAAGACATCTATTGTTACGCATTATTTGCAGTGTTGTACCCTTTTTAATTTTTTTTGCGCTTTGATTACACAGAAAAATAGGTGTTTAATTATATTTATGTCAACCGGGAATTTTATATTGGTTTTACAACAGAGTTAAGTATAAAGTTATTGCAAAGTAATGTGTAATACAGTTTTTTAATTATTCTTCTCACGATATATTTTACAGTTAATCACTTATTCAAAAGAGATTTATATATTTTAGATCATATTTATTGAATTCATATCATACATAGATGTAATATTGCACAAGAAATAATAGGAGGCGTTATTTATCATTGGATGATTAATTTCTTAACTCGGCTGATAACTGCGGTTTTAACGTTAAAAATCGTGTTCAAGCTGTAATTACAGAGAAAAATAAGAATTTAATTATATTTATGTTAATTAGAATTTTTATATTGTTTTTACAACAGCACTAAGTTTAAAGTTAATGGAAAATAATGTGTAATACAGTCTTTAAAATATTTTTTTCATGAAATTTCTACAGTTAAACATTTATTCAAAAATATGTTATTAAATCAAACTGGTATGTAATAAGCGTCTTTAACCTTTCGATAAACAAAACTGTAAATTTTAGATGGCATTTATTAGAAACATCATTTGCATGAATATACACACGTTTTTTTAGAACTAATTGCATTCTTATTATAGAGAAAAATATTTGTTTTATATCATTGTAATTATACTTGTATTTACATAAATAAAACTTTTAAATGATAATTTCTTGGATATTTGGAAAAAATCACAGTTAAAAGTTTAAGAGTTATTGTTTATAATTTTGCTTTACAATTACAACTAAATTATTTTTAACAAATTAGGATATTATTTGTTGCATTCTTATTATAGAGAGAAATATTTGTTTTATATAATTGTAATTATACTCGTATATACATAAAACTTTTAAGTGATAAAGTTCTTGTATCTTTGAAAAAACATCACAGTTAAAATTTTAAGAGTTGTTGCTTATAATTTTGCTTTATAATTACAATTAAATTATTTTTAACAAATTTGGATATTATTTGTTGCATTCTTATTATAGAGAAAAATATTTGTTTTCTATCATTGGAATTATACTTGTATAACATAAATAAAACTTTTAAGTAATAAAGTTTTTGGATCTTTGGAAAAACTTCACAGTTGAATTTTTAGGAGTTATTTCTTATAATTTTGCTTTATAATTATGGTTAAATTAGTTTTAATAAATTTAGATATTATTTATTGAATTCTTATTATAGAAAAAATATTTGCTTTATATCATTGTAATTATACTCATATATACAAAAATAAAACTTTTAAATGATAAAGTTCTTGAATCTTTGGAAAAACATCACATTTGATATTTTAGGAGTTATTTCTTATAATTTTGCTTTATAATTATGGTTAAATTATTTTTAATAAATTTAGATATTATTTGTTGAATTCTTATTGTAGAGAAAAATATTTGTTTTATATCATTGTAAATATACTCATATATACAAAAATAAAACTTTTGAGTGATAAAGTTCTTGTATCTTTGGAAAAACATCACAGTTGAAATTTTAGGAGTTATTTCTTATAATTTTGCTTTATAATTATGGTTAAATTATTTTTAATAAATTTAGATATTATTTATTGTATTCTTATTATAGAAAAAAATATTTGATTTATATCATTGTAATTATACTTGTATAAACAAAAATAAAACTTTTAAGTGATAAAGTTCTTGAATCTTTGAAAAAACATCACCGTTGAAAATTTAGGAGTTATTTCTTATAATTTTGCTTTAAAACTACAGTAAAATTATTTTTAACAAATGTGGATATTATTTGTTGCATTGTTGCATTCTTATTATAGAGGAAAATATTTGTTTTATATCATTGTAATTATACTCGTATGTACAAAAATAAAACTTTTAAGTAATAAAGTTCTTGAATCATTGGAAAAACATCACAGTTGAAATTTTAGGGGTTATTTCTTATAATTTTGCTTTACAATTACAGTTAAATTATTTTGAAGAAATTTGGATATTATTTGTTGATGGGCTGAATAGTTAATTTATAGGGAATGCTTTTATGACTGTATGTGGAATTTTCATGAAAAATTCTAACTTCTCTAAATTTAAATTGTGTTTTAATAATCTAAATATAATTGAAGCTTAAAATGAATTGACAAGTTCCTTTTGATGCATGTTAGGAGTTATTAGGAAGAAAGTAGTAAGAATAGTGGAAAAATTAAATTACAGTCGAACTTCGATAACTCGAAGTCCCAGGGGACCCCCCAAAAATATTCGACTTATCCGAAGTTCGAGTTATCGAAGTTACCTATCATTCCTCTCAACTGGCACTTAAGATGGGTCGACATGGTTGAAATGGTTTGATATGTGCCATAATACTATAGTTGTACGCATTTCAAGTTTATAATAGCCTATGTAAATAACAAGAGAAGAATGGGTTCAAAAGGTTTAAAACTCAAGAAATTTGGCCTTATTCCATATTAATTAGTATACATACCATGTAAATCTCATTTGAAAAAAGCAATTATTTTTAAGGTTGTTGTCATTCACAAAGTCACCTAATTTTTTAACAAAGTTAAAAATAGGGTGTTTTTTGTACCTTCGGTGGTCTCCAGGTATTGTTGTAAGGTGTAAATAACGTCCTGTGCTTGCTCGTGACCTTCGAGAACCTTCTTTCTCGAAGGTCATGAATGGACTGGCATTCGAAGTTTTGAACAGAATTGTGTTTTTTATCGGGGGAATCTATCACAAAAACTTCGACTTAGAAGATGTTCACTTCGAGTTATCGAGACACTTTTTTAAAGAAAAGTATAGAAATGATTCGGGACTTGATTAAAAGTTCGAGTTAGCGGATTATTCGACTTATAGGAAGTCGAGTTATCGAAGTTCGACTGTATAAGGATAGTTATAAAAGTTTACATAAATTTAATAAATTGAATTTTTAAGAATATATATCTGATTAAATAAAATATTTTAATGTAATTGAAGAAGTTATATTTTAATACATCTGTGTAGAATGCTTCATAACACTAAGTCAATCATTTACACAACATTTTTTAAACGTTCATTGTACCCTTAAAACATAAAGCTTTTTTGTGTTATCCTCGTGATGTATCACAGTGTATGCAAATTTTAGGTTTATATATCAAAGCAGCAGGCTACCTTGAAACTCGCAGATGGTTCGAGAACTGGAACCATTCGTAATGGACTCTATATACTTTCATATAAGTGTTAATCTGTTCATAATCGCGAGGGATTAAACCAAATGAGAGAGCGGTGAAACTGCATAATCCTCACCTACCCTGGTTCTGAATGGCTCTCCACCGAGAACGAAAACTTTGGAGTGAAGGGGAAAATGGGGAAAGGGCACCTGCAAAGAAAGTGCTTGCTACGGAAGAAATGGACATATGGTACTTTAGCGATTCAGTTAATGCAGTTAAAACTGATATCTACTTGTTGCTGCATATAATAGATGATTTATGGATTGTTGTGTTATTTTATACAACCATTTTTGGTTTTTAGAGATGAGTTTATAAACAATTAACTATATAAAAATGGCAACATTTGATACCATATGTAAAAATGTTTTTCCATACATTATATTTCTCTTCCGTTTTTTGTATGCTTCTTATCAGATCGTTAAAATCATTCCGGGCCTTTGAAATGTCCAGTTTTTTATAAATGTAATTTTTGAGGAAATCTAGCTCATACATGATTCTCC
>CM063508.1:152789919-152792419 GCA_032207245.1 Pardosa pseudoannulata
CTGAAAGACATCATGCGAGGGAGTATTATGCTTATTTTATATTTCTTTTAAGTATAATCGCTGTATGTTCATTTACATTTCTACGTGCTTCAAACACGATGTTGCTGTAATTGTCAAAATGTTTAAGTTGTTCTTTGAAGGTAAAACGATGAATTTAAGAAAAAGAAACCAAAATGCATTGCCAAACATTAATGGCAGTCAACTAAAAAATGTTATAATAAATTTTAATACAGCTGCAAGATATAGCTAAAATTGTGTAAATCGTTTTCTTTAAAAAGAAAATGATAAAGTTGAAAAAAATGCAGTTTCTTTACTATTCATCGCAACCAACAAAAAATAATACATTTTAATAAAGCTGCAAGGTAACGCGTTCTTGTAAGGGAACAGGGGAGTCTATCCTTAGAAAATATGAAATTAAACGGGGATTGGTCAACAGAACTGTGGAACACAATATTTTCTCAAAATGGGACATTGTGAAAGGCATCGTGTAAGGGAATGTTATGCTTATTTTATATTACTTTTAAGTTTAGGCGCTGTATGTTCATTTACATTTCTACGTGCTTCAAACATGATGTTGCTGTAATTGCAAAAATGTTTAAGTTGTTCTTTGAAGGTAAAACGATGTAGTTAAGAGAAAGCATTGCCAAACCGAAATGCATTGCCAAACATTAATGGCAGTCAACTAAAAAATGTTATAATAAATTTTAATACAGCTGCAAGATATAGCTAAAATTGTGAAAATCGTTTTCTTTAAAAGGTAAAAACGTTTTTGTAAGGGAACATATTAGTCTTTATCCTCAGAAAATATTAAATTAAATGGGGATTGGGAGAATAGAACTGTGAATCACAATATTTTCTCAGAATGGGGAAATTGTGAAAGGCATCTGGTAAGGAAATATTATGTTTATTTTATATTACTTTTAAGTTTAGGCGCTGTAAGTTCATTTAGGCTTCTAAGTGCTTTAAAAATCATATGAAAAAATGCAGTTTTTTAATTGTTCAATTAATAAAATATTATAGTAGATTTTAATAGAACTTCGTTCCTATAGGTGTAAAACTATCTTTCCAAAGCTTCGAAATGAAGGCAGATTCGGACATAGAACTATATGGAGCAATAATCTTCACAGAATAATATATCTTTATCTATATCTATCTACACACACATGTAACAAAGAAACTTTAAAAATATTTTAGCTTGAAAATAAATGCATTCTGTCAAGTGTTAATGACAGTGAATTAAAAAATGTCATAATAGATTTTAATAGAGCTGCAAGGAAAGAAATTTTATGGGTAAAAATAAGAAGCTATCGTTCAAAAACATAAATATAAATAGAAACTGGGACAATAAAACTACGGATAGCAATGTTCATCACAGAAAAACAATTTCTGAAAGGTGAGAGAGGAATATTATGCTTATTTTAAATATCCTTCTAGTTTAGACACTGCATATTTATTTAGCTTTCTAGATGCTATTTAAATACGATATTGTTAAAATTATAAAAATCCTTGGGTTGTTTTAAGCAGGATAGCTCATAAAGTTTAAAAAGATATACTGAAATTATGTCTGTTCAATTTTAATAGCAATCAACTAAAAAATATGATACATGTTATTAGATTGACAAGGTAAGAAATTCTTAAAGGTAAAAATAGGAAACATTTGATCGTTCGAAAACATAAATAAAGTGTGGGACTATAAAACTGCGGATGGCAATGTTCATCAGAGAAAAGGGATTTCTGAAACGTAGGCATATTTTGCCTATTTTAAATATTACTCACGTTAAAGCCTTATACATTTATTTAGCTTTATATATGTTTTAAACACGCTAAACATGCTAAAATTGTCAAATCATTGGTTTGTTCTCGCAGGTAAGCATATATAATTTAGAAAGAAATACTAAAAAGCTGTCTGTTCAATTTTAATAGCAATCAACTAAAAAATATTACACATGTTATTAGAGTGACAAGGTAAGAAATTCTTATAGGTAAAAGTAGGAAACATTTGATCGTTCGAAAACATAAATATAAATAAAGAGTGGGACAATGAAACTACGGATGGTAATGTTCATCGCAGAAAAGGTATTTCTGAAAGGTACCATATTTTGCTTATTTTAAATATTACTCCCGTTTAAGCTCTGTAGGTTTATTTAGCTTTCTACATGCTTTAAGAACGATGTTGCTAAAATTGCCAAAATACTTGGGTTGTTCTCGCAGGTAAGCTGATAAAGTTTAGAAAGATATACTGAAATAGTCTGTTCAATTTTAATAGCAATCAGCTAAAAAATATAACACATGTTATTAGAGTGACAAGGTAAGAAATTCTTATAGGTAAAAATAGGTGTATAATAATACTATTTATAAGCAATGATAAATTCTATGTCTATAACATATTTTTTTGTATATTTATTGATGCTTACAGTCAATAGATAGTGTATTTTGTAATACACTGTATAAGCATTTTACATATCACTTTCTTTGGATACAACCGAGAAAAAGTAATAAC
>CM063508.1:152797419-152799919 GCA_032207245.1 Pardosa pseudoannulata
TACAAACCAAGAAAAAGCGAAAACGTTTCGAAGCATTTTTAACCCCTTCCAGTACGATTTAATAATGAAAAACTGTGCGTGAAGTGACCATTTATTTTTTATTTAAAAAACTTGTTTCATTTTACAATTCTTACATATTCCTAATTAAAATCCACTTTTTACATAGTGTTAAATAATATCAGAAAAGGTATAATTAAGAAAATATCAAAGCGAAACATTAATAAGGTATACAGATAATAGTCTTCAAGCTAGTGGTACTTTTCAAAACAAAGTGCAAAGGAATACTGAATTGTTTACACCGCTAGGGAGTCTCACTTCTAATTTGATTCTTGTAACACACACGGCATTTCTTAGTAGGTTTTCTTTTATTCTGACTCATCAATTTGGCAGTGACTTGTACCAAGAAATTCTAAATAAACAATATGTAATAGTGACCTGGTATTTCCACAAGTAACAAAAGTCTTGCTAAATTCAGTATACTAGAAATTATAAACTAAATTAATTATCATATTTAACATTAACTTTAGTCGCTTGACGAGTGTAGCTCGTCATTGTGCGGTATGGAATGAAAAACCAATGACGAGCTAGACTCGTCATTTTACCGGAAGCGGTTAATAATAGAAACATTTATTTTTCTTGCTTTGCAAGAGACGCTGTCCGCTCATCAAAGGCCTTGCGTATTTTTTAGTGTGTTACTTATTTTAAATTTTTATATTTCTTTATGTCTCAAACATTGCTTTATGATTTATTTTAACATTGCTTTATGTATTAAAAATTAAACTTAATGACCTAAAACCGCAGTGGTATATTACAGTACAAATGAAAAAAACTTACATTTTTGCTCATGCATGTGTCTGATTTGCGTTACTCCTATGGAATACCACAAAATTTTTGTAACTCTTATGGGGTCTTCACATCAAACAGTTTAACAAACTATGTTTTAATGCCATCTACAATCCATTTAATTAACTATGTATATTTTTATATTGTCAATCTATTAGAAAACTTTTAAAAGGTTAATCGTATCTTTTTTTAATAATTATAGAAATATACATTATTTTTCACATAATTTAAATATCTTAAATACATACCCGAAAACAGAATTCTGCGATAAATTGTTTATGTTTTTATTGGTTAGGAGCACTATGGTATACTTTTTTGCAACACGAGGACAAATGAGATTGGGATCAACTGCTTAAAGCCGATTCTGAATGGCTACGGACACCCATTCCAACAGCGGGATTCGAATCTTATACCAGAGAGCAATATCATTCGGTCATATCAGGCTTGTCTGTTTTAAGGAAGTATTAAGGAAGTAGATTTATCTTACAAATGGAATTATTTCCTATGCAGTGTTCAAATACAAGGGTTTAAATCCCGGGCTGATTGGACCTCTTGATTTTTCTGGTTCGAAAACATATATACACTAGCATATAGCCCATCATATGATGGGATTAGTAAAATTTTTAATATTCCAGAACTGTCAAGTACCCAATGAGGCAGATGAAAAATGGTTTGTTTTTTGGCTGAGAATTATCTGGTTCACTCTCAATAATTTATTTATCGTCATACTCCTCTAGAGTCTCCCGATCCTGTAATGCAGTTTAGAATCACATTGAATTCATTTAGTCAAACCATGTGGTGATGTATAACAAACAAACACACAAACGAATAAACTTCTTAATTTCCAAATATATATAAATTAAAAGTTAGATATTTATTAGTCCGTGAAATAGACTCCTAGACTTATATGAAAAGAATTTATTGTTAATACCGGTGATAAAATTTTTATTGCAACAAAAATAATCGATGATTCAATTTAAAATTATCACATATGTATTTAATCTATTATTTAAGCCATTAAGTAATATCTAAGTTCAGTGGTAAGATATTATAATAGTGTAGACGATATTTAAATAGTTTAAAATATGAAATGATTAAATGAAATGTTTAAAGGAATGACGTCACAATGCTAGAAAAAATTGTTATTTTTACCTATTTATTAAGTGATAAATTTAATCGCCTGCTCTTAACCGGGGAAAATAGGACTTGAAATAATGGCATTAAACGAAAAGGGGCGAAGGGGTGGATTTCGAACGTTTTAAAGACGACAGTATTTTTTGCTGTGATATGAAGCATATTTATACAAATTTATTTTAGAATCGGATCGATAGTTTAGGAGAAGATAAACTTTATTCACTTTGAATGGATGCCTCTATCCATTCCAGGTCCAACCGCTTCATAAATTTGCGGACAGATAACTTAGGCTATTATTATATAGGGGATATGTGTGTATACATGTATATGCTTCCACAATCTATGTACACATGTATTGTTCCCATAATTTTTTGAGTGCTGGGTTAAAAATATTTGTGAATACTCTTTTATTAACATTAGATTTAATAAAACAATTCAAAATCACTGGTTTTGAAATTGTAATTCAGTGTGTATATGAATTGCTTTTAAATGTTAATACTGCATTCAAATATATTTATTATAA
>CM063508.1:152804919-152867419 GCA_032207245.1 Pardosa pseudoannulata
TATGTAATTTGTGAAGGTTATTTAATATCTAACAAAAGTACACAACACTGAAGAAAAATGAAAATACATTGGAAAAATTGAAAAAATATTAAGTCTCTCAATTTTTTCCATATAATATGTGAATTTAATATATGAAATTAGATTTATGATGTCTAAAGTTTTTGAAATAAAAATAGAATTTAGAAAAATACAATAAAAATTAATATTTTAATTCCTGTTGTGTCATATTACCATATTAAAAATTTCTGTTATTTGAAAGTAGATTTACAAGGTTTAAATTTCCAAAAAAAAGTGAACTAAGAGAAGTAGAACAAAAAGTTACTATTTTTCAATTCAAAATTTCAAAATTTCAGTTACTTATTATTTGAAAATAGATGCCAAATTTGAGGAAAATTGTTAAAAACAGTAACGACTAATTTCTGTTTAAGCGCAGAACATTTTTATTATATATATATATATATATATATATATATATTCCTAAATTGAAAAGATATCCATAAATCCACTAAAACTACAAAGACATACTAATTAAATTTTTCTTAGTTAAATCTTCCCTTGTGTCAAAGTATCAATAATAAATGCATTAAGGGGGTATAATCAAACTACATAAAGTAGCAAACATTATTCATTTACTTACTACATTTGCGCATAATCACTTACACGATACTAATAAATGTGTTAGGATAGCTAAATACTGAAAAAATGTATGTGGAAACAGATGGAAAATAAGTTGTATCAAGTGGAACTAAAGTTTAACAAAGTTTCATTTGCTACAGCTATTTTAAAGATTTAAAAAAACATTTAGAAAAAAAATAGATTTATGTATATGTATACTTTTATTTTATTTATACTTGTATTTTTATAAAATAAGTGATTTACAATTGTTTTGTGTTTTCCTGTTTTCAGTGCGTTTGCTTTATTTAATTTACAACTAGAAGCCATACCATGATCATGTAGGCAATAACTTGACGTTACTGAATGTCTTATATCTTTTTTTACATAGGCTATTTTTATATAGGCTATATTTTACATAGGTTAGAGTATTTTAATCAACTTTAACTGACTTAGGTGCCTGTTCCACTGCTTTTAAACATAGTTGCTTATAAACTAGTTACAAAGTAATACCTAATTAAGAGGTCAAAGTGGGTTACATTCTGCATAATGGTACAGAATAAGCTATATTTTTATAAATTTGTTTAGGCTAGGACATTCGGACTAAGTTTAACTTACCATTATTTTTTACTTTTTTAATAACAGTTGCTTACAAAACTAATTATAGTGTAATACCCAATTATGAGGTCAGTGTTGGTTACATTCTGCATAAAGGTACAGAATAAGCTATAGTTTTATAAATTTGTTTAGGCTAGGACATTTGGACTAGGTTTAACTTAACATTATTTTTTACTTTTTTAATAACAGTTGTTTACAAAACTAATTATAGTGTAATTCACAATTATGAGGTCAGTATTGGTTACATTCTGCATAAAGATACAGAATAAGCTATAGTTTTATAAATTTTTTTAGGCTAGGACATTTGGACTAAGTTTAACTTACCATTATTTTTTACTTTTTTAATAACAGTTGCTTACAAAACTAATTATAGTGTAATTCACAATTATGAGGTCAGTATTGGTTACATTCTGCATAAAGGTACAGAATAAGCTATAGTTTTATAAATTTTTTTAGGCTAGGACATTTGGACTAAGTTTAACTTACCATTATTTTTTACTTTTTTAGTAACAGTTGCTTACAAAACTAATTATAGTGTAATACCCAATTATGAGGTCAGTGTTGGTTACATTCTGCATAAAGGTACAGAATAAGCTATAGTTTTTTTTTAATTTTTTTTAGCCTAGGACATTTGGACTAAGTTTAACTTACCATTATTTTTTACTTTTTTAGTAACAGTTGCTTACAAAACTAATTATAGTGTAATACCCAATTATGAGGTCAGTGTTGGTTACATTCTGCATAAAGGTACAGAATAAGCTATAGTTTTATAAATTTGTTTAGGCTAGGACATTTGGACTAAGTTTAACTTACCATTATTTTTTACTTTTTTAGTAACAGTTGCTTACAAAACTAATTATAGTGTAATACACAATTATGAGGTCAGTATTGGTTACATTCTGCATAAAGGCACAGAATAAGCTATATTTTTATATATTTGTTTAGTCTAGGACATTTGGAATTAGTTTAACTTACTTACGTGCCTTTTTTAATTTTTTAATAACAGTTGCTTACAAAACTAATTATAGTGTAATACCCAATTATGAGGTCAGTGTTGGTTACATTCTGCATAAAAGTACAGAATAAGCTATATTTTTTATATATTTGTTTAGTCTAGGACATTTGGACTAAGTTTAACTTACCTTTATTTTTACTTTTTTAATATTAGTTGCTTACAAAACTAATTATAGTGTAATACACAATTATGAGGTCAGTGTTGGTTACATTCTGCATAAAGGTACAGAATAAGCTATATTTTTATATATTTGTTGGTTTAGACATTTGGACTAAGTTTAACTTACCATTATTTTTTATTTTTTAGTAACAGTTGCTTACAAAACTAATTATAGTGTAATACAATATGAGGTCCTTGTTGGTTACATTCTGCATAAAGGTACAGAATAGCTATATTTTTATAAATTTTTTTAGGCTAGGACATTTGACTAAGTTTCTTACCATTATTTTTTACTTTTTAGTAAAGTTGCTTAAAAAACTAATTATAGTGTATACACTTATGAGGTCAGTGTATGTTACATTCTGCATAAAGGTATTGAACAAGCTATATCTTTATAAATTGTTTGGAAGCCATTTAAAGTTTAAGCACGTGTATTTTTTTTTCTTTAATAACAGTTGTTTACAAAACTAATTACAATGTAATAGCCAATTATGAGGTCAGTGTATGTTACATTCTGCATAAAGGTATTGAACACAAATTTACAATTGTTTTATAAATTTTTTTATATTTTTTAATTTGTTTGAATAAATTTAACTTATAAAACGTTTATATTTTTTTTAATATAAACTAATAAATTTTTTTTTATGATTTAATAATTTTTTTTTAATATTAGGTTTTTGCTCCAATATAAATCATATATATTTATTGTGAATATAATATGATAAATATCATTCTTCATTTTTTGGTTTTTTATTATTATTTTGTATTAACACTTAATTGTCCAAAATTTTCCTTTTATTGGTAGTGAGTTTCTTGAAACTATTCTTTCAGTATAATAAAAATTTTTTTTACGTTTTTTTAAAGGGTGGCCAATTGGTATATTGTAGAAACCTAAACAAGGTAGCCATTGGTTGACAAATTAATTGCAGCCAATAAATACAATTTCTTCATTTTTAGGAGTTTTATGATATTTTGTATATTAACACTTAAAATTAATACAGTTCAAAATTTTCCTTTTAGATATTGGTTGTGAATACGCAAACTATGTCCTATAAATATAATAACAATCTTTTTTTATACAGTTTGTTAGGTTATTATTAAGGGTGGGCCAATTGGCCATATATTGGCTTAGACTATACCTAAGGGTAGCCATTGGTCTTTTGACAGGAATTGGAGCCAATAAATACAATTTCTTCATTTTTATGAGGTTTATGATATTTTGTATATTAACACTTAAAATTAATGCCGTCCAAAATTTTCCTTTTAGGTATTGTTTGTGAATAAGCAAACTATGTCCTATAAATATAATAATCTTTTTTTATACAGTTTGTTACGTTATTATTAAGGGTGGGCCAATTGCTCATATATTGGCTTAGACCAATACCTAAGGGTGGCCACTGGTCTTTTGACAGGATTGCCAAGAAAAACAAATTACATATATTTTTGTATTTCATAAAAATCTTTCCTTTGTGTATTGTGAATAATTTCTAAAATATAATATCTTTTATATTTTTTAAAACAAATTATAAATTTCTCTAAAATTTGTACATACTCAACAATATTAATTTTTTAATATCTAAATTTTTTGTTACAAAAAATTTTAAGTAAATACATGAATTTTGGTGCTCTTTGATATTATTCTAATTCTAATCTTGTTTAAAAAGAAATATACAAAATAATTTAAAATCCTGGTAACTTTTAAAAATTACACACAACGGCCAAGAAAAATTTCATTATTATTTTTTAAAGTAGTCCAAACTTATTAATATTATTTGTAAATAAATCGACACATTATTCCCCACAATAATTTTTTATGGATAGTTAAGAAATAAACAAAACAGTTTTCAATCCTCGTGACTACTTAATAAAATTAGATGCAACTGCCAAGAAAAAAAACTTACTAATTTTTTTAAGTAGTCTGAATTTATAGGTAACGTTTTTAAATATATCAATCTGTTTTTTCTCGTACAGTTTTTTGAGTAATTGTTGAGATACATAAAAAAATAGATTCTTCTCAATAAATGTACATACCAACAAAACTTGATTAATTTTTTACAATTAGTCAAAATCTTGACATGTAGGTATTGTTTGTAAATACACAAATAAGATTTTACTCTCGTAGCTTATTGTGTGATCGTAAAAACAAAACAAATTTTAAATCTTCTTAAATACTCAAATTAAATGTAATGGCCAAAGAAAACTTGATTAATTTCTTAAATCAAATAAAAATACAAATATTTTCGGTACATTTTATCTTTCAACAACAACATCTTACATTCAAAGTCAATTCTCTAATTAGATTTCCTTTGATATAAATTTATTCATATTAAAAAATTGATAAAATCTAATTTTTAAATTTATCTATTAAAAGGGATTTAGAGAGTATTTAAAAAAATTGTACAATTCATCATCAAAAAAGCAGATCTTTTTACAGTACTCAACAAATTGATTAACTAAGATTTAATTTTAATTCCATATTTTTCTACTATTTTGAAATAAATCGACAACATAAAATCATTTCTTTTCGTATCTTAAGTACAAATTAAATAAAAATGAATCATAAATTAAAACATTTTTTAATATATGAAACATATATTAAAAGATTTATTTTTTAAAGAAATAACTGAGGATTTTTAAATTATTTGTAAAAATAAGTGTTTGTAATTAAAAAAATGAAACAATGTATGAAATTCTAAGCGATCGTCTGAATGCAATAGAAATGTTTAGTGCTTAGAAAACAGGGCTTCGAACCGTAATTTTTTTTGTTCCGGTTTTCGTTCCGGTTCAACTAAAAAATTAATATCGGTTCAGTTCCGGTTTTCGCTCCGCCAAAAATAACTGTTTTCGTTTCAGTTCCAAATGAATAATTTCATTTTATGTATATTCTTATTTGTACAAAAAATGTAATTCTATCAAAATTTAGAAGATTTTATTCTTTTTTTAATTGGTACACTATGTGAATTGATACAAACAGCAGGTACGATAAGAGCGGCGAGCATTGGCATTGTTATCCATTATCAAAATCGCATTTGACAACTAGGTTCATGATTACCCACATTCGTCGTTTGACTCTCACATCGTGCACTTGGCCTTGCAATAATTATGTAAAAAATATATTATTTATTTAACTTATGAAAATTGCCTCTAATTATTAATATATCTTCTAACGTGGTTTCACTGAGATTACTTCTGTTGTCTCGGAGAATAAATTTCAACACTAACTTGTGTAGCTGGAGCTGCCAAAACCACCATTGCAATCTTATACAAGTGCGGATATGTAATTTTATTCTCTTCCCAGAAATCTAAAATATTATGCTTTATATCAAGCCTTCGTACATTGTCAAAATTATTTAAAATGAATTCAATGTCAATCTCGGTAGAAATAGAGGTTCTATGTGTTTTAATTACTGCCAATTCTTTACTTTTTAAAAAAGTCTCTAAATCGTCTTCATTTTCATCGCTTTCAGTAGAAGAATTTGTTTCCTCATTTACTACTGAAATGGACTTTTCAAAAAATTGTAATTTTTTGCGTGGATGATCGCATAACATCCGTGGATGATCGCATGCTGAGATGTGAAAAATAAAATATAACTCGATATTTTTCTTAAAAAATCATCTATACTTCTAGTTTAATCAACTGAATTAAATATGTCTTATACAAGTAGTTTCATGCGAAACTGAAACAGAAAAATACTAGTAAATATCAAAATATTAAATCGAGAAGCAGTATACATGTAATGATAATTATAAAGTTGACATTAAATTAGAAAATATTGATAAGTTGGTAACAGTAACAAAATGACTGAAAGATATATCGAACCGAAATAAACCGATATTTTTTTCGGTTCAGTTCCGGTTTTCGTTCCGACCAAAATAACGGTTTTTTCCGGTTTTCGGTTTTCGGTTCAGTTCCGGTTCGAAGCCCTGTTAGAAAATGATTTCGTAAGGTGGAATGTTTTTATTCTGATGAAAATTTAGCCAAACTCAGTAGATTAAAAGTTTAAAAAATTATTGGTTGAATTTTCCTGCAACAACTGCATGTTTTCAATTCAGTTTCAATACGGCTCGAGTTTTTCAAAAATTTGAAAGCATGGCAATACTTTACTCAGAGGCATCTCTTTAGTTTCTTAATTATGTCTTCATTAACTGTTTGTCAAGTTAATATACAAAGTGCAGGAGTGGGCGAAATGTAATTAAACTAAGCCATAAAACTTAATTGCTAATGTTAAGTATCTCCAAATGGTCTTTGTAAGTAAGCAGGATGCACTAAGATACGTACTTTCTTCACTGAACCTGCATTGCAGAAATATAACCATATGTAGCGTAAGTAAGCTATATCATATTTGCTAAATGAGAATTTAGAACAAAAAGAATAGAAGAAACCTATGAGAAAAATACTAGTCCTCCACTGTTTCGGTAATGATTCAAATATATTGTGAGACTAATTGAAAATAATTTATGCAATTTTTAGTTACATAAAGGATAATAATTACTTAATTTTGAATTACAAAAGCAAAGCACAATATTATATAATACTCGATTTTCATTTGGAATACAAAATTTTAGCCAATTTTCTTACACAAAAATTTAATTAAGCAAATCAATGTATCTAGCGAATTTATAAGTACAAATTCATTTCCAAGGTTGTTCCATACATGCAAAATTAAAAAAAAAATATTTATTATAACATGTATGCTTTATAGTTTCTATATTTACTATATTTCTACTAAATGACTTAATATTTATCACATCAAAACATAAACATAAAATCGTAACTTCGTTCATTTTTATGTACAGGAAAGAATAATAAAGTGTTTTATATTTAAAGAATTAGAGAGAGTGTTATCTATTGTTGATAAAATTTATATTTGTAGTGGATAGAAAACTAATTTTGATGGTTTTGTCTTGTTATGCCATCTATATAAATATTTATTACCAAGAGACTAAAATAATGCTCTCAAATAACATCTTTTAAAAACGTATAGTTACACATATTTGTTAATTTTATGCTGTTTAATTTAATCAAGATATTAATAGGGAATATTTTTAAGAATGGCTGATATAAATGAATTATATATTCATTAAATCATCTTTCATCGTTATATATATATATATATCTATATATATATATATATATATATATATATGTTATGTTTGTGTGTGTTTGTGTGTGTGTGTGAGGTATAAGAATTGGCAAGTTATAATTAAAAATAGTTATTCATTAGCAATAGCATACAAGGAGAAATACACACCCTGGAGTGGAATTATACAGAGTAAATAATCTGACGCGGAAGTAGACATAGGAATTTGTTAGAAAGCAACACCAAAAGAAGACACTTCTAGCAGGATTTCTTGCTAATAAACATTCTCCAAGCTTGTCGTAGCAAAAAATAAGAACAAAGGATATCTAAATGGCGTAGCCATAGACAGAATTTACAATAAAGGAATTTTTATATTTGAAATCAAATGTGTCTTCCATGCCTTAACCACTCTTCCATGTGATATATATATATATATATATATATATATATATATATATATATATATATAAATATATATAATATATATATATATATATATACATATATATAAATATATATATATATATATATATATTTTATATATATATATAAATATATATATAAATATTATATATATATAGTATATATATATATATACATATATATATATATATATATATATATATTATATATATATATATATATATATATATATATATATATATATATATATATATATATATATATAAGAAAGAGAGAGAGAAAGAGAGAGTGAGAGAGAGAGAGATAAATCACAAGATATTACAGAGTACGAGTATTAAAAGGATTTATTATTTATTTATTATGTTTTAATTACTTTAATTGCTAAATACTTTTAAATAGGTCTGCTGTATCATGCATTTACATTTTTATGATTTAATTTTATAAAATATTATATTCTTTTAGTATTTGATCCTTAAATCCTACAAGATTAGTTCTCTTGAGAACATTTGTATGTGTATTAATTGAAATATCCGATTTTGAATAAAAGTAATGAATGTATTAAATAGCTTCACATTTTTATTATATAATTACTCACAGTATTACCTTTTTTAGTACTCGAGCTTACTATCTTTAAGTTATTATCCTATGTATTTAAGTTATTATGTCGTTTAAGTTATTATCCTATGAGAACATTTATATCTATATTTATTCAAGTATCTGGTTTTGAATAAACGTAATGAAGATATTAAATAACTTTATACACATTCATAAATGCCCCTGCTTTTATTAAATTGAGAACTGAAATTGAGAACAAAAATAATAAAACATGATTCAAGCGCGATAAATTCCGAACAATAAAACAAGTAAAGGGAAATGTAAAGTGGGGTTTACATTTTTATTTTCCTCCGCGCATATAATAATAAAAAGAATTTTAACCAAATTCGACTTTCCCCAAAACAACAAAACTTAACTTTTCCTTCTGTGTCTGTTATTTCCTCAATCCGTTTAACTTTGTACTGGAGAAATTAAACTTTCGCGACATTTCATCACTTGTGCAAATTATTATAAGTGCCTGATGAAATTATGAAGTCGGAAGGAAGACCCTAATTTCAGAACCCCGAACTCAAAAACTGGGCTCGCGCTACGCAACTAATTAATCAAAGTGCAAACTCTCCTTCGCTGTTATCAGTTTGCCTGAAAACTAATCTTCCAAAACAAACTTTTATTATGTTTTAAAAAGGCCCGCTCCCGGGTTGCGAGAAGCTTTCTAATTAAAATTTATGACGGGTTTCAATTTCGCAAAAGCTGCGTTTTGCCTTCTAATAAAGTGTTGCCAGTCTCTAATGAACAAAGTCTGAAAATTTAGATTAAAAAATAAATGAATAAGTTAGGCTTTGGTGCAGAGCTTACGCGATAGGGTATTAAATTAATGTCTAATTTTACTAGATTCTTTTGAAAGTAATCATATTGTCAGTCAGAATTTGATCTAAGGAAATTTGATACGGATAAATATTCTTTATTTCGTAATTTTCTTTCAAAAATTTTACAGAAGTTGTTTTATTTACTTATACTGAAAATATTTAAGGCTCGCGAGGCTAATGAATAAAGGGAGGTCCGAGTAAGTTTTATTTTTCATTACAAAAGGAAACAAAAATAGTTTTATATGGAAATATATATTATCTCTTCGATCGTCGTTTCATCAAACAAGTCTCTTTAAATTCATTCAATTTATTAAGTTAGCGATAACACCTTAATAATTTAATACCCTTAATAAAAGGCAAATACCTTTCTTTACACATGTTATAGCATTTATTTCAGTATGTTAGAAACATATTAACAATTTACGTAGATATATTTAGGGAGGTATTTCATATTGCCAGTATATTGTCATTTCTAAAATATATTTAATTGTAGCTTATTTTGGTTATTTCAAAACAATTGATGGAGTTAGACCTCATTATTTATTAAGGTATTACAATTTTGTATTGTTACAATGAAAAAACTAATATTATTTACCATTCCTTCTAAATATGTTACAGACATGTAGTCAAATTATATATATTTAATAAATTAACTATATATATTATATATATTAAATTATATATATTAAATAAATAAACTTTCTGGGGATTTTTAATTAAGGAAAAAGTAATAATATGTTTAAAAAAATTAAATTTATTTAATCTTTATTAAATTTTAAATACACAACTAAACTTTAATCTAAATGTATTCATAAATTAATTAAAACTTCTGAATATATTTACATTGTTGCAAACACAGTTTTATGCATAAATTTGAATGTTAAAAATAGATTTACTTATAAAACCTAAAATCTCTCAGTGAAAGGTCTTCATTTTTCTATCAGAACAATATACGTTAAATTTTTATAATAAATAAGCCAAATTATTTTTAATAGGCATCAAAAACTTTAACTATGATTTACATTTTAAACCAATTAATTTACAGTTATTATATACCTATCACTATTAACAAAGTAATTTTGAATAGTGTTACGATATACTGCTATTTTTACATATAGTTTTTATTATAATATACTAAAAGTTTTAAAGATCAGAACTAATCAAAATTATAAAGCTAAAATTTAGCTATTTTTGTTTAACCTTATAAAACAATTATTGACTATAAATCTGACAAGATATATTTTATCGTCTTGTCTGAAATAAATAAAGACATTAATTTTAATCACGAAGCTTAATTCTGTAGATAATATCAGTGGTTAAAAATAATAATATTTTGTACACCTTTACCATAAACTATTTTGAAGTATGACTGAAGTGTAGAATACCATCTGAGTAAGATAGAAATAACATTTGTAGCTTGTTAACAAAACCATTAAGTCACTAAAACCTGCAAATCCTCAAATTACTGTTACAGAGATTAGCATACAGTGAGTCACTTCATAGAATATTAAATCATCGGCAGATAATATGTTACACAAATAAATATACTGCTTTTCGGTTAATAACTTATTTCAGTCAATAAAATCCCATGCAAATACTCGTCCATTATGCTTATCAATTATACCATTACGATAATATAATTTAAAACTTAAATTGTCTGATTTTGCCTTTAAAATATAATTTAAATATATTTATTTTTTAAGCTGCATGGTGAACTAAAAACTACCTGTAATGGATGTATATATGTAACAAACTAATTAAAAAATAATTTATTAATTTATTCAATTTTTTATGTTATAAGAAGTTTTGAATGTTTGCTTATTTCAGATAATAAAATCACATGCAAATCATTTGTATATCGCATTTATCTATTATATCAATGAGATATTAAAGTTTAATACATAACTCGTTTAATTTTGCTTTTGAAATATAATTTCAATGTATTTGCTTTTCAAGCTGCTTGAAAATCCACAAAACTCGCTGTAAGTAGTGTATAAATATAAATATAACTAACTACTTAATAAGTATTTTATTAATTGAGTCTGTTTTAATGTTAAAAGAAAAAACTTATACTTTTTTCCCAGTCTTGTATCGAAAATGCAAAACAAATAAAATCACATTTAATTCCTTAGACAAAAATCATTAATTACGACCAATGTATATAGATAAAACCGAGTTTAAAATTTTCTTATAAATGAATTGTTATAATTTAACAATAAATAACTGCTAGATCATCGGCAGATAATATTTTACCCTAATAAATATGTTGATATTGGGTTGATTACTTATTTTATTTGATAAAACAACATGAGAATCATTTGCCTCTTATGATTATGTATTATATTATCAAGATAATGCAGTTTAAAAGTTAATTTGTCTAATTTTGTCAGTGAAATATATTTTCGATGTATTCATTTTTAAACTGCATAATAATCCGCAAAACTAGTTTCCATTGGTGTAGAAATTAACAAACTAATTAAAAAATGATTTACGGATTTATTCATTTTTTTATGTTAAAAGGATAAAACCCACAATAACTTTATTCTAATCTTGTTCAAAAATTCAAAACTTACAAAACCGCATTTAATAACCAACATAAAAAAAATTTAATTACGATGAATAAATATCGATAAAAAAAGTCATTTATAATTTTCATATAAATCACAAATTAAAATTTAATTATAAATGACTACCAAATCCTCAGCAAACAATACTTTATCCAAATAAATCTGCTGATTTTGGGTTGATTACTCACTTAATTTAAAAAAAAATCGCATGTAAATTATTCTTCTATTATGATTACTTGTAATATCATTAAGACATTACAGTTTAAAAGCTAAGTAGAATAATTCTACATTTTAAATATAATTTCGATAATTTTTAATCTGTATGATAATATACAAATCTAATTGCAACTGTAAGTACTAACTAATTAAAAGTAATTTAAGAATGGATTAATTTTTATGTACTAAAAAGAATAAAAAACACATCTTTTTTCTAGTTTTGTTCAGAAATGCAAACAAACAAAACTGAATTAATTTATAGCAAAAAATATTAACTTACAACGAATTACGAAGAATATGTTTCAATAAATGAATCATTTATAGTTATGTTATAAATGTCAAATTAAAATTTAATTATAAATGACTGATAAATCATCAGAAAATACTACTTTATTCAAATAAATCTGCTGATTTTGGGTTGATTACTCATTTCAGTTAATAAAATCACATGTCAATCATTTGTCTATTATTTCTGTACATAATATCACTAAGACACTTCAGTTTAAAAGTCAATTCATCTAATTTTGCTTTTTTTAATATAATTTCCAAGTCGTCTTTTTAAAGCTGTAGGATAATACACAAATATAATTCCATTTGTTTATACGAACTAATTAAAAATAATTTATTAATTGATTCAGTTCTTTATGATGAAAAAATAAAATACACAACAATTTTTTGTAGTCTTGTTCAAAAATACAAAACAAATAAAATCGCATTAATTTCCAACAAAAAAGTCTTAAATTACGACGAATATGTTTCAATAAATGAGTCATTTATAATTTTCTTATAAATGACATTTTTAAATTTAATTATAAATGACTGTTAAATCGTCGGCAAATACTACTTTATCCGAATAAATCTGCTGATTTTGGGTTGATTACTCATTTCGGTTAATAAAATCACTTGTCAATCATTTGTCTATTATGTTTGTACATATCACTAAGACACTTCAGTTTAAAAGTCAATTCGTCTAATTTTGATTTTTTAATATAATTTTCATGTCTTCTTTTTTAAGCTGTAGGATAATACATAAATATAATTACAACTGTTTATACTAATTAAAAATAATTTATTAATTGATTCAGTTCTTCCTGTTGAAAAAATAAAACACACAACAAGTTTTTTTTTTCTAGTCTTGTTCGAAAATGCAAAACAAACAAAACCGCATTTAATTCCCAAGACAAAAATCTTTAATTACGACGAAATATATTTCGATAAAACCGAGTCATTTATAACTTTCTTAGAGCCTTCCTACAATCAAATATCACTTACTAATTACATGCAATAAAAGTCGGGAGAAGATATTAAAAAAGTCTAGTCATATTCGCGGGAGAGATTCATAACTCCCGTTTAATTTCCCGTATTAATAGATTAATTACAGTAAATAGGATGAAAAAACTCGCTCAAACAATTAAAAGTCATTACTCCTTCATTGCTAAAAATAAAGCACAAGAAAAGGACAGATAAAAATATCTTATCAACCTAGAGAATGAACAAAAAGCCTAACCTGTGCTTTTGCGGCATCTTAGTGAAGAATGAGAGAGAATTAGCATGCGCTGTAAGGCCTGGCAGTGAATTGCAATTAGTGTTAATCTGATTTTTGCTAATTATTCTCGGTTACTTAATTAGCTGTGATAGCTCCGCGTGGTGGTAAAAACCCGCAGCTAACAGGTGGTTTGAGGAAAAGTAGAGGTCCTTTCTTTTGTCGATGACGTGTGGCTAGGATTTATGGCGGGTTACAGGCTTCAGGTGGTTTGTTTTTGAATAGTCTGGTTAACTTGTTAGCCTTTTAACAAGCTGTAATTCTCTTAAAGCTACAAAATAAAGCGTGGGGAATGTTTTTGACGCTTTTAACTGCAAACAACCGACTGACATTTCGCAGTTGATACAAGTTTTCTCTTCAGGAAATTAGTTATTTTATCTGAGAGCAATGACTGAACTAAATAATGAATATTTTAGTCCCTTTTTAAAGTGTAATATATCAGTTCATTCATTTTCATTTAACTATTGTAATTAAAAAGAGCTTAACTTTTATTACTACAGGCTAATAAAACTGTTGGATGAATGTTCAAACTTTATATTTGGAGAAATCCAACATAACACTGCATAAGCCAATACTGCACAATCTAATAATTTTGATAATAGAATTAGAAACATTTTACCCATGTCTTGGACTGCAGCAATTGTGATATGAAAATGGACATGCACTTACACAGTTTAAAATCACTTACTATATTTATAAATTAGTAAACATTCAAAATAAGCTGTAACATTTCGTATTATTAAGCTTGTCAAATTATGAGGAGTTTCAAACTCAAGAAATAAATAATTTTACACTGTCATGCATTTACCTGAAATAACAATTTTCCATTGAACATTCCCACAATTTTTTAAACAGGTGATGGTATAATTTAAGGATATATAACTTCATTATATATAAAAATTAAATAATTAGTTTTTAAAAAAATGATATTTTTATGTAACCCATTGCAACCATATTATAACAAGTTTCCATACTCAATAAATAAATAATTTTACACTGTTATACATTTAACGTAATAAAAATTTCACATCGCATTTTCCTCCCAATTTCTTTTTTTTAAACAGTGCTACATAATCAAATGATACATAACCTCATTATAAAAAAACTACACTATAAGTGTAATAAGTTTAAAAAAATTAACACAAATAAAATTATATAAGTAGTACTGGAAAGGATAATAAAATAAAACTTCACTGAAACGATATTGAACTTATAAATTTGTATTATTTTCACCAAAAGAAAGGCTTTTTAATTCTCCTGTTTTAAAACATCCAAGAAAAAAAAGGATATGTGATTATATTTTGGAGGCATTCCTGAAAATTCATTAGAATAAGTTTCTAATCTTAATAAGTTAACTATTGAAATGAACACGACTCTTTGATTATCGGTTTTGTTTGTTATATAAAAATTTTTTCTATATTATTGCATCAAATTATGGAGTGTTTATGAGAGAAAATATTTAACTGAAAAATTATCTGGATTTTGTTTATTTTTTTTTCGTTTGTTTTGGTAGGGAAATCTAACATGATATTTTTGTTGGTATCATTTTTTGTTAAAATTCGAAATCATGCAATAGATTAAAAAATCACAACTGAAATTTCCTATTTACGCAATATTTATCTATTTAATAGAACAAAAATTATAAATTTACATAGAGATTTAACAATGAAAGGGTTCATATTTAAGACATCGACAAGCTTTTTAGAAAGAGAACAAAGTTGAGAAATTTTCTTTTTTATACATTAAGTTGATTAAACTCATAATTAACATTAGAAAATTTATTTCATCCCATGATCACTAAATGAAATTTTTTTATCTCAAGTACTTTTTTCATTTAAATTTGTATTTAAAGATAAATTAGCAAGTGATTCGATATGAACGTTTAATACAAACTTGTAAATAATTTAGTAAAAATTTAAAATGTTTAAGGTGACATATCACAAATTTCAGCACAAAAAATATTTTGTATAAAAAGATATTTAAGCTTGTTACAGGAATCTCGTTTTTCATGACAAATCTTTTAACGTAATAGAATAAGAATTATAAAAGGTTAAGATGCTTTTGATTTTGACCTATTAATGCAAGGCTTTAAAAAAGTGTTCGATATGTTAAGTATGGTAGCAGAACACTATTTGTTATACGAAATTAGACAAATTTAAATACTGTTTTACCTTCTAAAATCAGTAGGACTCAGAGGAAAATAAATTAAGCATCAAAATTTAATAACAAGAATATGTTTTTTTAATTTTGTTTTATTTTTTCTGAAACTAATTATTTGTTTGAAAGTGGTCAACATGATATTATAAAAAAAACTGAACCACTGAGAGGGTAAAATGTTTGCATATTTTTACTTGAAAATATTTTCTTTCATATTTTAATTTCAATTTTTTATTATCAGCCTGTTTTAAAGTTTAAATGTTCTTTCTATTCAATGCATATTTTATTAAAATCTGTATTAGATCTACAATAGATTTTTAATTCCTCCACCATTAAACTTATATATACTTTGTCATCTTCATATATATTTCTGAAAATATTTATTTGCAAATAATTTCAAAAAAAGCATTTTCTCTAGAAAACCTAGTAATTTTTTACCATGGAAGTAAAAATTACCGTTATAATTCTTACAAAACTATTAGTAAACTACATATAACGGGTTAAGCCATTTTCATATGCTTATCTCCAACAAATTTACTTATTTAGAAAATTATTACCTATGGAAGTTAAAACTTACCCGTTATGTTTAAAATATCTTAGTAGACATATTATAACGGGTTTTGGTGCCATATGCTTATCTCAACAATAACTATGCACTCGCATATGTCTATAAATATATACGTATGTATGTACATGTTATTATATATTTAATATTTCCTATACATAAATATATGAGAATATGTAGATAATACAATTTTAAGAAAGCACTGAAAATGTATAATAACTCTTACATTACTATATCTTTGATCTTTATTCTCGTTATTATAACAATAATCAATTAAACCAAACTAAAATAAATAGTTTTTTATTAGTTATAGAAATTAATTCTTACTTATTCTAACACTGCTACTTATTTATGACCAAAAAATTGCTTATAGTAAACATTTTAAATTACACGGTAATAAATTTTTATATTTTCTAATATACATTTTATGAAACTTCATTAGTGATAACTAAAATCCTGTTAATTTTGTGATAAAATTAATTAGGTAATAAAACAACAGCTGTAAGCAAATAATTGCATTACAGTTGCATTAAAAATTGAAATGTTATTTTATTTAATATCTACTAAACATCTAGTAATAGCTAGCAATACATGTGGCTCGCAGTATTTAAGAGAATATTTTTTTATTTTTCTACTTAATGGTTTATATACATTTTGGATCTGAAGCTTCATCCAAAAAATGCTATTTAGAAATTTGAAAAAATTTTTTACTCTTCAGAAAATATTCTTCAAAATGAACAAATGCTTCATTTCTTAGAAAGTAAGTATTAAGAAGTTAGCATGCATGTTACAAAAAGTTTATATCAAGTATATAAATATTTCATCAACGTATCGTTAAATATTTTACATTTGTTCAGAATGTTTAGTTTAAAGAGTCTGAGAAATATCTGTATGTAACATGACTATTGAAAACTGATTTTGACAAGAAGATACTAGTTAAGAATGTTTAATTTAAAGAGTCTGAGAAATATCTGTATATAACATGACTATTGAAAATTGTTATTTTGACTATGAGATACTAGTACTAGATGAGATACTAGTGATACTAGTTATGTAAAGATAAAGAATCTCTGCAGAACTGAAAATAATCAACTTCGGTACGGGAGTTCACGGGTTCCAATCCTGCTAATGACATGGATGTTCATAACCGTTCGGAATCAGCTTTAAGCAGTAGGTACCAGTATCATTAGTCCTTGTGTAGCAAAACAGTAGACCGGAGTGCTCCATACCAAACATATTTTTATGTTTTGAAAACTAACAATTAATTTAGAAAACATTTTGATATTTGAGACATAATTTGGATGGAAATTTTACTCTACTCTCCCACACCCATGTACACACGTACCACACAAACATGCCCACACATAAACACTATACACAAGCACATGTACACACGCGAACGCACACACACACTTCTCTCTCTCTCTCTCTCTCTCTCTCTCTTTATATATATATATATATATATATATATATATATATATATATATATATATATATATATATATATATATATCTACATATATAGAGAGATAATTTATATATGTGTGTGTTTATATATATATATATATATATATATATATATATATATATATATATATATATAAATTTATTTTTTCATTAGTTAGATTAAAAATATGAAATACTTAAAGATATGAAGATATCTTAAACTTTTTTATCTTCTATACTTAATTTAAAAGAAACCAGCCAGCATGATTGTTGGTAATGGAGAAAAAAATATATAAAGCTAGTTAAAGAACAAAGAAATATAATTAAAAATAGGTGTAAGCAGGAATTTAACAATGTAAAAAGGAAATATTAATAACAAAGTATAAAGAAAAGAGGTAAAAAAGAAAAAAAATGACTTTTCAGTTTTATTTGGGTATAGCTTTTGAACTGAAAACAACTATTTCACAGCTTTCATATAATTTTAACACTAGTGCTATCTTTATTTTTACTTTAAAAGTAGATATCAATTAAGCTTGTCTAAGAGCAAATGCACACGGATGTTATTAGTAAGCTATAAAATCCCTATTTAAATATCATCTAAGAAACATATGATCAAAGCTATTTGATGTACAAGTATTCTTCTTATGGAAATTGAGTTCACACCTGCAATTTTTAAAAATACAAATTTACATTGGAACTCAAATTTCTAAAACTAAATACTTTAAAGTATTTTTGTTATCTATCTTAAAGATTAAAAGTCTTGTCAACAAATTATCAGATAAACGTCAAATAAATAATTTTGCAAATATTTGCATTGGAATTCGGCATTTGTTCTGTTAAAAACAAGTTGTCAGACAGTTGAATTTTTATGAATTTCTAAATCTAAATTTGAAATATATTACCTGGCACTATACTAAAGCTAAATGTATACTAAATTAAATATATTTTCCACTTTCAACACTGAAAATATATGAAACTAGTATAATATTTTATATAAACACCATAATCGAGTTATAACTGCAAATATTGTTAGTGGATTGCAGAAAACCTTAAAATTCTTGCTTTGAAATATATGTTGCGTACACTTATAAGAAATGCACTTTTTAACAGAAATAACCCCTATGAATTTTATATTATATTAAATATTATTAAAACTTTTTAAGATAATAAAAATTTTTTTAAAAAGTATTCATAATATTATAATTAATTTAGAACGTAATCTAGCATTCTAAACTTTAGTATTTTTTTAACCAAGGAAAGCTATTACTATTGTTTTATGACAGTATTTCGCCTCAAGGTGTAATCAGGAATGAATATGTTAAAACTATAAAATATCTATTAAATATTTTCTGCAGATGTAAACATGATATATTTTTCTTTTTAACTTTCAGTTTTTTAACTTTAACTTTTCAGTTTTAATAACCCGTTATAAGAAATTATATCTACTTCTAGTTTTGAAATTATTATTAAGAAAAGAAAACTTTCTATAGTTTCAAATCTCTTAATAATTATTTTACTGGTTTTGAAAACTAAATAAATTAATGAAAACGAAAGCATAATTTTAAGCAATAGATGTTAATGCAAAATTTATCTTTTATTTTTTGAAATGCTTAATTTGTTATAAAAACCCTTCTTTAATTTTCCTTTCGTAAGCAACTTGTTGTTGCTCTGCTTTTTAATTTTATTTACTTATTATCTGATTTTAATACTCATCTAATAATATTACTATAGTTGCATTTAATACATAAATTACATTTGCTTTAAAATCTAGCTTATGTGTATGTTAAGTTTAGTATGCATGTAAAAAATTAAGAAACAAAGCAGAAATTTTGAACATGATAACTCAAATCAATGAATTTTATTAGAAGAAAAATAATACATGGTTTCCATATATATATATATATATATATATATATATATATATATATATATATATATGTATGTATGTATGTATGTATATGTATACTCACACACTTATATAAGTGTGTGTATACATATACATATATATATGCATATATATATTATGTATATATATATGTATATGTATATATATATATATATATATATATATATATATATATATATATATATATATATATATATATGTATGTGTGTATGTATGTATGCATGTGTGTATGATGTAAAATAAGTTACTTTAAGTATATTTTAGTATAATCAAATTTCTAAGTTAATAAACTGTTAAAATATTTAACTGAAATAAATAAAAAGAATAATAGTTTAAAATATTGAACTAATTGTTTAATTTTGAGATTGTTTGTTATAACATGTAAACCAAATTATATTTAACGATAATTAATGTAAATTAAAGAACCTGTATACTTATTAAAAAAAGGTTAATTTTAAAATTTTATGCACCTATATATTCTAAATAAAAAATACATTTAAAATTAAAAAAGATAGATCAATAATTTTAAACGAATGTGCAATTCTATTTGTTAATATTAAATTTTAGTTTTTTTGCTAACAGATATAAGATGTACCATGAATATTACTTTATTAAAATATTTAATTAATATCTATATAAAACTATTTTAAAAATCCAAGGACTTGTCCATTAATTCATGCATCTTTATTTATCATAGTCTGGTATTAAAATATTTATAAATTTGTTAGCTATAGAAGTAATTTTCTTCACCACTCTAGAAGTTACGATTTTACCACATAAAAAGAACTACCGAATAGCTCAAGGGAAAAGAGGGAGCGTAGACGGCAAGCGTTACGGCCACTCCCGGCAGATCCAAGCTTACTAAAGCACCTGTAGATATGAGTTTAAAATTTTAATATTAACCATTAATCAACAACCCCTGAGTCCTCTTTCAGAGAAAACTTCATAAAATTAAAAGAAACTGTGTCTGCTTTAATGAAAAAATATGATTTTTTCTTACAACAGATTTTATTTTAGTTACTATTAAAGTGGATATTACAAATATTAGTTTTTAAAAGCACAAAAATGTTTAACGGAATGCTTATTTTGTACATTGTGAATTTCACTAGATGAGTATTAAATGCTTATGTAAATACTACAGTATATTTTTGTGAAATGCACTTTTATTTTTTAACCCTAGGCAATTTTAAAATTGCCCAGGGTAAATAATATTCCACTGATGATATATAAATATAATATCGATAATATAGATAATATAATATAGATATATAATATAGATATAATATCGATAATATCATATTGATAATATTCCATTTATATTTTTATTGTTAAAAATTGTAGTTAACCCAATAAATCATTTTTATCTGAATTATAGCCTTCATTGGAATCTTAATCAAACTCATCAAGCAAAATTTTTATACGTTCAACAGGATTAAATTGTTAGTTATAATATTTTCCCAAAATTTTTCTAGAGTTTATATTGATTTCACCTTAAGGTTTGAATAACATAAAAATTTAAGAGTTCGTGCTATTCCTTTTAATGTAATTCTTTTCATTTAATTTACTTACATATAAAAACTGCTTCACAGCTGTTCCATTCAAAAATGAAAAATAAAAGTGGATTTTAAAAACATTAACCTTAGTAATTTAAAGTATTTAGCAAAATTTTATCTTTTTAAGTATTTAGCAGTTTATTGTTTAATTTATTCTATAAATTGTTTATAAAATACGGAACAGAAAACAAATTATTAAATCTTAAGTCTGAAGGCAGATCTCCCCTATACTATTTGAGTCAATCAGCACGTTTTATAATAATATATAATTCCTGTAATTTTATACTTAAGAGGGTTAAAATGAGTGCTTATGGAAATTTCATCAATTTTTTATATTTTATGCTTAGACTAATGTTGTTAAATTATTTGTTACTTTAAACGTTTATGGATTATTACAAATCATTGTTAAATTTTTCTTAGTTTCATATACAGAAGCATGCCGGTAAATTATATGAACATGTTTCCTTAACAGTAAGTACGCAAATACTGTTTACCTTAGAGCGTACATATATATACTTCAGTGTTTCTGTATTTGAAGGTAACTATATTAATCTTGTCTACTTTTTCGCAGTATTAAAGAAATGCTATACTGTGCAATTCATACATATCGAAGAAAAAATATTTTTAAAGTGAATAATGCACTTTAATGTTAACAGTGCTGTTTAGAAGAAAAACAAGCTAATTTGTATTTTTTATTGAACATATTTTAATGTCATAAATACCCTTTCATTCATTGAAAGTAACTATATTACCTTTGTCTACTTTTTAGCAGTATTAGAGAAATGCTATACTGTGCAGTTGATATATATATAAAATATATTTTTAAAGCTGAATAATACACTTTAATGTCAACAGTGCTTTTTAGAAGGAAAGCAAGCTAATTTGTATTTTATATTGAACATATTTTAATGTTATAAACTCCCTTTTATTCATTGAAACTTGCAAAAATAGTTTTATGTTGCTTTATACACATGTTCTCCATATGCTTCCCTTATCAGTTAAGAAATTTTAAATTGAAGGTATTGTAATAAAACATATTTTAATCTTTAATGTAAGCTTTTATTTAAAGTTAAATCACATTATCATTTCAGTTTTCTATATTAACAATTTCTTGTACTCAAGCATATATTTAATGTTTAAGAATACGTTGTTTAATAAAAAGTTTCATTTCAGTTTGATTCGATATCTACTTTGTTATTACCTAATATATAATTTTTAAACAAAAGTTCGTAATTATCTATATGTGTATGTAACATAAGTATAATACCATGCAACATCCTGTTTCACTGATTATTTTTCTATATATGAGATTTTAATGAATGACATTTCTTAAAATTAATAGATATTCTATTGGAAATGAAAATGATTATGACGTACATATTCTTTTAGGTGTAATACAGCAAATAACTGAAATGATGTTTTGAAAATAAATGACATCAATTTTCTTCCAAATTAGTATGTAAATGAATGTTATCTCCAAAAAAATCGCTTAATAGCCAATAGTTTCATATTTATTAATAGATATAATCTTACTTTTATAGTTTTGTGGCTGTGGCTTTAAGGAATTTTCTTTTATAATTTGATCTACTTTCTAGTTTTACGTTTTATTGCTTTATTGAGAGTCTAAATTTTAAGAAAAATACTGTGTTTTATTATAACTGCGAAACATAAATCATCTGTTAAATATTTTAAAAAAAATTCTGTTTTCAAGCAAAATTAGGAAACATGATACGAAATGTGGCTGTATTAAAACAATCTGTTATAACGAAAGGAGTAGTAACCAAATAACAACATTAATAAGGTTATTATTTACGTAACCATATTAACAGTAGGCTAATTGAACAGATACATGAGTTTATTAAACATGAATTGGTAAATAAAATTTCAAAAATTATTTATTCGTTACTTTTAGTTTCCTAACGAGAAATTTATGAAATTATGAAACACTTAAATCAATTAGCCCTTAAAAGATTTTAAATAACAAAAATCAATACAAAAAACATTCTATCTCCTAAATATATTCTTTGTACTACGTTAGGATGAAACAAAAAATTATTCAGGGACATTAATACTAAAGAAAAATATAGTAATTATGATTCCTAAAATTTGAGAAATAATAATTTAATATCTAATTGAATTGGCACAAAATTAGAATTTATAATAAAAAACTGCTTGTATTAACAAATTTATTGATTACGCAAAAATTGGTTACTTCCAAATTTTTTAGTTTTAGCTTAGATAATTATTTTAAGTACATAACTATTTTATCTTAACTAAAGAGGAATCATTGGCGTAAGATGGCGGGACATTTTTAAGAAAGCAACTATTGTTTATCATATAAACAAAAGTGAAAAAAATCTATAGTTTCTTTAATATAAATTGTTTCAAGTAACATTTGCAGTTATAAAACATTCAAAAGTTACCTATTTAATATGCCTAAAAATATTTCAGTATGTAACTTCTTTAGATATAAACAATAAACATAAATGTAATTGGTAAACAGATATAAAAAACAAAGGAACATGATTCTGGGATATTTGTATCCAGATCTTATAGAAAAAATTCTATCAATTACAACTGTTAGAAGATGAAATTAAATAATTATTGAGGGAAAGAAACAAACGAAATAGTTTAGCAAAGGGAGACAATCAAAGGTAAACAGAAAAGGTCAACATATTCTTCAGGTTTAAAATCTTGACACTTGCACTTATAACAAAACATTTAGATATAATAAGTTACTTACGTGAAAAATAAAATTATTTAAATGACTCAGACAAAAACAAAAAATTGGAATTAGAGAAGTCAGGAAATATGTCCATGAACTGGTACAATCGAACCTTTCAAATAGGTTCTTTGTTTTCATGTAAGCTTAAAAATTTGAGTTATAAGATCCCTGTTCATCTAACGAAATAAATGCTGCTAAACGTTGAATTCCATGGCAGAAGCACTTAAAAAAATCCTAAACTCTACATACTTAACTCCGGTATAGTTTTAAAATGGTCTCAGGAACTAAAACACCCTACTCCCTTAATCCATCTCGAGAAGTAAACAGAAGACGTCTATGCAAAGACATGTTACATCCAACATTAGATAGTTTTGTTCACAACCACCACCACACAATAATAAGGCCTCGTCCTTAATCCAGACCAGTATCGTCTCTATCTTAGCACACCTTCTTCGACGACTAGTCGCAAAGTGATGCTATCTTCCGGGCCACTCCTGACCAAAGGTAAGAAAGAAGGGAGGTTTTTTTTTCCTTTCCGAAGATTTATGTGTGGCTATGGCCCGTGATCGAATTTGGGGGGCGGTCTGGCCTTTCTTCCGGCTAACCGGGTTAAAGCGGCGCCCAAATTGAGTCTAAGCAAGAAAAATGACGTATATTGAGCTGGCTGAAGAAATATGAATCGCAGCGAAATCAGGTTAGCTAGCTAGGGGGATCTAAATAGTCATCCTCTTGGATTATTCAGCATCGACCTGACGCTATCAAATTATTTAATTTCCGGGCGGAACCTTTTGCTTTCTCCCTGCTCCTAGGAATTTTCCCTTCTCCACCCACCCTCTTTTCCCTCTCACGCAGCTCTCTCAGTAACTCGGTTACTGAGATCTGAACGTTTAAAGGCAAAGGCACTCACTCCTATTTCTTCAGTTGCTCGGGAATCAGTGGTCGGATAAGGTTATTCCCAACATGTTCAACTATCAAGCCTTTTTTTAAAGCCCCAGACTGAATTGAGACAGTGCGGATAAATCGTACCAATTTCATTTAGCAAATTACCTCATTTGTTTACTTTTTTATTTTTAAGCGATGTTATATAGTTTAGACATATATTTCCCCCTTGCCTTTGTGTTAACTTTTATGGCAATTATATTCCAAACCACTGGCCTTAAAAATACCCCATCTATAAAAATATGGTAAGTTTGCTCCCAAAATTACCTATGACATATTTATAAATGTACAGATTGTGATAGTTTAAAGAACATTCATTACTGACACAAATTAGTCAATACATTTTCACATGAAATTTAAATAAGTTGTTAAGACGCCTTAAGCAATTTATACTCACTCTGCAATGCCATTCCTGCCGAGCTGAAGACAGAAGCCGGTCCTTGATCATGTCTTGGTCTAGCAGCCACCATTCCACAAGGTGGGGGACCTACAGCCGATGGGCCCCCAAAGGACCTCGGCACAGCTGCAGTGCTGTACCTGTAGGCGGCTGCAGGGGTCATTTGGCTGCAGGATCCCAAGTCTGCGTAGGAGCATGGCAACTGACAGCTTGGCAATTCCATAGAACCCAGTGAGCAGCTGGGATCAAAAGTTGGCTGATTCAAGTACGAATAGTCCATACTGACGCCAAACGTGGAGGAGTGAAGCAGCGAAATCGTGACTGAGATAAGGGGACACTCACTGGTGAAGTACAAATGTCCTAGTTAATTCAATTACTTATAATGACTATTTGTGATACTTTTTTTATATCAGAGTGTCCAAAACATAAACAGACTACTCATAACAGCCAATGAATCCTTCAAGTTAAAGCAGTATAGCTGATTCTGAGGGATGAAAGCTTCGTGGGACTCAAACTAACTGCCTCGTGAAACAGCTGTCATAAATACTGTTTATAATTAAAAGGCCGAAAAATTTTGGCAAACTAATAGTGGGGGATATTTAAAAGAGTCGTAGTATCTCTATAAAAAATCTAATTTTTGAAAGCATCCAAACTCTCTAAAAATTAAAGCCAATTGAATTTTGTGGCCGTGCGAGAGAGATATTATCTGGTGGAGTCGGGGCACCGTCTACGATTCGAGCTGGAGGAAGAACATTATCGGCCAACTCAGCCCCGGCTGGTAATCTTTATATGTGCAGGTTACGAACGAACGACACCAGGACCACCCCCCTTACAAAAGATCCGCTTTTAACTAAATGATTTTTCTCTCCGAGAGGAAGAGAGAGGAGTGGGCAAATCGCGAGCGCCGGGTTGAAAACCAGAGGAGAAGAGAGAATGGATGCTTTGCTCCGCGTGCTCCCGATCCTCCTTCCCCCCCTCCCTCCCGCTTCTGGGGGAATGACGCCCCGCCCCCACGTGACCGCCCCCGCCAATGACTCTCCCGACCGTTAATCGAATTAAAATTTACCGTCACCGAACGTTGGAACAATTCCTGCCACCCCACTCCCTCTCTCCGAGATGAATTTTCTTTGGAGAACGTAGTAAAAGAGGATGGGTGGTTCGAACCCTCCCCCCCTCTACCACCCCTTCTCCCCGTTTATCCTTAGTTGAAGCGGGTTTTTCCTAATGGAGCATAGCGAACGCAGGGGTCATTAGGTCAGATCGGTGACACTGTGTCCACTTGGGCGTAAATGGTGCGCTCGCTCATGGACCAAATTATGCCATTGTTACAGACTGCACCTGCAGTTGACTCTTTCTTTTACTCTTTTATTTTGTGAATACCTTATTTCAGGAAACACACTCGAGTTCCTAATGAGTAGAATTAATTTCCGTGCAAATATTTTTAACGTGAAAAATTTTGTTAAATATATCTTGGGTATAGAGAAATTTTTCAACCATTTAGTTTTTAGAAATAGTTTATTCAGTTCTCGGAATTAATACCTCAATTAGTATTATGTTCAATAAATTAATTTTATAGATTATATAAGGCTTCCGATAATTATATTATATTGTACCCAAAAAGTTTAAGAATTCATTTAGAGAGGTATAGTACCGCATAGTTTAACAAATTCGTGTTATTGTTATAAGATGCACCTGCAGATTTCATGACTTCACTTTTTCACTGAGAGTTTCATTTTGAATCCTCATTTCTAAATCCTCAATATCTTCATTTCTAAATCCTCAATAAATAGAATTAATTTCCACGCATTTTATCGCGTGAAAAACGTCTTCTAAATTTATTTATGGTATTAAAACTATTTAGTATAAAAAATAACTGTATATCTACCTTTGAATTAATAACTCAAATAAAATAATGTTCAATAAATTTAACTTTATACATTTTATAAAGCTCTAATTATTATATCAGATAATTTAATAAAATTTCAAAATAATTTCAACATAATTTTTAAAACTTATTTGTGGTATCGAAAAGTTTTTTTAACTATTAATATTTTTAATACAGTTTATCAAACCTTAGCATTAATAACAAATGGAGTATTACTCTATAGATTTAATTATAGATCATATAAAAGTTCTATCAACTCTATCCTATAATTTAATAGAATCTTAAAAATGCACTTAATTTGAGATAGTTTGTCATAGTTTACCATAGTTTGGAAAACAAACTGCAAATTGTCCCTTCAAATCGTAAGAATTAATCGTTTTTAATACTTTATTTCGAAAAGTATGCTTAAATACCTAATGAATAGAGTTAATTTCCACATAACTTCTTTTGATGGGAATTTTTCAATATTAAAGTTTTGGTATCAAAAAATTATTTTACCAATTAATTTTCAGAAATAAATTTTATATACCATTGAACTAATAACTCAAATAGAATAATGTTCAATAGCTTCATTTTATAAATTATATAAAGATTCTAGTTATATCTTTTAAAATTCTATAATTCTATGAAATTTTAAATATACGCTAGGAGAGATTTTTTCTTCGTTTTGAAATCTGTTCGACAATTTTGTTAATTAGAACTATATCTTATTATTAGAACATTTTTATAATTGTTTGAATATAATTATAGCTAATAAAGGTGTAGGTATATATATATATATATGTACACACACACACACACACAATATATATATATATATATATATATATATATATATATATATATATATATGTTCTGGTTTTTATACAATATAATATCATAAAATTTTAAAAATGTCCTGATATGAAAAAAAATTTAAACTCTTCTGATAAATTTTGAATTATTTTACCTCAGTTTTTAAAAAATTATAGTTATATTATAAAATTTAAAATCGTGCATTTTTAACTAGAAAAGATAATATTTATATTATTATTTTAACATAATTTACATTTCTGATGTAAATTAGCAAATCTTCTCTAGTAGGAAAATTGTTGGTATGTATTAAATGAGCATGCTAAATAAAAAAGTGTCACGTAAAACAATTATTTTTGTCACTAGCACAACTTTAAATGCTTTTATGTTTATAAGTATTTTTTAAACTATTTTGTCCATATCATATTTTAAGAAGCAGTGAAAATAGTATATTTTTAAACAAAAAAAATAGTGTTTATATTATTATTTTAACATAATTTACATTTATGATATAAATTAGCAAATCTTCTCTAGCAGGAAAATTGTTCGTATGTATTAAGTGAGCATACTGAATATCATCACGTAAAAGTTACATAAAAGTTATTTTTGTCACTACCACAACTTTAAATGCTTTTATGTTTATAAGTATTTTTTAAACTATTTTGTCCAAGAAGCAGGGAAAATAGTATATTTTTAAACAGAAAAAAATAGTGTTTATATCATTATTTTAACATAATTTACATTTATGATATAAATTAGCAAATGTTCTCTAGCCGGAAAATTGTTGGTATGTATTTAATGAGCATGCTGAATATAAACGTGTAACATAAAGCAGTTTTTTTTGTCATTACCAAAACTTTAAAAGTTTTTATGCTTATAAATATTTTTTAAATTATTTTGTCCATATCATATTTTAAGAAGCAGTGAAAATAGTATATTTTTAAACAAAAAAAATAGTGTTTATATTATTATTTTAACATAATTTACATTTATGATATAAATTAGCAAATCTTCTCTAGCAGGAAAATTGTTCGTATGTATTAAGTGAGCATACTGAATATCATCACGTAAAAGTTACATAAAAGTTATTTTTGTCACTACCACAACTTAATAATTAATATTAGCATAAATTATTTTCTCCATATGATATTTTAAGAAGTGCATAAATAATATTTTTTTAAAAAATAAAACATATTTCTTTCCTAAGAGAAAATATTTTAAAAAGAGATATGTACAGAAATATATTTATCAAACATTCTAGTGTACTTTAATAATTTAATTTGACATCCAGTTGCTCATAATCGCTGAAACTTTCTCTTTACAAATGCACTTGCTTTATAAATTCAATGAAATGCAGTTGGAATACTTTATAAAGTATTTCCTTAAATTGAAGTTTACATTTATAAACAAAATTAGTGATGCACAGGTATTGTTTAGCATTGAACTGTATTAATTCCTTCGTACTAAACTTTGGAAATTTATCTATTGTTGCAGACTTTATTGAAAATATTTTTACATATTTTTTTATAAATATTTTTAAACTTAATATAGTTTTCCATTACTCTTCTTATTTTTTCGCTTGATAGCTCTCTGTTGGCAAGGTCTTCATCAGAATCATCTTCCATACTCCTCTTCTTTTTCGTCAGAGTATTCCACTTGGTCACCCCTAGTGTTTTACAGTCCTCATTGATGCAACCAAACCCCTTTCGCCTAGTACTGCTTCTAGTTCGGATACAAATTGGTTTATAATTGGAGACGCTAGATGATTAAGAGTAGGGGTCCATTCTGCAGAGATGTTCAGCAAATTTAATCTGTTTTACTTTACTGTAGTTGATAATATCTGTATATCTGTACATCTTCTGTAGTTTATAATTGTATCTAATCCTCCATGTATCTTTGATTTTCACCATATCCAGAATTTTTCATAAAACCTATCTCTTAAAGATTGTTGATCTTTATGTGATTCTGTAAAAAAATATAGTTATATTATAAAATTTAAAATCGTGCATTTTTAACTAGAAAAGATAATATTTATATTATTATTTTAACATAATTTACATTTCTGATGTAAATTAGCAAATCTTCTCTAGTAGGAAAATTGTTGTTGTATTAAATGAGCATGCTAATAAAAAACGTGTCATTTAAAACAGTTATTTTTGTCACTACCATAACATTTAAATGTTTTTATGTTTATAAATATTTTGAAACTATGTCCATATCTATATTTTAACAACAGTGAGAAATAGTATATTTTTAAACATAAAAATAGTTTTATACTTATTTTAACATAATTTACATTTATGATGTAAATTAGCAAATCTTCTCTAGCAGGTTATTAGTATGTATTATGAGTAAAATTACAAGGCATTACCCAACCATTGAGCACAGGTCTAATTATTCTAATAAATGGAAAAATTACACAATAAAGATTTTCCCATTACTCCAATAAGTAAAAATTTTTATTGTGTTTTTTCTCTAAAATAATACTGTTAGCTTCTACCCTGTGTATTATAAGGTTATGTAAATATATAATTTTGTTACGTACTGAGAAATAAGGCAATCTTACTTGGAGATTAAAAAAACAGTTTAACGATTGTTTAAAAGTACACTTTTAAAGACAATCAAGCATACGTCTGGCTATGAATGTAGACTTCCAGGCTTCTGATTATCAGATCGCGATACTGGTTTACGCAAGGACCCGGCAATGGCCCGGATGCAAAGAGCAAAAAAGAGTGGCAATTTTTAAAGGTAACTGATCTGTTCACTAAGTAGCGAGTTCTGTCATCTGTTAAAGTATTCCAACGTGTTCTAAAAACGAAATTGTTTGGGGTTTCTAGCATTCTTGATGTGTTATAGGAATAAGGAATATGAGATTTCTACCACTTCAAACAAGAAATCCTAAAAAAATCCTAAACGAGTGCAATATAAGAGTGCCTAAAAGAGTGCAAAAATCCTAAAAGAGTGCAAAATCCTAAAAATTCACTATCTAACTAAAAATGACAAGTTTAAAAGAAAAAAAAAAGAAATGAGAAAAAAATTCTTTTACGCTTTTCTTTAAATTTAAAAGAAAAATTGTTTTATATATTATTTGAAAATAATCGTAACTAAAAATTATTAATCGATCAGACTATGTCTACAATTCTCTTGTCAAATATCAAAGTTTGAAACCTTTTTATTGAAATCTACCTAAAATAAATTCTTAAAATATTCTTAAAAGCAAAATTTCTAAACATATTTTTAAAAATTTGGAAGAAATTTAAAACAAAGCCATCAAAAGAAAAAAAGAATAGTATGAAAGTAAAAAAAATTTCATAGTACCTTTTTTTTCATTCAAAACTAACTAAAATAAAAACTCTTTAAAAAAAAAAGGTTTAAACATCGGTATCTTTTATTAAAAAATTCCGCTCCGCATTCTCTTAAATTTAAAAGAAAAATTGTAGTAGATTTCACTTGAAAGTGACCCCGGCTAGAAATCCTTAATGTATCGGACAGCGTCCACAATTCTTTTTCTCGAAAATCAAAGTCGGATAACGTAGCTAAAGTGCGCAGTAATGGCTAAAGGCCAAAATTCGGAAGAAATATAACTTGTGGATGGGGACGTCGACGAATCTTCCAGTAATGAAATAGAATGTTGGCTAGCGCAGGGGATTCTCTCCCCCCCCCCTAAAATAAAGCTTCTTCTCTTCTTCCACTTCTCAACTGTACGATATCAATCAAAGTACCATAACCCATTTTGCTCATGTACCCCCAACTTTATTCCCCGGCGCTGCAGCGTTGTAGGAAATAAGGAATAGATCGAATTTCGGGGCTATCAAAGAGTGATTTTTGCAGCTGTAAACGCGATGGAAATTTTGGTTGACATGCCGATACTATATTATGCACTTATATAATTGCCTTGTGTACTGATGCAATTCACAATTTGTATCAATACCGGGTTAGGGTCTCGGGGATAAAAAATAAAGGAACTCGCCTATGCCAAGCCCGTCACCCCGCACGTTTGAATGTATTTATAGATTATTTGGCTCAATTTAAATTGTTATTTAAATTGTTATTCTGTTTATGACAAATTTTGTGCTTCCTTTAATTTTATAATCATCAATAAATGACGTAAAAATTTGGTCAAGATATTCATTTTGATTTCGGAATTTGGCACATATGGAATCAGAATTGACAAAACTAGAAGTACGTTATGGAAATAGTTCAACAATTGATTAATAATACTAAACCGAGCTACAGTCTTAAGGGTTATCACAAAGTGATTTAAAAGGAAGTAAATATACAGTATAAATTTAGCTCAGTAAGGCTTTTAATTTGTCTACCGAAATTTGACACATGTGGAGTCAGAATTGAAAAACTTGAACTATATTCTTTAAATTGTTTAATATCAAAATATTAAAAAAAACGCTAAAATTTTGGTCATAAAAGTGTTCTACGATTTTTTATTACCCTTTGTACTGATAATTCACAATTTGTCCCTTTACCGGCTAGAAAAGAATAAAAAAAAGATAATTTTTTATACACAAAAGTCGTCACCTCGAAGATTTATAAGAATAATGGATTAAATTGGAATAAAAAATTTTGTTTCTTTTAATTTATAATCATCCAAGATATTTGTCAGATTAGATTTGTTTCGCACAAATACCGAATTGAGAAACCAGAAGTACGTCTTTGTGTAACAATTGATTAATAATATAAACCGGGATGCTCTACAAAATGTTTAAAAAAGAAAAAGCATAAAATACAAAACCTTTTTCAACTTTTTAATCGAAAATCTTTGAAATGAACTTGTAAATTAAATTGTTTAATAACTGGCTATCAAATCAGGGGCTATCAAAGAGTGACTTTTGCTGCTGTAAACGTGATGGAAATTTTGGTTGACATGCCCGTACTATATTATGCACTTATATAATTGCCTTGCGTACTGATGCAATTTACAATTTGTATCAATACCGGGTTAGGGTCTCGAGGATAAAAATAAAAGAACTCGCCTATGCCAAGCCCGTCACCTCGCACGTTTGAATGTGTATATAGATTATTTTGCTGAATTTAAATTGTTATTCTGTTTATGATAAATTTTGTGGTTCCTTTAATTTTATATTCATCAATAAATGGCTTAAAATTTGGTCAAGATACTCATTTTGATTTCGGAATTTAGCGCATATGGAGTCAGAATTGACAAAACCAAAAGTTCGTTATGTAAATAGTTCAAAAATTGATTAATAATACCAAACCGGGATACAGTCTTACAAATTATCAAAAAATGATTTAAAAGAAAGTAAATATACAATATAAATTTAGCTCAGTAAGGCTTTTAATTTGGCTACTTGAATTTGACACATGTGGAGTCAGAAATAAAAAAACTTGAACTATGATCTTTAAATTGTTTAATAACTGATTACCAAATCAGGGGCTATCAAATAGTGATTTTTACTGCTGAATATGCTATGCAAATTTTGGTTCACATGTAGATACTCTATTATGCACTTATATAATTACTTTTTGTACTGACATAACTCATAGTTTGTATCAGTGCCTAGTTAAGGTGTTGCTACTAAAAATAAAATAACTCACGGATGCCAAACAAGCCATTTTGCACGTTCATAATGTCTCTAGATTGTTTTGCTGGATTTAGAGTGTTATTCTGTTTATAACGGTACATCTTTCTTTCTTTAATTATGGAATAAAGATGAAATAGTGTAGAAGTTTAGTTAAGATATTAATTTTTATTTCGGAAATTGACACCTGGGAAGTCCTAATTTCAATACCATAAGAACGTTATTTAAATTGTTTGATAATTGATTAATCATACCAAATCGGCCTACAGACTTTGGACTAACAAAGAGGGATTTTTGAAGCTATAAAAGCGATGGTAATATTGTTTGACATGAATATTATACTATACATTTATATAATTGCCTTGTGTACTGATAGAATTGTTTTAATTTCCAACATTACTGGTTTAGGATCTCAATAATAAAAATAAAAATAAAAGAATTCGCCTATGCTAAACGCGTCACCTTGTATGCTCGAATGTGTACCTAGATTATTTTTCTGCATTTAAATTATCATTCTGCTAATAAAGGAACTTCTTAATTTTTTCAATTTTATAATTTTGAAGAAATATTACAGAAATTTGGTTAAATCAGGTTATTTATTATAATTCCAAGAATTTACCTATCAGAAAGAGTCAGAATTATAAAAACTCAGAGGATGTCATTTAAATTACTTAATGGTTGATTTTAAACAAACCGAAACAGAATATGGAAAATTTTTAAAGAAATTTTATAACTATAGAAGTCAAAAGGAAATGCTAAAAATTTTCTTCTTGCAACGCTAAAGTGTTTAAACTAGACTATAGAAAACTATTCAAACGTTTTGCATGTTATAACGAGCAATTAAAATAAAAAAACTGGTTAACAGCATTATAATCTCTTTCATAATCCTGTATTTTCTGAGGGAGATCTTATCATTAACTTTATATAATGGATAATGATGGATCTTTCGATTTCAGTCCTTCCCTTAATTAATAAATGGAAGATTGATCTTCAAAACATACTTCTCGTAATATAGATTTGAATAAGTACTTATAATACTATTTCAGGAGAAAAAGCACGGTGTGACTTACACTAACGAAAATCCAAAGCAACTAATTTTATATTTTTTTATTTCAGATCTTCCCTTAATTAATAAATGGAAGATTGATCTTCAAAAAATACTCTTCATAATGTAGATTTGAATAAGTACTGATAATAATATTTCAAGAGAAAAAACATGGTGTGACTTACTCTAACAAAAATCCAAAGCAACTAATTTTAAATTTATCTTTTACTTAAAAAATAGCATGAAAATCCTCTTATAAACATTATAATAGAAATATTTATAAATATAATAACAGTAAGTAATCAAAATCATAGCACGCGCATAGTGTTTTAAAATATAGTTTAAAAAAAACACTGAGAAAAGTAACAATATAAATTAACAAATATATTTCTAACTTTTGTATGATTACTTTTTAATTAATATAATTATTAAGTAATTACCAAGTGATAAAATTTATCAAACTTTACTAAAGTAAAAATTCATAAGATAAAATATTTAAACTTTGAAATTAATTCATTTTTGTACTTAATTATATATTGATTATATTATGCAAATAAATTATCGCCTTATTAAACTCTCTGTAATAGAAAAGCTGATTTGAATTTCACAAAAATACTAATTAAGGAATCTAAAAGTGTTAAATATGTGTTGTGTAAAATTATTCAGACTAATTTTTTATTCCGCTCTAAAATTTTAATATAATTACAGTATTAATTAAATATTTTAAATTACAGAGATAAATATTAATGAAAGTTAAACACATGTATAAAATTTTATTTTAATAGGTGTACCTTTGTTATCAAACAGTATATATTAAAACGAAGAGATTTTCAAACGATGAACTAAATCTAAGAGATATTTCTTTTCATTAACTGTAATTCAATGATTTAGTTTTTTCGTTTCTTAAGTTTTTGAAAATACTTGTATGAATTATTCATTGAAAATATTATTGAAGTTATTTCTATGTGAGAACGAAAATTAAAAAAATAATTAGATCTACTGGTAATGGCCGATATGTTATGAAAATTTTTAAAATTAATTTTTTGAAGTATTGTTGAGCACTATACAGTACTAAATTCTCAGCTTTTTAGCAAAGTTTTTTCAAAGTTTACCCTGTTCATAGAGAACTTTTTGGTATCAGTAATTGAATACCGTAAATTCCCTCATCAGACCAACACTCAATTCCATTATGTGGGGTACAATAACTTGAGCATGACTAACAAATATACTTGCTTTTTGATCAGAAGTATATCCAGAAAGTAAAATCCTTTTTACAGGGAAAAAGTTATATTTTATTGGTAACGACAATTAATTATAACATATGACAAAAGTTATAATTTATTTCTAATGATATTTTTTTTCTGGTAGCATCGTTAAGAAGTACACAATTTTTATTATTGATGTTTTTAGATCTTATCCAGCTTAAAAAATATCTTTATCATAGCATAAAATGACTATCATAAGTTGTCATCATTTAGACCATCTCTCAATCTAATTTTTGGGCTACTAACATTTAGAAATAAACTGGACTAATGATTTGTTTTCCGGCAATATATATATTCTGAAAGTAAAATCCTTTTTACAGGGAAAAAGTTATATTTTATTGGTAACGACAATTAATTATAACATATGACAAAAGTTATAATTTATTTCTAATGATATTTTTTCTGGTAGTATCGTTAAGAAGTACACAATTTTTATTATTGACGTTTTTAGATCTTATTCAGTTTAAAACTATCTTTATCATAGCATAAAATGACTATCATAAGTTGTCATCATTTAGACCATCTCTCAATCTAATTTTTGGGCTACTAACATTTAGAAATAACTAGACTAATGATTTGCTTTCTGGCAAGATATATATTCTGAAAGTGAAACCACTTTTACAGGAATAAACGTTTGGCAGTTTTTGCTTTCACTGTTCTTCGGGAAATATCAGTACTATATAGCTCTTAAATGTGTTTTTAATAAATAATATATTCTTAAAAAATAATAAATTTGTTTTTAAAATTTGACTTTCAATGCAATTTTAGGCCTTTTTATTTAGTTTCATTACTATTATAATGTTCATGCAAAACATAAAACAAATTTGAATTAAGATTGAATTTAATCTATAAATATCTTTATCATATATGAAATATCGCATGTTGCAATCATCTTACCATCTCTTAATTAAATTCTGGAATACAATCATTTTAAAACATCCCGGACTAACGTGCATATTTGCTTTCCGGCATGATTTATTTTCTGAAAGTGGAAACACTTTTACAGGAAAAATGCTTGACGTTGTTTGCTTTTACATAGTCTTTTACAGATCTCATAAATGTGTGTTTAAAATTTAACTTGCACTGAAATTTTATTTCTTTTACATAGTTTTCTCAGTAGTAGAAGGTCCACTCATAACATAAAATTAATTTTAATTAATACTGACTCTTCTAGTCTATAAATATCTTTATCGTATAGAAAATACAGAAAATTATAGTAAATAGATAGGAAATATCGCAAGTTGTAATCATCTGATCCTTTTCTAAAATTAGTTCTGAGTTGCAATCATTTAGAAACATGTCGGACTAACGTGTATGTTTGCTTTCCGGCATAATATATATTCTGAAAGTAGAACCACTTTTACAGGAAAAATGTTTGACATTCTTTGCTTTTACTTTTCTTGGGGAAACAATATTCAGTCTTTTACAGCTCTCATAAATGTGCTTTTAAAATTAAACTTGCATTGAAATTTTATCTCTTTTCATACAGTTATCTCAGTAGTAGAATGTGTACACACAACAAAAAACTAATTTTAATTAATACTGACTCTTCTAGTCTACAAATATAGTATAGGAAATATCGCAAGTTGTAATGATCTGATTATTTTTAAAATTAGTTCTGAGTTGCAATCATTTAGAAACATGCCGGATTAACGAGCATGTTTGCTTTCCGGCATTAATTATATTATGAAAGTGAAACCACTTTTACAGGAAAATGTTTGCTATTATTTTTCTTTAAGAAACATAAACATATCCTACTGTAATAAAAAGGTTTTCAAAGTTTAGTTTGCAATGAAATGCTAGGACTTTTCATCTATTTTCATTAGTAGAATGGTATCGTAGAGCACAAAATTCTTTTTCGGTTAAAATGCATCCAGTTTATGAATATCTTTATTATATCAGAAAGGGAATATTGTAAATTGCCATTATATATCCTTTCTAATTTATCTGGCTATTTTCTGTCGATTTTTATAGACATAATATGTATAAAATTTACTATATATCATATATATATATAACATATTTTATAATCTGTATTTCATTTCAGAATATATTATATATTATACATTATATTTCTAAAAAACTCTTTTTTATACATATATTTATATATAAATATATATAACATATTTATGTTGCAAAACATATGTTATATATTTATATATATATATATAATACACATACACAACACACACACATATATATATTATATATAATATATATATATATATATTTATTATACATATATTTATATATACATACATATATATATACATATATATACACATAATATATAATATATATATTTATATATATATATTATATATATATAATATATATATATATATATATATTATATATATACATACAAATATATATATATATATATATATATATATATATATATTTATATATATTATATTATATTATATATATATATATACATATTATATACATATATATATACATACATATATATATATATATATATATATATATATATATATATATATATATATATACATATATATATATATATATAAATTTATATATATTTCAGATAGCAAAAATATTATAAAACTTATTTTTCTAAAAATATTGATAATTCATGTATCTTAATCGGGGGGTGCGATCATCTAAAAAACATATATTAAGTGTGCTTACATGGCTATTAAGTATGTTTACATGAAGTGTATTCTGAAAATAGAACCACTTTTATGGGATAACGCTTATTTGTTTCCATTCTTATGAATTGACTTTATCCATAAGTTATAAATAGGATTTTAAAGTTCAGATCGAGTTGAAATGTCCTTTCATATTTTCTCATCATTAGTAGAATGGATTCATAAAAAAATTTCTGTAAAAGCCAGTTTCTAAGTATCACAGTCATGTTAGAAGGAAAATATCGTATGTTGCAATTATCTAAATATCCTCCGATTTCATTATAATATATAATCATTTAAAAAAATTGATCGGCATGTTTACTTTCTGACAGGAAGTATATTATGAAAGTAAACAATTTTTACAGGAAAGATATTAGGGGTTATTTATTTTTACTTTTCTATCGTAAATGTCAATACTATCCATCTACCATAAATGTATAGTAATTAATATTGCACTGAAAAGTTAGATTTTTCACGTATTTCTATTAATAGTAAAGAATGGTTAAATAGCATATAAAAATCGTTTTCCTTAAAATAAATTTATTAAATATAACAAATTGCTATTATCAAACCCTTTCTCAATTTAATTCTGGGGTACTATCATTTGGACACATGTAATGCTAAGGAGCATGTTTGCTTTCTAGCACGAAATATATTCTGACAATAAAATTACTTTTACAGGAAAAATTTTGAACGTTAATTTCTTCCACTTTTAGTATGGAAAAGTGAACAACATCCGTAATAAATGTTTTTTTTTAAGTTTATTTTGCCCTGAAATGCTAGATATACTTTTTTATTTTCTCTCTGGTAGTAGAATGGTCATGCAGCACATAAAAAAAGTTTTTGGTAAAATGCATCAGTATATAATGATTTTGATCACAATAGAAAGCAAATAGTGTAAGTTGCCCTAATCAGTCCATTTCTCAATTTATATCTAGTGTGTAATTATTTAGAAGCATATCAAACAAATGAGCATGTTTGCTTTCTGCCATGAAGTAAATTCTAATAGTAAAACCACTTTTACAGGAAAATAAATGCATCTTTATTGGTAATGATAAATAATAAATATTTTAAATACCTTGACTTGGAAGCATCGTTAAGTACTACACAATTCCTTTTCAGTAAATTTCATACAGTTACTCTAATATCGTTATGCGAAAGGGAATATAGTAAATCACTATAATCTGTTCATCTCCCAATTTGAATCTAAGTGCAATAATTTATAAACATTTCGTACTAACGAGTATGTTAACTTTCATGACTACTTATTATTAGTATTGACCAATAATAACTATTTAAAATTCGTTGATTTGTAAGCATCGTTAAGCCCTACACAATTCCTTTTCAGTTAAAATATCTTCTATTTTAAAAATATCATTATAAGAAAGAGAATATAGTAAATGACTATAATCTGTCCATCTTCCAGATTAAATCTACGTACAATAATTTAGAAACACTTCGTACAACGAGTATGTTAATTTTCATGACTATTTATTATTGGTAATGACCAATAATAAATATTTTGAATTTGTTAATTTGGAAACCTCGTTAACCACTACACAATTCCTTTTCAGTAAATTTAATCCAGTTTAAAAATATCGTTTATAAGAAAGAAACTATTATAAATTGCTATCATCTGACTATCTTCTAATTTCTATTGTAAAAGTTTTTTATTTGACTATTGAATTTATATGCAATAATTTAGAAACATTTCAAACTAACGAGTATGTTCATTTTCTGAAATTAAATATATTCTAATTGGTTTGGTTTGAGGTGATACGGTCTTCATTTTGCAACACAAGGGCAAATGAAACCAAGATATATTACTTAACGCTTATTCGAATGGCTAGGAACATCCATGCTATCAGTGTAATTCTGACCTACAGATTCCAGTACCAAAAATCAATCTACCCATTCGGCAAACATCTCGTCTAAATATATTCTGGAAATAGGGCAAATTTTACAGCAAAACTGCTTGGTGTTGATTGCTTTCAATTTTATTGAGAAAATATAATCATTACCCATTTGTCATATTTATGTTTCCAAAATTAACAATGCAATGAAATGCTAGGTATTCACTTACATTTTCATCAGTTCTAAATTGGTTACATCTCACATAAAAATCCTTTTCTACAATACTCATCCAGTGAATATCGCAAGTTGCCATCATCAGACCTTCTCTTAATTTAACTCTGAGGTACAATCATTTAGAAAAAATATCAGACTTACGAACATATTTTCTTTCTAGCATGAAGTATATTTTTAAAATAAAAGCGCTTTTACGGAAAAAACTTTACGTTATTTGCTTTCGTTTATCTTGGAGAAACACCAGCATTATTTCTCTGTAATGTGTTTTCAAAAATATAGCCTATAATGAAATGTTCGTTATTTTTATAAATTTTCATCATTGATTTTCAGTTATAATATTTTTACACAACTCATAAAAATCCTATCACAGAAAATCATAAATCGCCATCATCATATCGTCACTCAATTTAAATCTGGGGGACAATTATTTAGACACATGTCAAACTAACGAACAAGTTTGCGTTCCGGCAAACTTCATGTTCTGCAAATGGAACCACTTTTACAGGAAAAATGCTAGGCGTGGTTAACTTGAATGTTTTCTATTTGTTATAAATATATTTTTAAAATTCAGCCTGCATTTACATGCTATGTCTAGTCATAGATTTTCATCAGTAGTAGGAACGCTTTGTGTACATAAAAATTAATTTTTTTTCTGTAAAGTACTCAAACTTTTTATGCATATAAGCAGTGTAAATATATGTCTGATTATTTGTAGGCAACAAAAGAAATTTCTTTAGATATTTACAATCGCTAGTATCTTAGTAATAATCTATTAATATTATAATTTTTTGATATATTTAATGAAGAATTATACAGCATTTAAATTAAACAACCACAATATCTTTAAATTTATTAAAATACTGATGTGGACATTTACATGCAATCTTTAAAGAAATATTTATTCTTAATAACTGAATGAAAATTCAATTCTTTTGTTTTACATATTTATATAAATAATCTTAGAAAGTAAAAAAAATCTCACTTTTTTAACTACACAATTTATTGGAACAAATAATTTTCTATAATCAATAGAGGCATAAAAATCAGAATTAAAGTTTATTATTTGATTTCATAATTAAACTTACTTAAGAAGTTGAAGTCTTTTTAGGCATTTCAATGAAAAGAATCATCGACGTATATTATGACTATATATATATATATATATATATATATATATATATATATATATATATATATATATATAATATATATATATATATATATATATATATATATATATATATATATATATATATATATATATATATATATATATATATATATATATTAAAAATGTAATCTTAAATTTCTTGTCCGTTTAAAATTGGTTGTACTGGTCCATGTTCAGCATGTGAGTCAAAAATATCCAATATTTCCATAATAGCTCACTCAATATAATTATGTAATAATTAAAGGAAGGTATATCAAATTACGCCAAAATTCAGTCACCAAGTCCAAATTAGAATTAATGGAATTAGATTGACGTCTAAATCAATTGTATAAATAAAAATGAAGCAAGTGAATTCATACTGAAAGAAATATTCTAAATTAAATTGATAAAAGGAAATAAATCAAGTATATATTGTAAAAAAAGCTTTTTAATTAAATAAAGCTAATAATTAAATTAAGCTAAATTTTTAAAAAATTTTATTTTAAATTTCTTATCTGTTTAAAATTGGTTGTTATGTTCCACATTCAGATTGTGAGTAGAAAATTCTCAATATTCCCATAACTCACTCAATCTAATTATGTAATAATTAAAGGAAGGTATATCAAATTACGCCAAGATTCAATCGCCAAGTCCAAATTAGAATTAATGGAATTAGATTGACGTCTAAATCAATTGTATAAATAAAAATGAAGCAAATGAATTCATACTGAAAGAAATAGTCCAAATTAAGTTGATAAAATGAAATAAGTTTTCAAATCAGTCCCAAGTCCTTACAGAGAAAGCACAATGTACACTGTACAACCCTGGTAATAAAAGATCAAAATTTATATTAAAGTACATTTTAAAATCCTATCACATCAAGCTATTTATAACTTTTAAAAAATTTAGCGCGTTACTAGAATAAATATTACTAGAATAAATGTTTATTATATGACACTAAATTCTAGTCAACAGACTCAATGAAGGTTAAAAAACATTCTATGACCATCGTGCCCTTGATCTCTGATATATTTGATCTGCCGAAAATCATAGCGAGATAAAGAGAGAGAGAATAAAAAAAAGTTTAAGGTAAAAAAAAGGTTAATTTTTCTAAGTAAATAGTTTGCTTACGTTACAAACGACTGAAATTGAAGCCTTCTTTTGCATCAATTAAAGGGTACCAAACTCCTTAAAACGATAAGACAAAGAGCAAAAATTTGAAGTTCAAAAAAATATTTTCTTAAATCATAGATAGATAGATAGATAGATAGAAATCATAGATAGATAGATAGATAGATAGAAATCATAGAGAGATAGATAGATAGATAGATAGATAGAAATCATAAAGAGATAGATATATATAGAGAGAGAATTTAAAAAAAAGTTTAAAGTAAAAAAAAAAAATGTTTAACTTTTCTAAGTAAATAGTTTGTTTAAGTTACAAACGACTGAAATTGAAGTCTTCTTTTGCATCAATTAAACGGTCTTTAAAACGATGAGACAAAGAGCAAAAATTTGAAATTCAAAGAAACATTTTTATCTTTTTTTTCATAAAACCTGAGAATTTATTTTAGACGAAGCATTAAATTCCATAAAAAACTCGATTCAATATTTAAAATAAAATCGATTTTTGAGTAAATTTCCCATTTTTTTAAGCTTTATAAGACTGAAATTGAAGTCTTCTTTTGCAACAATTAAAAGATATTACAGACTTCTTAAAACAATGAGACAATGAGAAAAATTTGAAATTCAAGAAAGCATTTTTACTCTTACTTCTTAAAAACTGAGATTATATTTTAGGCAAAAGTAATAAAATTCATGAAAATAATCTCGATCCGTTATTTAAAACAAAATCAGTTTTTAATCAAATTCCTTATTTTGTTTAAGTTACAAACGACTGTAATTGAAGCTTTCTTTTGCAGCAATTAAAAAGTACTAAACACCTTAAGGCGATGAGGATAAAGCAAAAACTCGAAATTAAAAAAATATATATATTTTTACTCTTACTTTATAAAAACTGAGATTTTATTTTAGGCAAAAGTAGTAAAATTCATGAAATATTATCGATCCGATATTTAAAATAAAATCAGCTTTAATCACAATCCTCACTTTGTTTAAGTTACAAAAGACTGAAATTGAAGTTTTCTTTTGCAGCAATTAAAAGGTACTAAACACCTTAAAGCGATGAGAAAAAGAGCAAAAACTTGAAATTTAAAAAAATATATTTTTCCCTTACTTCATGAAAACTGAGAACATGTTTTAGACAAAAGTAGTAAAATCCATGCAAAAACTTAATCCGATACTTAAAATAAAATCAGTTATTGATCCCATATCTCGTTTTTTTTTTCCCTGCATGTTAAAATACGCTGAAGTCATTGCTATACTACTTGTCTTATTGGAAACTTGGCAACAAACTGAAAGGTAAAGCAAAAAACCAGCGAAACAAATCTCTCAAAGCGACAACAATAGCACGGTGGTGTTAATAATGAAGTTATTCAGTATTAAACGCATCTTTACCGTGTAATTAAGGCTCCAAGGATTAATTACCATGCCTTTGCTCCCAATCGATAAATGAATGTTGCAAACGGCACTGAAGTTTTGCTGTTAGTGGCACACGGGGGAGAGCTACATCTCAAGTGGAAAACATTCAAGGTCACCAAAAGAAAAATATGAAGTTCGGTTTAACGACTCGCTTGCTTTTTTCTTTTCTGACTTTTTTTTTCACATATTAGGTGTGCCAATATTTGTTTGTAAAAACTAATCTATTTTGCATAATTATCAATATTTATGCTTATAAATCAATGAAATTATTCCTAAAATTATACCTTATGAATATTTTAAAAAAGAGATTACGTGTTAACGGTAATTTTTATGTTCCCAATTTTTCATCGCTTTTTTTTTTCATAAAGCATGCCAACATCATCTGATTTTAAAAAGAAAATGTATGTTGCCAGCTAATTATAAGATAATTTATGCCGCCAAAATAATATAAAAATTATTTATGCTAACATGCAAATAAAGAATAATTTTAATAAACTGGGAAAAGCTTCACCTTTCTGATAGAAAAGAAAATCAACTATATTCGATAGTCATGTTTTTTGTTCTTACTTTTGAAAAACATATGAACACTATCGTATAAATAATATCTGATGCTTAGCTATGTTAACATGTTAACTTTATGAACTTAAATAACAACATCGAAAACCGAATATTAACTGCAATTAGCCCAAAAATAATAGAAAACCAGTTTTTTGTCATAATATAAGTATTTAAAATTTGGGTTCTCTAACTCAAAACGCACTTGTGTTATCATGTTCCCTTACAGACACACAAACGCAGACATAATTCGAAAAATGATATTTTTGGACTCAGGGAAATTTCAAACGAAAAGATCAATCAAAATTTCGACAATTGCAATACTTTTCTTATATTACATATATGGCGAAGTAAAAGACTATGGACTGCAGCATTGTGTTATTGTGTTCACATACAGAAGCACAAACGAACACATAATTCAAAAAATGGTATTTTCGGACTCAGGAAGATTTCAAATGTAAAGATCAATTGAAATTTCGAGTTCAAATTTTTCGACAATTACAATACTTTTCCTGTATTACGTATAAGGCGAAGTAAAAGACTATGGACTGCAGCATTGTATTATCGTGTTCGCATACAGACACGCAAACGTAGACATAATTCGAAAAATGATATTTTCGGACTTAAAGAAATTTCAAACGGAAAGATCAATGAAAATTTCGAGTTCAAATTTTTCGACAATTACAATACTTTCCCTATATTACATATATGGCTAAGTAAAAGACTATGGACTGCAGCATTGTATTATCGTGTTCGCATACAGACACGCAAACGTAGACATAATTCGAAAAATGATATTTTCGGACCTAGGGAAATTTTAAACGGAAAAATCAATGAAAATTTCGAGATCAAATTTTTCGATAATTACAATACTTTCACTATATTACGTATATGGCGAAGTAAAAGACTGTGGACTGTAGCATTGTGTTATCGTGTTCGCATACAGACACACAGACGTAGACATTTGAAAAATGATATTTTCGGACTCAGGAAGATCCCAAATGGAAAGATCAATCAAAATTTAGAGTTCAAAATTTTCCTATAATTACAATAATTTCCCTATATTATGTATAAAGAAAAGTAAAATACTATGGACTACAGCATTGTGAAATGTAACGCGTGATAATGACTATATCTGTAGTTCCCAAATTTTTATGCCCTTCTAACCCTTCTTTTAGCAAACACTTTATTATGAATCCCCATGCAAACCGGGAAAGCCTTACTCGAAGGGTTAAAAACCGAATGATCTCGGCAGAGAAAAGTTCTTACAGGAGTCACAGGCTGTTTTATCAACACCTGCTTGATGAACAACTATAGCTATTCTAATAGATTTTGGCTACATATAGTTGTAGTGACATCACAAAGCGGGAACTATAAATCTTATCTACTGTAAAGAATAATATAGACTCCCTCTCGTTTGAACTAATGTTCATCGCCATTTGCAGCTATCTGTTCAACGGAAAATTTAATCTAGCGAATAAAAAATAAAAAAAAATAATGTGTACGTATTAGCATATACTTCAAAAATATAATCTACAAGGAATTTTTTAAAACCCATACTTCAAATTTACAAAATTAGTAATTTAAAAAAACAAAATCAAAACTCAACTGAAAAGAGGAATGAAGTGTCTGAGTTTGAGGAGCCTGTAAAGTTTTTATTCTAACAAAGTTCTTGGAGATCTCTTCTTTCGCTTGCACGTTTACATTATCTCTATGGTACCTTCCCCTCCTCCTCTGTCTATATTCTTTGCCCCCAAGTAAGGTAACTCCCTAAAACTCTAAAGAAAAATTACAATTTAAGCTTAATGTTTTTTTAATAGATACATAAAAATGAAATATAAAAAACAGTAGCTGCATATCCAGGCATTTCTCGGAATATCGAGAATATAATGTATTCTTCCTGGTGGATAATATTTACTGTTATTTATTTTAACTTTTTAAAAACTAAAAATGGTCACAATTATTTTGTTCTTCTTCTTCAATAGCCAGACAGCCCAGGATGGGCCCTTGCCTTCCTCAGAATCGAATTCCAAGATCTTCTGTCCCTGGCCATAGACATCCAGTTTGTAATTTTTAAAAGTCTTAAATCTGATTCTAAACAGTCGAGCCACCTAAGTTTAGGTCTCCCTCTTTTTCGGGTGCCAAATGGTATGGCCGAGAAGATCTTTTATGGTTACAATTATTTTACTATACACTAAACCTTTCGCGCTTCCAAACGTTGTATACACACCTCTAAATGAATTTTTTACTTTCCATGGATTCCCAAAGCAGTTACACAGATATGTTAGTAAAAACCACTTTAAGAATCACGGATCATCTTAGGAGGCTTAAAACACCCACGTTAGCTTGGCACCTAAAAAGAAAATGGCATGCCTTCTTTATTTATTTGACTACATTGCTCAGGTTTGTTTTGTGGTAAGCCTACCTGGCAGTACTAAATATTACATATCATTAGTATTTAAGTAGTGTTATTGTACAATTGTTGCTAATACTACATAATAAATTATTCGTAAATTTGCATTGTATTGAAACCCTGTTTTTGTGAAATTTGAATGGAGTTATTAGTTGCTGGCTCAAATGAATTTTATCTATTTTTCTCATTTTGTGATTGTTGAAATATGTAATCGCACTCATACTTGGCGACTTGGCTGATTTTTTTTGTTGTATATAAGTAATAGCTTTCTCGGACGTACGAGGTTTTCTTTAGTTGATCCTTTTGTGTTTTGATTGGCTGTGTTTAATTAGTTTTGTTTGTCCCTGTAATTTGATTGGCTGGATGCAGGATCTTCAAATTATAAAAGCCCAATGTACCTCGTATTTCTTGATTATTTTGGTGTTTTCAATAAAAGGTGTTTGCGATCTGCGGCTTTTGATTATGCTTCAACAGTGATCGAAAATCGTTTAATATTTGTGAGAGATGCTTACTTATCAGTACTAAGATAACACATTTTTCAACGATAATTCACATTCAGTACGAATAAAAGCAATTAGTCCATAATAAAATATTTTTTATAATTTTCTTCGAAAATGTTAAGATTTATATTTATGCCCTAGAAATGACTTTATTTTCAGTGGTATTTTTCATTTATCTAATAGGACTACATGTGAAGCTAGAAGAGGTAGCCATTTTGACCATAAAAAAACAACTGAGAAAGCTAAATATAATTCCTAATCCTGGTGAAAACTCATAATAGAAAAAATTAAATTCTCTCAACAGATATAAAAAAAAACTTATAGTGATTTATTAGGTACTGTAATTGACATTGATTCTTCAGCTCCAAGTTTCATGGCGCTGGACAAAAAAAAATTAGGGAATCTTTAAAAATAAACTGTTGCCACTTTCTAAAATGAAAAAAAAATAAATAAAAAGGGAATTTACAGGACTGTGACATGGGTATAGATCTCAGAGACATCGTAAATGGTAGGAGATTGTTTCTAATGATGCCATTTCTACGCTTAATTTTAGGAAGCTGCTTTTCAGAGTAAGCTTTTCCTAAGCAAAGTGTCTTAAAAAAGACTTTAGAATAACTTTCTAAATTAGATGCAATTAATTTCCTTTTCTGCTTACATGAACCGCCATTTATTACAGATAAGCCCTGACTTATGCTTTTTTAAAAGATGAAATTTAACCTCTACGTCATACATATCTGTTGGGGCAATGTATCTGAAGCAATTTTATTTTTTCTTTGACTAGTCGTAAACCTTTAGTCCTAAACTCCTAGTCCTTTTTCATAATATGCGTTATAGTACAAACTCAGATGTAATGTGCCGTACAACGAGTGTTACTCCTATGCAAATGCGCCAATTCCGAGTAAGGCGATGGTTTGAAAGATCACTCACTGTGTATTCTAGGTACGCTCGTGGTCAATTTAACAAAATTTTTAACTAACTTTAAAGATGTTTCTATTTAAATAAATATGTTCTGTCTACGAATATTAATCATTGTTTTATTTATTTCTCCTGATTTTAAACAACCATTTCCGTTGAAACGGTGTCATAGCTTGGCTCGTTTTGAAAAACTAATAGCTTAAACATAGGCAACTAAAAAGTTCGTAGAACGACCAATGATTCGATGAACTTGCATTGTCGTATAGTGTGTTATATGCCAATTTGGCTTATTTACCTGATTATTAATTTACTCTTATTACGGTGGTACTGGTAGCCATAGGATGAAACAGGCAATGGAGACCGGTGCACTTCCCAGTAGCGTAGATAGAATTTATGCGTGGATAGGAGGCTGAATGAGTAGAGAGCTGCTCTTCTGCATCGAAGTTCGTTGGTTCGAAACCTGCTGAAAGCAAAAATTCTCAAAGCCGCCAGAAATTTCCCTTCTTTTCTGTAATATGTTTTATATTTTGCTTCAAAGACGTTTATAAAGTTTTTCGCTTTAAAAAAGGCCTAATTCCAAAAAATTTGTAAAAAAAAAAAATCTCTGTTATGCTCTTATGAAAATTTGAAATTTGTTAATAGTACCAATTACTTCGAATGTGCAGATATGTGCAGTAAAATCCAAATTTAGTTTTATTTCAGTTATAATATCTTTTTATGTGATGTTATTTTGTACCACTATCATAAATTTTATTAGTTCTGGTCAGTACATATTTTTTTAATTGTGAAGTTAAAAATCTAAAGTAAAATTTTGAAACCACATTGAGAGTAGATTATTGATATTTTAAAACAATTTTATTAACAATTGTAAAATTTGTATTATGCAGGATTATAGTTAAATTTCACAGGCTATTTTCTCCTCAACCGTTGGTCGTAAGCAGGTACTTCTAATCAGGCCCGGCTCTAGGCTACCGCACACATCTCGGGAATCCATCAAAAAAGAGGGAACTTCTTATTTCCATCTCTATCACTTTTATGGGAATCGTTCCTTTTTTATGTTGATTATTTTTCTTTCAATAAATAGTGTGTACTTTCAGTTAAGAAAAAAAATTTCAAATTAAAATGAATAAAATAAAAATAAAAAACTATGAAATTCTCTTTTTTCAATTATAGTGTAGTCAAAGAAAAATTTAATAATACCATTTTTGAAAAAAAAAAACCACCTTCATACTTTATAAAAATGTTGTCATATATATATATATATATATATATATATATATATATATATATATATATATATATATATATATATATATATATATATATATATATATATATATATATATATATATATATATATATATATATATATATATATATATATATCTCCTAGACCAGACCTTAGCATGACTGCCATTAGTCTGTGTCGGGCAGCCTAATAGAGTTCAGACAAACAAAGTGAGAATAATTTTTAGTAGAATTGACTGCTGCTACATCACTAAGTCTAGAACAAGTGATCAAGTGATCTCCCGACATGTCAAAGGCACTGCATAGTGGGCAAGTCGGGGTGTCTGCCAAACCAAATCTGTGCAAATGGTTTAAAAGGTAGTCATGTCCTGTTTTGATTCTAAAGTTGGCGGCACCAACACCTCTGGTCAGGTCACGAGGGATGGGATTCTCCATATTGATCACACTATTTACAACGGGTACAGGGCGAAATTTTAAGGGGGGGGTTCTCCTCCTTAGACTTACAATCCTACATTAATACAGCAATCCTTGTATAACATACATGTTTGATCCGGGGTAGCTCAGTCGACAAAGGCAACGTTCTCGTAACTGGAGGGTTGTGGGTTCGGAGCCAGAGCCGACCTAAGATCCGCCGTGTTTGTTAAAGATGACTGGGGAATGTAAAATACGATTATGGTCACAATGTCCTCCATGTTCTCAATCAATACTCGAGGGTTTCCAGGCCAAGCCTATGGGTCTTCTGTTTCGGTCCCTGTTACTAAATTACCCACTTGAGCAAGAAGTCATACTTTCACCTTTGAGGTACTAGTTAAAACGAAAGGTGCAAATACTAGTAACGCATGGCTCAATCGTGCTTGGTTTGACCAAGTGGCATACGACAACAGCAACATATATGTTTGCAGCAATCTTTATAGATAGGTTATAACCCCCACAAATTCCCCAAGTGGTGACGACTCTGCTCTTGACATATTGTCCGGAAAACTCAAAAATTTACTTTCAAAGTTAAAACTCTCTGATGGTATAAAAGATTAAGCCCGAATATCACTGTATACTTAAAACTAAGTTTTTTAAAGCCTGTATTAAAAAAAACAAAATACTTAGTATTTTAAAATTTTCAAATGCTGTAATTTTTTAAAATGATCCATATACATGGATAAAATAGATATATTCTGTAATTTTACATTCATAATGCGAAAGTTAAAGATTTGACTAGTCCGGCGAGTCCGTAAAAGAACCTAAACTTTATTTTAGAGCCATGAAAATTACATGTTTCTCAGTCAAAGGCAGAGAAGGGAATGATCATGAAAACATTTTACTTTTACAGAATTGGGCCTCACAGCGAGACGCAAAGACGAATTCTTTCCCAGGAAAAGTAGATTAGTCAGCGCTTTCAGCAGTAAAAAGAAACTTAGATCATTGAAAAGAGTGAGCTACTGAGAAAGCTCGAAAATGTGGAGAGTGGGCGGAAAATTTGCATTTATTGTAAAGAAAGTTTTGGGGGAATTCAAGTAGCGGGCACTCCTATACATAAGATATTTTGTATCTTAGAAAATAGATATGAATGAATGGAGAAAGGGAAAATGAACATTTTTAAGAGCTATTTTAAGTATAATAATTTTGATATATTATATATGTATGTACACATATACACGAGTATGGATAAGTTTATATATTTTTTATTTTATTAAATGTGTAATGTAAACAGAAAAATCCTTAATTACAAGGCATACTTGTATTTGAAAAATTCAATAAACAAGCATTTTGTAGATATAATGATAAAATTTTAAAGGGAACGATACAATTATTTTTGTATTTTAAAAATTATTTTTTAAATGCGGAAAAAGTAAAATTATTAGCAAACATTTCGTTATTCCAGGATTAACATGATGTAGATGCTACGTATTAACTCAAATTTTCGATTAATGTATACGGCATTACAGATGTAAAAGATTTTTCTTTGTTTTTACTTTTTTTATTTCTGCAATTTTCTAGTATTAGTGTAAAACCGTGCTGTTGTAATTTTACAACGACCGGAAAAATTCCTCCAATGCTGTTACAAAAGTAAATAAAAGCTTCAAAAATGGTATTACGAGTGGTATGAAACATTACAGGTATAATTTTTTAATATTTTCTTTGTTTCGTGTAATTTTTCAAGAACATTTTGAAACCGAGCTGTTGTTATTTTACCTTGGTCAGAAAAAATTATACAACGATACTACTTTGCGAGTCCAAAAGTAAATAAAATATACATAAAAATTCCCTCTGAAAATGAGATGCAAAATTTGTAAATCCAAACTACTGGCTGCTTGCATAATTGCATTCAATGATTGCTTTCAAAATGGAGTAAAAAGTAGAATGATAATCATACAGTTAATGCATTATTCTGTGATCAATATGACATAGATGTTACGTAACCACTCAAAAGTTCAATATACGGCATTACAGGTGTAAAATATATTTCTTTTTCTTTTTTTTATTCCTGCAATTTTTTAGCAATAGTCTGAAACTGAGTTATTGTCATTTTACCACGACCGGAAAATTTCCTCTAATGCTGTTACATTGTTAGTGGAACAGTAAATAAAATCTGAATACAAATAAAAACTTTTCCTCTCTGATAATGAGGAGCGAAATTAATAAACCTAAACTGCAGAGACTGCTTGCATAATTGTGTCAAATTCTCTACACTCAAAAATGAGTAAAAAGTAGAATAACCATCATACGTTTAGTCGATTTTTCCGTGATCAATGTAACGTAGATTTTACCTATCAACTCAAAAGTTCGAATATTATATATGGCATTTTCAGAAACAAAAGATTTTTTTTCTTTTATTCAGTGCAATTTTCAAGAAAAAGTTTTAAGCTGTCTTGCTGTTATTTTACCATGACCAGAAAAATTCCTCTAATACTGTTACACTATGAGCAAGCAAATAAAAGCTGAACAAAAATTAAAACTTTTCCCCGCTGAAAATGAGGAGCGAAATTAATGAATCTGAGCTGCATAGACTTCTTGCATAATTATAGAAAATTATCTAATTTCAAAAATGAGTAAACAGTAGAATGACCATCATATATTTAGTTCATTATTCCCTGATCAGTTTGACGTAGATTTTATGTATCAACTCAAAAGTTCGAATACGATATACGTCCTTACAAGTGCAACAGATTTTCTTCCTTTATTTTTATTTTTTTTATTTCGAGTAATTTTCTAGCAACAGTCTGAAACTGGATTGCTGTCTTTTTATCAGGCCAGAAAAATTCCTCCAATGCTGTTACACTGCGAGTCAAAAAGTAAATAAAAGCTGCATAAAAATTAAAACTTTTCCCGCTGAAAATGAGGAGCGAAATTAATGAATCTAAGCTGCATAGACTTCTTGCATAATTATAGAAAATTATCTAATTTCAAAAATGAGTAAACAGTAGAATGACCATCATATATTTAGTTCATTATTCCCTGATCAGTTTGACGTAGATTCTACGTATCAACTCAAAAGTTCGAATATGATGTACGGCATTACAGGTGCAGAACATTTTTCTTTTTCTTTCGAATAATTTTCTAGCAACAGTCTGAAACCGGGTTGCTGTCCTTTTATCAGGTCCAGAAAAATTCCTCCAATGCTGTTACACTGCGAGTCAAAAAGTAAATAAAAGCTGCATAAAAATTAAAACTTTTCCCGCTGAAAATGAGGAGCGAAATTAATGAATCTAAGCTGCACAGACTTCTTTTTCAGTAAACAGGCAGAATCAGAGAGCAATTTACCTTTACATTCCGAGCAAATAAACTTCCTCTAAGCTGCTCTCACACGCGTGATTAAAGTCTCATACAATACTTTTACTTTTTAGAAAACCGGGGCTGTCCTTTTATCAGGTCAGATTTCCTCAATGCTCCAAAGTAAAAAAGCTGCATAAAAATAAAAGGAGAAGGAGGAAGAAGTAAAAAAAGCAAAACAACCAAAAGAAAAAAAACAAAGATCCGCCAGCAAAGTAATAAATATTTCACTTCCTATGCTCCAAACGACCGGAGAACAAAACAGAACAGGAAAAAAAATGGCGTTCAAGAAACAGCGGAAAGGAATTCTCGGAAGTAGCTTCTCGTCTCCATGGCGACGGAGGCGTGGTCGGGCGAGCGGCTTTCAATCAAACCGTGCAGGCCAATTCATTGGGCGACACGGCAGCATACGTGACGCCGTTTGACGCTGATTGGCCGGCGCTCGTTCGGGAGCCGGTTACCTTGGCGACAAATGGACCGGTTGAATACGAGAGGACCTGAGGGAATAAGCGCTTGACACGGGCACATTTAGGCTGTTGTTTTGGGGGCTGAAAAATCATTGGGATGTTCAGTTTCAACCGGGCGATAGGTTTGAGCTCTTTTTTTTTTTGTTCTTTTTTGGTTCTGTTTTTCCACCCGCAGGGGATCGTTTTCAGCGGCGATTGCCTGTTGCAACACCGCTTTGAAAACGGCAATTGTCTTCTTAATGTCGCGAAGAAGCTAAACAGGAAATAAAGTGTTAAGCGATTGGATGAAATCGATTTGGAACCCAAGACTCGCGTGATAAAGAGCTACATTTACCAGAAGAATTTTCTCTCCCCCCCCTCTAAAAAAAGTAAACAATGCATCGGTCTGAAATTAGAAAGCAAAACTAATAAACCATCAACTTCAGCTTTATAAAACAAGGACAGAAAATCATCTTGCCATTGCTTACGTGGTGACAGTAATAATGATAATAATAATAATCTTTAATCATGGTGATATTATTTTGTCCACCAAGAAAAAGGGGAATTCTAATTATTCCTAAAATTTTCAGTAAATCGATGGAAAATTTTTATTCTTTAGAACTGTGATTCTCAACCTGGTTTGGTTTGATTAGAGTGATAAGGTTTACAGTTTGCTACCTTAGGCTACTGATACCGGGATTTACAACGGAAAACTTATTCCGAACGGCAAGTGATTTTCATGCCAACAGTGGATTCTAAGCCATGAACTCAGCTGCTAAACCGGGGTGTAGCAAGATATTTCCAAGCGCGTAGCCAGTTTTATTTATTTATTTTAAATAACTTAAAGCCACTTGGGCTTGTATTTTGGGAAATAAGAATTTCTCTTTATCATATAGCCTTTTCCTTGTTCATTCTTTTCCCTATATCTATTCAGAATTCAGGCCTTTGGTACCGGAGATCATGTGTTCCAATCCCACTTTGGGCATGGATGTCCGTAGCCGTTTGAAGTTGGCTTTAAGCTATAGATCATGGTGTTATCAGCCTGAATGTAGCAAAACAGATGACTGTAGCGCTCCAAACTAACTATCCAACCAAACTTTCCCTATATCAGTGCTTCAAGTGTGACACTTCTTTTTCCCTGTCAGTATGAGTTATGCTTTCTTTTCACACTATGAGTTTTGCTTTCATATCGACGAGAAAGCATTCGCTTCCCGCAATCGTTCGTTTCCCGGAAGTAGCAGGTAAACTGATATTTCCGGTTGCCAAAAGTTTTTCTTGCATGATACTCAGTCGTCCCTGCGAATAGGAATCATGGTTTCTTTCCACACTGTGAGTTTTGCTTTCAACTTGAAGAACAGTTCTTCGCTTTCTGCAGGCGTTCGTTTACCGGAAGAAGCAGTTTACTTGCTACTTCCGGTTGCCAAAAATTACCCCAAAATTAGTAGAAAACTAAAGTTTTACTATCATGTGCTTATTAAAAATTTATTTAAAGTGAAAACTTACTCAAGTTATAGTGTTCACATATACCCCAAAACATGGAAAAAATTTCAAATATGGTATTTTCGGATTCATTGAGGTAAACGTAAAGATCAATCAAAATCTCAAGGAGGGACATGTAGACTATGCCTGCACTTTCCTTATACTACGTTTACGAGAAAGTGAAAATAATTAATTTTTAACCGTTATTTACTCTATTCATACAAAAATGATAGGTATTTTTTTTTCTATACAATGTCATATTCTGTACAATGTCGATTGAGAAAAAATTGTATGACTACAATTTTGCTTGACACATATCACTGATCAAGAATGAGGGGAATTGACTTAATGTATAGGTTGAAAGAACTCCTACCAGATTAACTTTCAAAAATTTGAAGAATTGAATGATTCACAGAATAAAAAATCCTATATCTGTTTTTTCACTATCTTTTACTGCCAGTCAAAACGTTTCCGAATGAAATTAGAGACGAAACACTGTTTTCACAAAAAAAGGTTCGCTATATCCGATTTTTAAGATTACAGAGGTTTCCTGTAAATTAACAATCCGAACAAAGGAAAATGGTCCAGACTAAGGTTATCTGAGAGTTCATTATAACGGGGTTTGTCTGTACTTCAATTTAAATGTGCATAAAGTTTCATAATTCTAAGTTAAAAATTTACATAAACGTTTTGTAGCGTTCAATATACTTATATCAAATCACGTGGGTGATGTAACCCGCGCGTTAGAACTGGATTTTTAGATATGGAACCAGAAGGGTTACTTCGAAGCAACGTTTAACGTCTTATTCAACTTATGAACAGAATAGTTTCAAGATACCAGATCCACCGAGAGACTTCTTAGACATGGTCTCTAAAAGCCACTGCGGACAAAGAATACCACTAATTGTCGATTAAAGCTAGGGTAACAGGCATGCTACATCTTGCAAGCTCTTTCATGATATCTATGTTGTCACAGGGAGCTATGTTTCAAGGTTTATTGCTTCTACAGGGATTCGGGAGAGGGATGTTTTCAAGAAGCCTTGCTGTTTATGTCCTGCTCACTTCTGCGACCGAGTACGTTTAGTATCGAACAGAAATAATAAAGATTGGAGCATGGATCAATGAGCAACCGTCTCTTCACTGATGATTCCCGGTTTAGCCTAACCAACAATTATCGAAGTACTTTCGTATAGAGAGAAAAGGGGAACTATGACCTGCCTTCCAATATCCGAGAAATCAGCCATTATAGCAGTAAAGGTCTGAGGATGATTGCAGATATTATGCCGGATGGTCTTATAAGTAGGGTTGGCATATTGAGACCAAACTACAAAAATCCACCAGGGTTTTTCTGAGTGGGCTCGCAAAAACAAAACCCCTAAGGGTTTTGTACAAGATTTGTGATATATTTCAAAATTTTCTATATTGCAATAATATATATTAATTGTAGAATTTTACCACTGTTTCAAAAATGTTTCATTTTTTTGTTAATGCTTATAATTTGACTTTGTAAGCATTTATACCTATTTTAAAACTTGCTTTAGTTATTTTTGCCGGTAATTAATATTTTATATAAAGAGTCATTACCTAAAATAAGTATATAAATTTAAACCATAGTGACAGTAGGCGACCATATAGAGCTTATTTGGTTGGCAATTTTCTAAAAGGTGCAAATTCTTGCCAGATTGATTAGCCCGACATTAGCCCTCAAAGAAGTTTTATTCCAAGGACTAAAAGCTACTAAATGATTGAAATTGACCATGTTAGGATCACAAGAAAGTTGCATGGATTTTAATAAATTTTATATAAACATATTTTTAATAGCAAAGTAAATTTTAAAGCATATTTGTAGTTACCGGAAAGGCTAATATCAGTTACATAGGTATTATTTATATACAAAGATATTTCGTTATAAACCGAAATTTTTTTGTAATTACAATGAAATCTTTTATCCGATCCAAAAAGTGATAAAAGCATAAAAATTCAAAATTATTCTCCACAAATAATAATTCTGTCTTTCAATTTTTAAAAATGCACTTTAAAAAAATTTTTCAACTGCTTGTGAATTTGTCGATATCTTTTTGTTGCATTATTGTAAATCGTCAGAGTTAATGCCCGCTATATTGAAATTTTTTTTATATAGAGTGCGGACAGGAATAAAAAATTGAAGAGCATGACTAGATATTTCAATAATCGTATAAAAAAATTTTCAACATCATACAACCGAACGATGGCAGAATGGATAGGGTACTGCTCTTCGGCATCGTAAGTTCGAATACCATTACTAGCATGGGTTTTGTAGCTGTACGAAATCGGCTTTAAACAGTAGGTCCCAGTCTCAGAAGTTGTTGAAAAACGGTAGATAGGAGCGTTGTAAACCACACCAATCAACATTCTACTACTAATTGTTTTTGAGTTAAATGATTGGTTTGGAGTTTGGAGCACTACGTTCTACTGTTTTGCCCACTAGGGCTAATGAGACCGGGACCTACTGCTTAAAGTAGGTATTCCGAACGGCTACTAACATCCACGCATAGTGGGATTCGAACCCACGTACTCCGGTACCGAAGAGCAGCGCTCTACCACTCGGCCATCGTTCGGCATTCTAATCATTTGGAGTTTCTTCATTGTAATACAGACTACTACGTTTCATGTACTAGTGATGATATATTTGATAATTTTCAATTCTATTGAGATTATTTATCTTTACATCAACTAGTATCTCATCGTCAAAATCACAGTTTTCAATAGTCATGTTACATACAAATATTTCTCAGACTCTTTAAATTAAACATTCTTAACAAATGTAAAATATTTACGTCCACGCCATAGTGGGATTCGAACCCACGAACTACCGACAATCAGCGCCCTAAGCAATCGGCCAGCTTTCGGGTTTAGTTAGGTTAGATACATAGTTCAGACATTATGCTGGAACTAAACACCGATGCTAGACAAAATTAATTCAGACGTAATTAAAATAAATAATAAAATTTTCAAAAATTACAGTTTTTTTTTTACATATATACAGACGAAATGCTTAAACTATTCAAAATGGGTATTTCTCTTGAAATGCAAACTCAGATATTTTTCGGTATTAGAATGCGTCTTTTATTTCTCACAAGTAAAAAACCACCATTTGCCCTACTGCAATAGAACAAACAGAACCCAAACTACCTCAGAACACATTTCCTTGTAACTCTGAAATTCGAATTAGAATCGTGGAAACTTTTGCAACAGTGGCGATTTAATTCCCTCTAAATCCCTCCTATCGACTTTTTAACATCTAAAGCGTGTAATTCAGGGATGGGGGGGGGGAGGTTTTCCATGGGGTCGTGGAAAGTACGCCGCAATTAAGGCGATAAAAATCGCACTCTTGCGAAGTTGCGAGTGCAAATGGTGTTTATGTGGGGCGAGCGCGCGATAAACTGACAATGACGCCCGCGAGCCATTTCAACGCGCTAATGAATATAAACAACCAATCGTATACACTCGAATAAAGTTTCGGGGTAGCGCACGTGAGGAACATTCCGATTTTTATGCGATAAACTGACAATGACGCCCGCGAGCCATTTCAACGCGCTAATGAATATAAACAACCAATCGTATACACTCGAATAAAGTTTCGGGGTAGCGCACGTGAGGAACATTCCGATTTTTATAACTTCGAATAATATTTTAGATAGTAATAATAGTGAATGTATCTCGAATAAACGTATCTAGAAGGCCGACAGTCGGAATTGAGGCTTTTAATTTTTGCCTCTGGATTTATGAAAGCACAAGTTTAGGAAGTGAGAGGTTCGGATGATACTTTCTGTATATTCCTATCAATATTCTTTGTGTAGTGCTGGATCTTACTGAAAGTTTTTCATGAAGTCTTTTTAATTTTTTAATTTTTATTTCCTCTTAAAGGGGTATGGTACCTTTCGAGCTGAAAAGTCTTCAATGTGATATCCTATTTTTGATTCAATATAAAATAAAATGTTCTGTTTTGTTTAGAATAATTTTTTTCTAGATCATTAATAAGGGTTTAAATTTATAAAACTGATTTAGTTTTGTTATATGCATCAATACATTTTTTAAGAAACTATATATATATATATATATATATATATATATATATATATATATATATATATATATATATATATATATATATATATATACACATATACAAAAATCCTTTTACTTGAAAAATATTCTTTAAATTCTTAAATTAGAAGCTCATTTTTTGTATCAAATAGAGAGAAAATACTTTTTTTTTAATTCTGTGAATATCGATTAATTTTTCAGTTTTATAGTGCCAGATTCATTTATAGTTTTGGTATACAGAATAAAACTGATACATTACTTCGATATGATATAAAAATTTAGTTCTATACATATATACATATACAGTACCTATATATACAAACATATATATACATGTGTACATCTACACATTCACATACACTTACGTACATAAATACATACGAACATATACATATGTACATGTATATGCATATATATATATATATATATATATATATATATATATATATACATACACACACACACACACATATATATATATATATATATATATATATATATATATATATATATATATATATATATATATATATATATATATATATATGTTATAGACGAGGCAGGAAAGACACATTACATTTCATCAATAAAAACTTCTTTTTTGTAATCCTTTTGTCCATAGCTAGGCCATTTATCAATCCTTTGTTCTCATACTTTACCATGGCAAGCGGAGAAGTTGTTATCAGGCCGAGTCCCCTCTCAGAACTGACTCTTTTGGCGTTGCTACCTAAGCAAAATTCCTATGTCTACTTCCGCGTCGGCTTCTTCACTCTGTATAGAGCAATTTGTCGCAACGTCACGAGCTGCTATAATGCCCTTCCCATTCATTTTCAGGTTTACAACAGCCAATAGGCAAACAATAAACTGCCTTTACGTTTGAAACTAAAGCCAGAATTGTCATAAAGCGAGATTTGCCCTACTGCGTGAAATCGCCTTAATAGTTCCACTCGAGGGTGTGTCTCTCTCCTATTACGTTATGAGTTCTAACTATTTGTAATTATAACTCGCCTAATTCTTAAACCCCATTTTTAAACATGGCAACTTCATATATGTACATATACACAATTTCTGAACTAGTAGAATTTTTAAGTACACATTTTCTGAACTAGTAATCCCTGATAACGATATGAATAAATTTACTTCAATAACCCTCAGCTCTTTGAAAGACTTTTAGAAAACCCTTTTCGTATTGATCCTGGAGAAAATTCAAGGTATATTAGCGATGATTACAATACGACCTGCTCAATTATAATAAATTCAGAAATTAGTTTCGATGCCCTGTTTGTGGTTTTGTGTAATAGCACAAAGAAAACACTCTTGATTTCGAAAATTCCCACCATCATGTCTTTAAGAGTTATCAAATAATAAAGTTGAGTAAAAGTTGCTTAACCTTCTCACTCCCTTATAATAAGAAAGTCAAAGATAAAAATTATTTTGTGTATTGTTACACAGTAAGTAATATTCGAGATAAATTTTTCCATTCTTTTACACCTGCTTGCGAATCGTAGGAAATACGAAAAATACTCTACGGATCGATGTCAGTCACGCATGAAAAACAATATATAATTAAGCATTTCGTTTATTAAATCTAAAGTTATAAAAAAGTGTAATTTTTAGTTATTGGGACATTTGCTGCTGCTAATTTTTATAGAATGAGTAAATTAAAATGCTGATTTAATTAATTCTTTTTTGATGTTTAAGCCGTGTTTATCTATTAAGGTTTTTTAATTTGAAGAAAGTACTTGAGAAGTTTATATAACTTTAGGCATGGCTGTTGGTTGGTTTGGAGCACTACGGTCTACTTTTAGCAACACGAGGGCTAAAGAGACTGGGACCTACTGCTTAAAGCCGATTCCGAACCGCTACGAACATCCACGTCACAGTGGACCTCGAACCCACGAACTCCGGTTCCGAACTTTAGACAGTGCATTCGGATAAAATAAAAATTAAATAAAATAAAAAAATAGTGAAATATTCGAATAAACATTGAAAAAAAAATTAAGATTTAAATTGTTAAATTAGGGTTTCGAGGTCTTTGCAAATAAATGGGGCCTTCTCATGGTGAAATTTCCAGATTCTATATATACGATAGATTTCTCTGGACAGCTTGGCATGGTACCCACACACGCCCACCAAACAATCCATTGTGTTAATATACATTCCTAGATACAGACGGCTTTAGTGATGGACTTACAGCTAGTTTGTTTTCGAGACGGAATTCCATTTAGGGGAAAAACCGCCTTCACTCCATGGAAACAGAACCGTAACCAGGGAAAGGGAGGAAAGGGAATCAAGTTCGAATCGAGAGCCTTTTATCAAGTCTATAAGTTTAATTCAGCCTATGTAATTCACTCGGAACCATGTCAATCACTGCAAAGATATCCACAAACCTGGTTCTTCATGGGGTAAGTTCCAAACCTTCGCCACTAGAATAAGATAAATAAAAAATCTCACTCTTTATATAACAATAAACACACACACACATATATATATATATGCATATATATATACATATATATATACATATATATATATATAGATATATATACATATATATACATATATATACATATATATATATACATATATAAATATATGTATATATATACAAATATGCATATATATATACACATATGTATATATACATATATATACATATATAAATATATATGTATATATATACAAATATGCATATATATATATACATATATATATATATGCATATATATATACATATATGCATATATATACATATATATATACATAGAT
>CM063508.1:152872419-152877419 GCA_032207245.1 Pardosa pseudoannulata
TTATGGGGAGCAGCACGACCATGAAAACAACGCAGATGTGCTTCCTTAAGGATGGTATTCATTGAAACAATACTCCCGGATACCTGTTGAAACTCCTCGCGTATGAGGGCCATCGGTTGGTTGTGGTTCTTCCGAATTTCTTTGGACAGCACTCATCTGTCTCTATCTCCCAGTTTCGTTGTTCTGCCGACTTGGGGAACATTTCGACAATCACCGCTCACCTTCCACTTTTTAATCACATAGGCTTCTGTCGATTTTGAGTACTTCAGAACGCTAGATATGTCCCTTAAGTATCGGCCACATTTGTGATACCCGATAATTATACTTTTCTCGAAATCAGAGAGCTCCGAACTGCGCGGCATCTTGCATGCGACTAATGCCGATGCTGTTTCCAACACGATGTATACCGGTGGAGGCCGTGACGTACCTCAGGACCGCAGATATCGTCATTTGCATAGGTTTTCAAATACTGATTGGTAGACAGTGTATAAAAAATAACAATGCATATTTTATCTATTAAAATAAAAGTTTTTTTCCAACAGCTGTTAAAGTCATCACAGTTTTGTTCAAATTTACTGCTAAGACATTTGATTTTAAGAATATAGTTAAAGAATAGAAACTTTTTATTCATCTATTTTTGCAAAATAAACGTTTTACTAGGACTAATAATGCCCTTTGTGCTGCACTATATATTTTTCAACCGCTTTTAAAATACTCTGTTATTTAGGTCTAAACCTGTGACTTACTAGACAGATGCGTAAATTTCTATACTACTCAGATCATTATCTCGTCGAATTAATTCCTATATTTCGCGTTTCACCCACAGCAGAATTAATTAATCTAACAACACTTAATTTTTGTTCAGGCGGAACTGACGTAAGCACACATTCCTTTGTCTGCAATATGTTGGGAAATAAAATACTGATGCAGTCAAGAAGATAAACTTTATCTAAGAATTATTGCACTAAATAGAGCGTTATTTAGGTCTGTCTCGGAGAAGGCATAGCGCTGGCGTTTGAAAACGAAAGTGAAGGCTTAAATTAAACAAATGTTGCCCAAGGGTATGCATCCGTTACTTCTCGCAATGAAAGCACATTTACGAGAGCCTGAAAAGTCTTGGCGAAAGAGGCTTGAAGAATAAAGATTTCGTTTATTAAGCGGGGGATCAGGTAAGTAGAGCATCGATGAAGTATTTAACTGCTTTAGGCTGTAGAGGAACGTGCTATCTAAATAAAGAACAAACATATTCGTGAAGGGGGTTGTTCTTAGCACTCTATCTCGAGTGTAATTCAATTAAGTTGGAACATTTTAAGCGCCATCAGCATGTTCTGAAAAGTGTTGATAATCTTGAAAAGGGTTTACTCGATCTGTTTCTTGAAAATTGCCCAAGAATTATAAACATTGTTTAATAAGCGAAAAAAAATCCATTCATACTTCTAATAAATAAGAGAATGGATTGGAATATACAAGTAAATAAGGTAAGATAGGTAAAGTTTGAATGTAGGTAAAACTGGTGTATGAACCGTAAGAAAATATCCATGCATGGATTTAAATGTAACAAAAATAAAACTGTACCATAAAATAAGAGTGGCAATATCAAGTATCGTTTTAAAAGCTACAATACTCTGATATATTAGTTTAAATTCTGCTCTATGTCAAGCCGAATGGATAGGGCTCGTACCTCCAGTATCATATTCCGTGGGTTTAAATCCCTCTGTTGACATGGATATTTGTACCGTTTGGAATCGACTTTAACACGTTGACTTCCACATGCATTTTCGATGGTCTGCCCAAGGCACCAACTTGAACTTTTCATTATGCGATGTATATTATGCTGAAATATTTTTTGCAGCAAATAAAATGAGTTATAAAATCATGATTGAGGCAGTTTTCGTAGTGAGAGTCACAGGTGACCCCCATAGCAGTGCACGTATTAAGCAGGAGGTCTCGGCCTCATTAGCGCTCGCGTAGCAAAAAGAAAGTATATCATAGCTCTACAAACCAGTCACCCTCTGTGGGAAAAAAATTGTAAATTCTGGTACCGACAAAGAAATACACAAAATTTAAAAGAGATTTCAGCAATTAAATCTCTTTTATCTCTTATTAAAATTTTAGCAAAAGGATTTAATTGTTTATTTACTCTATAAGTACCAAGTGATATGGTCTTATGATACGTAAGTGATAACAGGGTAAATAACATAAGACAAATAAGTCCATAAACTGAGTTCAATTTACAATTCAGTATGTGCACTAGGGCTTGTAATACTTCTAAACGGGTGCCGAGCGATGGTCGAATGGTAGAGCGGGGCTCTTTAGGAACCGGAATTCGCGGGTTCGAATCCCGCTGCTGGCATGGATATTTGTAGCCGTTCAGAATCAGCTTTAAACTGTAGGTCCCGGTCTCATTAGCCTTCGTGCGCAAAACAGTAGATCGTAGCTCTCCAAACCAAACTTCTAAACGGGTTTACTGACTTACCGGTAAACTACAACATTTTTGCCAATAATTTCCAAATAGAAATTCTGTATTCTAAGCTTTTATGTGTAATATTTCTATTGCAAAAAACCATCTGATAAACAATTGTGGTATCTCAAAGAACACTTTCGGTAGTTAAATAGCTTTGAACTAAAATTAAGCCTTCAATAAGTGACAAAATGATCTTTTCACAAACACACATTTTAAAAAATGTTAAGCTAGAAAAAATTATTTATACCATCTATATTATTCTTTGTATGCTCACGTTTCAATTATAACTTTTTCTAAATCTTTCTTTAATACTTTAATAAACTGATTAGTAAATAAATTAATTGAATATTTTGTTATTTAATATTAAATTACGGAATTATTGAATATTTTGTTAGGATTTTAATTCACATTGCTTATCGAGATTACACTATACATTAGTTACAATGTAGAACTTTGAAATAGAAGTGTACAAACAAAATATTATTACATGTATTTAGTATTTGTTGCCTACTTTTATGTTACTTCTCGGGAAAAATATTATCGGCAAATTACCGGTAGATCTGTGTATAGATTTTTACTTACCAAATTATCGGTAAATGAAAAAGTCAGTAAGTTTACAAACCCTAATGTATCCACGGAAGATGAAGTTCAGAACATTTTATAAAAATTAGTCGTGTTATTTTTCATTTCTCCCTTACTACTTTAAAAAAAAAAAATGGGGGGGGGCTTACAGTTATCTTGCGTGTTTAACTAGTTAGTAGTCTTAATAATAGTCACTATACTATTTCTATCTTTCCCTTAAAACACATATATAAAGTGGCCATTTTAGTTCAAATTGGCAAGAAAAGCATCTATGGGATTTCCGTAAAATCTCACATAATCCAAACAAATGTTTCTTGTTCAGAAGGTGAATTAATTTATTATTGATTTTGATTATATATTCATTTGGGAGCTAGTAGTGCTTAAAAAAGTATTATACCTAATAAGCAGTATAAATATTTCACAAAAAATTATGAATAATATATATTTAATTTTCTTATGTATTTTTAAATAATATATAAATAAATAAATATATATATATATATATATATATATATATATATATATATATATATATATATATATATATATATATATATATATATATATATATATATATATATAGCAAAATCATTTGGGAAATAAACAACGTAATATCTCACTTTAGTCATCAATTCCACATATAAATGAAGTTAAAAGAATGTACTCATAAAATATTATTAGTAATGATATAGAATTTTAATATATTTAAAAAATTATTTGAAATGAACTACTGAAGATAGTTTTACTCACAAAACACGTCCATAGTAGTTAAAGATTAGCTTCAGTATTTTTTAGTGTATAAACTTAAGCCAAATGAGAGCAATTTGTTTCTATTAATTATTTCTTTAATTCTCTTTAACAGTGATTTTTTAAAGCCCCATAACTTGGAAACTATGACTGAGTGGCACAGCACTGCTCGTTAGTACTGGAGTTCTTGAACTCGATTCTTACAGCTGACATGGATGTCCGTAGCCATTCGAGTTTGCTTTAAGCAGTATGTCCCGGTGTTATTGATCCTTGTGCTGCAAAACAATAAACCTTAGCTCTCTAAACTAAAATTTGGTGATATGTTTTACACATTTTAGAATGAATTTATAGCGACTCAAAAAATAAAACTTAGTTTTAATATGAAACCAACCCCTCGATCGTAGGATTTCAAAAGAATTTAATGTATTAGTAACGTGCAAAATATCACTTAAATAGCAATTCGTAGTTCAAATTCTGAGGAAAAAATAGACTAAGTTAATACGAAAACAATTATAGCAATGTTTTTTTTTAAATTATCTCTATTTGTTGAGTATTTTTGCATGCTATGCGCGATATGTAATTTTTTAATCCTTTTATTTATATCTAATTAGAAAGTGTGAATCTTATACTTTGGTATTCATTAGCTTCATCAAAAGGGTACAAATCTGAAAAACTGCTAAAATATTAATAAAAATAAAACTCATTTGAGTTTTTAGAAAAGCTAAAGAGCTTAAGTTGATCATGCAACTATTAAAAAGAAATTTTTGAAAACACCATACCGAGGTATTGTGTTCGGGCAATACATGCACGTATACTGAAATTTATATCACTATATATATATATATATATATATATATATATATATATATATATATACACACACAGTAGAACCTCGATTATTCGAAGTAATTGGGACCGAACATACTTCGGATAATTGAAATTTTCGGAGAATCGAGAAATTCTTTAATAATCATCTAGTGTAATATGTAGTATCGTCATTGGTGCAATAACATCCTATTGTTCTGGGAATCGTCAGTATGACTTTCCAAATTTCTAAATGGGGAATTTAAAAAATTCCCTGCCAGTTTAGCCATTTTAGCTATTTTTTTTAACTATCCATCTTGTAAATATTGAATAATTTTTCATTCCTTACAATAAATAAATAAATAAATAAAATTAAAAAAAACTGTACTGAACTAAGTGATTT
>CM063508.1:152882419-152944755 GCA_032207245.1 Pardosa pseudoannulata
ACAAGACTTGAGAATTTCAAGATCAAATAAAGTAAAATTTAGAACTTTCAAAATGGAATTTTAATTTTAATTCATCATTTTTGTTCCATTCTTATCATTAACATGTTTTATGAAACTGCAGTTACGCTTCAATATTCATTATATAAATAAGTGCAATCTGCTGAAAGATGTCTTTGGCTCCCAGGACTTCCCGGCACACAAATTCACATACGACACAAAATGAACCAACATCAAAGCTGATATACAAACAAAAATATTTGTATATTCAAAATATTCTCTAAAAGCTATTCTTTCTCCCAATGATGAGAGAACAAGGCTCAAGAATCTCAAGTTCTAATGGTGTAAAATTTAGAGCTTTCAAAATGGTAGTTCAAATTTAAGTTTATCATTTTCCCCCTTTCTAATTTACGTGTTTTATGGAACTACAGTTGTACTACAGTATTCATTATATAAATAGAGTACAGTCTGCCTATATATTTTTGGATAAGAGTACGTTTCGACATATACAAATAAATAAATAAATAAATAAATAAAATAAAACCAACATCGAAGCTGATATATAAACAATAATATAAATATATTCAAAACATCCTCTAAAAGATAATCATTCTCCCATCCATCGAGAAAAAGACTTGAGAATTTGAAGGCCAAATAAAGTAAAATTTAGAACTTTCAAATTAGAATTTAAATTTAAATTTATCATTCTTGTTCCCTTTCACCATTAACATGTTTTATGGAACTACAGTTGCACTGCAATATTCATTATATAAATAAGTGCAATCTGCTGATATGCCTTAAGCTCCCAGGATTTCACGGCATACACAAATTCACATACGACACAAAATGAACCAACATCGAAGCAGATATACAAACAAAAATATTGTTATGTTCAAAGTATTCTCTAAAAGCTATTCTTTCTCCCATTCATGAGAGAACAAGGCTCAAGAATCTCAAGATCAAATGGTGTAAAATTTCGAGCTTTCAAAATGGTAGTTCAAATTTAAGTTTATCATTTTCCCCCTTTCTAATTTACGTGTTTTATAGAACTACAGTTGTACTACAGTATTTATTAGATAAATAAGTACAGTCTGCCTAAATGTTTTTGGATAAGAGTACGTTACGACACATACAATTAAATAAATAAATAAATAAAATAAAACCAACATCGAAGCTGATATATAAACAATAATATAGATATATTCAAAACATTCTCTAAAAGATAATCATTCTCCCATCCATCGAGAACAAGACTTGAGAATTTGAAGGTCAAATAAAGTAAAATTTAGAACTTTCAAATTGGAACTTAAATTTAAATTTATCATTTTTGTTCCCTTTTACCCTTAACATGTTTTATGGAACTACAGTTGCACTGCAATATTCATTATATAAATAAGTGAAATATGCTGTTATGCCTTTGGCTTCCAAGACTTCAAGGCACACACAAATTCACATACGACACAAAATGAACCAACATCGAAGCAGATATACAAACAAAAATAGTGATATATTCAAAATATTCTCTAAAAGCTATTCTTTCTCCCATTCAGGAGAGAACAAGGCTTAAGAATTTCAAGATCAAATAAAGTAAAATTTAGAACTTTTAAAATGGCAATTTTAGTTTAAATTTATAATTTTTCTTCCCTTTTATCATTAATATGTTTTATGGAACTACAGTTGCAATGCAATATTCGTTCTATAAATAAGTGCAATCTGAGATATGCCTTTGGCTCCCAGGACTTCACGATACGCACAAATTCACATACGACACAAAATGAACCAACATCGAAGCTGATATACAAACAAAAATATAGATATATTTAAAGTATCCACTAAAAGCTATTCTTTCTCCCACTGACAGAACAAGGCTTAAGAATATTAAGATCAAATTATGTAAAGTTTAGAGCTTTCAAAATGGCAGTTCTACTTTAAATTTATCATTTTCCCCCTTTCTCATTTACTTGTTTTATGTAACTACAGTTGCATTACAATATTCATTACATAAATAAGTACAATCTGCTTATATATTGTTGGCTTCGAGTGCGTTACGACACACACAAATAAATAAATAAATAAAATAAAACCAACATTAAAGCTGATATATAAAAAAATATATAGATATATTGAAAATATTCTCGAAAAGTTTTTCTTTCTACCATTTATGGAGAAGAAGACTTGAGAATTTCAAGATCAAATAAATTAAAATTTAAAACTTTTAATTTTAGTTTAAATTTATCATTTTGTCCCCTTTTATCATTAACATGTTTTATGGAACTACAGTTGCACTGCAATATTCATTATATAAATAAGTGCAATCTGCTGATATGCCTTTGGCTCCCAGGACTTCCCGGCACACACCAATTCATATACGACACAAAATGAACCAACATCGAAGCAGATATACAAACAAAAATAGTGATATATTCAAAATATTCTCTAAAAGCTATTCTTTCTCCCATTCATGAGAGAACAAGGCTTAAGAATTTCAAGATCAAATAAGGTATAATTTAGAACTTTCAAAACGGCACTAGAGGCAGGCGAAAAGTAAAAGAGGGCAAACGGTGCTTGAATTATCAGGATGTTACCCGAGGGTAGTAGTTCGTTACTTCAAGCAAAGACAACATCTGCAAACACTCGAAAAGTATTGAGAACTGGGCGAGCGAGTGAAGGGTTCGTGAAATAATGACTGTTCATTATGTGCTGCGAGTTTTGGGGGAAAAATCGATACTTCCACTGGTAGGTTCTTTGTGGAATAAAATTCTTCTACAAGTGGTTCAGATGAATGGAGATGGCTCGTAGATGGCGTTCAAAATATAAGAATAAATTCAGTAAATGGAGATGAAACTTGCAAAAGAAATTGCTGGGGAAAATACGTAAGAAGAGGTTGAGTATAATAGAATGTAAGCACACAAGAGATGTGAAATTAACTGCCTTAGAATTTAATTATAACTTTTTCTGTGTTCTGATTCGAGATACTATTTAAAAGCTTAAGGATTTTGACTAATATCTTATTTATAATTTATAAATTTATTTTTGTTTCGTATGTTTATGTACAAGAATTTACGGAGATTAAAAAAAATTAAAACTGTATTCTACTGGAAAAGTTGAACAGTTAACTAAAAAGCACGTTAATTAATGAAGTATCAGACAAACTATACGCATGTAAAAACTATAACTAGAGTTAAGTTATAAATAACGGAGATTAAAAAAATTAAAACTATATTGTACTGGAAAAGTTGAAGAGCTAACTAAAAAGCACGTTAATTAATGAAGTATCAGACAAACTATACATATCTAAAAACTATAACCAGAGTTAAATTATAAAAAACAGAGATTAAAAAAATTTAAACTATATTGTACTGGAAATGTTGAAGAGTTAACTAAAAAGCACGTTAATTAATGAAGTATCAGACAAACTATACACATGTAAAAACTATAAATAGAGTTAAATTATAAAAAACGAAGATTAAAAAAAATTAAAACTATATTGTACTGGAAAAGTTGAAGAGTTAACTAAAAAGCACATTAATTAATGAAGTATCAGACAAACTATACGCATGTAAAAACTATAACTAGAGTTAAGTTATAAAAAATGGAGATTAAAACAATTAAAACTATATTGTACTGGAAAAGTTAAAGAGTTAACTAAAAATCACATTAATTAATGAAGTATCAGACAAGTTGAAGAGACAAGACAAGTTGAAGAGTTAACTAAAAAGCACGTTAGTTAATGAAGTATCAGACAAACTATACACATCTAAAAACTATAACCAGAGTTAAATTATAAAAAACGGAGATTAAAAAAAATTAAAACTATATTGTACTGGAAAAGTTGAAGAGCTAACTAAAAAGCACGTTAATTAATGAAGTATCAGACAAACTATGGACATGTAAAAACTATAACCAGAGTTAAATTATAAAAAACGGAGATTAAAAAAAATTAAAACTGTATTGTACTGGAAAAGTGGAAGAGTTAACTAAAAAACAGGTTAATAATGAAGTATCAGACAAACTATACACATGTAAAAAATATAACCAGAGTTAAGTTATAAAAAACGGAGATTAAAAAAATTAAAACTATATTGTAATGGAAAAGTTGAAGAGCTAACTAAAAAGCACATTAATTAATGAAGTATCAGACAAACTATACACATGTAAAAAACTATAACCAGAGTTAAATTATAAAAAAGAAAATTTTATTAGTTCAAACGCAACCAAAATTAGCACATTAGTTTTCCATCTACAAGTTTCATATTTCGGTATAAAAATAATCTAAAATTTACCACCTTTAGAGAAATGTAGTATGTGATGTAAAATAATGTAGTATTTGGCGTACATGTTCGTTCTCATAAACACAAAATTATCATCTTTTTGTAGTATCAAACTTGTTGATATGGACTTGTAAAATAATGGTGTTGGTTTAAAAAAAAAACAAGTTTGTAAAAGCGACACAATGTTCCAATAATCCGGATCTATTTCAAATGCAACCAGAATAATGGGCTCAGGGCAATTTTAAATTAACTTTCTCTTGCTTCAACTATCTTATTGAAAGCTTAAGATTACTTTAATCTGAAAATGTAGGGTAAAATCAAATCAAATCAAATATGTCCTTTTAATGATTTAAAGAAATTGCTTCAATAGTTGAAGTTTTTCTTCCTACAGAATGATCATTGTGCTTCCTGCTTGACAACAGATTCCTCTGCTCATTATATAGATTCTATGTGGCTTGAACGATGTTACAGCCTAGTCGTGTGTACTTGCCCACATTTGATTGTATTGACAGTGTTTGACAATATTTTGTCTCGTTTCAAGTTTTTTCAGTTTTTATATCTTCCGAAGGCTACAAAGCAACAAAAGCAATTAATTATTTATATTTTTATTTTTGTGGTACAAAAAGATGTCAAGCTGTTTAAATTCGAGACTTAGTAACATAAAACAACGTGGATATATTAAGTCTATCGTAGTCCCTGTAAGATGTAAGACCCTCTCATATAGAGCTAAAAATGTAACAAGTTCATTTTAGGAATACTTATGGTAAATGAATTGACCATATACTGCTGTAAATAAGCATTTTATTTAGTTTTGTATTTGTTGGTTGAAAATTATGCAGTTGAAATGACATATTAAATAAAGCTGAATATTAATAATTATTGAAAAAATGTTTTAATCAAGTTAAAAGTTTAACCACTAGAAAATAGAAGATAAATATTTATCCCACATAAGAAATTTATAAAACCGTTATTCTTGAATAATAAGGTGTATGGTCATATTTTGCTACAATACTAACCAAGTGAAAAATTAATGAATGTTAAAAATAATATAAGTATAATACTAAATATATAAAATTAGAACATAAAAGATCATAAAAGATAATTATTGTTTGTCACATCGAGGAAGGATAACAACCGATGTTCTTGCAAAAACCATATGGCCACTGTTTACTATAATACAAGCTTCATAGTGATGCTTCATGATACCAATGCAGGCTTAAATCAATTGATTCGCCTACTGCAGTTAATTTTCAGCTGAGAATTGTATTTTGATAGCGACTGATGATAGGCCCTAATCATGACATTTTTTATTATATAAATATTTTACTAAGTTATTCAGTAATAATTTTGTATAATATATAATTGTTAGTTTGGTACGATATAATATAGAGTGAAGTTTGCTGGTTAAAAACTTTTCTAAATAACTGGAGGGAAAGGTGAAACTAGTTATTGAAATAAAAGGTTCCTCTTTTAAAAATAAATATCAAAATAGTAGAAATAGTAATAATAAAAAAGGATTTCAGTATAGTTCAAGATAAAACTTCTATTTATTTTTTAACTGAAAAATTGTATTACTAAAATCAGTAAAGAATATTTCGAAGTTTATTTTTAAAATTTGAAGGTCCCCCTATGATCTGGGAGCCATAGGTGAAGTCACGATTAATAAGAGCCTGATTGCGGAGCTGAAACATGCTACAATATAGTATTTTTTAAAAACACTTCTGATTAATACGTTAAATATTCTTTCAATTTTAGAAATTCTTAACACAGAACAGAAGTATTACATATGACTCTTTATTGGAAAAAAACACATGTAGCCCACATTTGATCTCATTATTCGAATTAGGTTCTGCCTTGTTCTGTGCAGAGAATAAAAAAAATGTGACAACCTTTGCATCTAGTAATCAATATATCTAACCATACCAAAAAGATTTTATCCTTCATTTCCCTCTTTGATGTTAGGAGGAAGGTTTTCCCACTTATGAATATGCGAAAAAAATTATTGAGCAAACTGAATCTTGAGTCACCGGAGAACATCCCATCCATTCTTTACTCCTTTCTTTTGAACTGCGACGTACTCTTCATCGAAATCCTCTTTTGTGCACGAATAAGCGACATGTAAACGGGTGACGGATTTGTCATCATCTCAGAAACCTCTGTAAACAGTTTACGGTGACATTTTTATTCTGGTGACTGCATCAAGCTCTAAAGACAGTTTTTTTTTCTTTCAGATATTATTTACTTAATTCTCACAATTGAGATCAAAAGTCTTTCTTATCGAACGGCTATTATTTTCACCCAATCACACACGGATAGTCTGGTATTTTCAATGATTTGACACAATCTCTGATTTATAAACTATACCCTGAGTAACTTAACACTATCTTAGACACTGTTCACTACTATCTTCAAAAAATTTGTTCGACAAATTTTTTGACTGGATTCGATAGCATTATATTCTTTTGTTCAGATATAATGCTACATAATAAACATTTATCAAAGCGTAACTTGTCAATAGTGAGTTTAAGGTTTTTGGAGGTCAAATGCACTTGATGGCAGATAAACACATAGATAAGAATCAAGTTTCATTTGGCAGCCTTAATGGTTAGAGGGAGGTGAATGGATCCCATGCTTAGCAAATCATCCTCCAATTTGGCAACTTTGGTGAAAACTCTTAAAGCCAAAGTAACATCAAGAAGGCTGTAGAACCAGTATTTTTCATAATGTACTACACTCAAGTCAAAAACAATAAAGGGGTTCCCGTTTCCATCGAACTCAATACATATCTAACTGTTAGATAGGGTGGATCCCATTGCAATTGATAACGCAGAAATTATTGCCGATATATAACACAGCGCAATTAGCTGTATTTTGGAGGCTGTGATTATTATACGTTTTTCCAGTAGAGTCTGAACTGTTGTAAAGTACTAAGAAGATTTTTTAAATTTAGTTAGTTGATCTTAACTGTAATTGATTATTTTATTAAAACTGTAGAAATATATTTACTGATACCAAAATGGGAAAGGTAGATTTTCTGTTGGCTTTTATGAGTCATTCCAATGTCAAATTGCTCTTTGCATGTACACAACCTTATTTATTATCCATATATTACGTATTTTCGAATTTCACTTTTTCTATTTTATATCATTCTCTCATATCCCCCAGTCATTGTTTGCCGGTGAATAACACATATATTAAAAAAATTTACAGAAGAAACCCTTGAAAATTCACATCGCCTCCTTCCATATCCACCGGTAAATGTTTGCAATGAATAACACATATTGTAAAGATGGTGAAAAAAAATTCAATTTCACATTTGAAAATTTGACATTTAAAAAAATATCTTATTGTTTCACCACATCCTTCCACATCCTCAGGTTCGTAATGAATAACCTATATATTTAAAAATTTTGAATTACATGTTTAAAAATTTCATAATTTAAATGTATTAGAAAAATTTCATCAATTTTTTCCATATTTGCAGGTCGTTATTTGCAACAAATAACGTAGGTATTGGAAAATTACAGCCACAAATTTCAAAGTTTTGCATTTAAAAAATATTTGAATTTTTTTATCTAATCTTTCCATATCATGGGTCACTGTTTGCAATGTATAGCATGAATATTTGAAAAATTTCAGCCCTTTTTTAAAAAATAAGATATTAATTTAAAGTAATTTTTTAAAGTTTACCTACCAGTTTTGAAATTATAGAAATACATCTCTAAATTAAAACATTATGTACTGCACAGCAGTTTTTAGCACAAAACTAATAGTTAAATATTTGGCTGTACGTATTTTATCAAGAGTTAACATTCTGAATATTAAATGTATATTTATTATAAATGTATCTATATTTATATATAATAATATATTTTCAGAAAAATTTTATCGTAAGATATGTTTAAATATTTTTGAAAAAAAAATATTTCGTGTGATTTTAAGCTACCAAGTTCAAATGCTTAAAAATTACTTCATAAATATCATCAAGAGGTAACATATTTTAATTAACTTTTTACCATACCATATCACTTGAGAAAGGTTTTAGCAATAACTTAAAATTCATATAATATACATTTTTTCCAATGTAATTAAATCAGCTCTATGTAACTGTCGACAAAAGTTCATTTTTCATCCGCTTATCTAATTTCACCTATTCTTAACTATGCTTTTTATGTATTTTCATGTTGAATCTACATGTCTATCTACAGTTTTGATATTCGTAAACCCGAGAAAGCTTTTAAAATGAGTTCTGTCCTCTATGCCTAAATAGAATTATAATAAAAATTTGAACACATTGTTATTTTAAAACATTTAAAGTAACCCCATGAAACTGTCCAAAGAAGTACTATTTTTGTCAGCTTATCTCTTTTTCCTTATTCTTAACAATCACTTTTACACAATTTCAAGTTGAATCTACAGGTGTATCTGCAGCTCTGATCTTTGTGAACCCGAGAAAGGTTTGTAAAAGGATTTCTGACCTCTGTGCCAATGTAAAATTTTAATAAAAATTTATTTACATTTTTGTTTCAGTGTCCTTAATTCAACTCCATTTAACTGTACCAAAAAACCACCATTTTCGTCAGCTTATCTATTTTTACCTAATCTTAACTGGGCTTTTTACATATTTTCAAGTTGAATCTAGATATGAGTCTGCAGCTTTGATATTTGTGAACCCGAGAATGCTTTTTAAAAAGATTTCTGTCCTCTGTGTCAACGTAGAATTTAATAAAATTTATTTACATTTTTATTCCAATGTACTTAATTCAACTCCATGTAACTGTACCAAAAAACCACCATTTTCGTCAGCTTATCTATTTTTACCTAATCTTAACTATGCTTTTTACATATTTTCAAGTTGAATCTACAGTTTAGATATTCGTGAATCCGAGAAAGCTTTTAAAATGATTTCTACGCTCTGAACCAATGTAGAACATAGTAGATACTTATTCTATCAGTTTTTATGGATATTAGCTAGGTACCCATGGGTGGGGGGGACATTGAGTTTCTTTTATATGCCTTAGCAGTCCAGAATGATTTATGTTATGGACAACCGATCGATAGAGAAAAAGATACAACACAGTTAAGGAAATTTATCTTTTTTATTTTTACGTTTTTTTTTAAATATATTTTATTTTTCTGACCATGGATTTCATATTAAATAAACAAATAAAAATCTACTTAGACATTGAATAAAAACTGTAAAGAAAATATCCATAAAAATTACTCAGGCATGTAATTAAATAAGAATTTGTATGGTTTTACATTTTAACTTATTAATGCCTAGCGTCACATTTTGAGACTGTTAAAAATGAATGCCTAGAATTTTATTACAATTATTAATTAATTAAGTTATCATTACATTAGCATGATTTTGCATTGTAACATTTTTAAGGCTTAATGTCTGTTAATATAGTGCATAGAATTTTTAGGTTTCCTAGGAACGATTTTTCAAGTTTTTTAGTAAAAGATAGTAATCCTATAAATCCCTAAATTTTCACTTCTATTATTTATAATTTAGTTATTTGAATCACCATGCAATTTTTAAAACCTTGTACATGAATCTACTTTTTTAGCAAGTACATCCACTGGAATCATGACGAACAGCTATATGTACTGTATAATAAATAAATTATGTTGAAATTTTTCTTTTTCTACAAATGACATCCTAGGACGTTTAAAATGGAAATTAGTCATAAATGAAAACATGCTGTAGTATTCAAAGATGCATAAACTTCATATCTTTTTATTAAGAGTTCTTACTAAGATTTAAGGTATTCATTAGTGTCTATTCAGCAGATAAGAATCAGAATTTAATAAGTAAAATTTTGACTAGTATACCGGGGAATTTAATTATAATTGTTTTTTGTCTCCAATGCAAAAATGCTTGCATAAATAAATTAAGTGGATATAACACTAACTGGACCTAATACGTCCACCCTTCCATACTTCAATATTTTTATGTTAGCAGGATATAAAACTTAATATAATATTTAATATTAATAGTTGAATTATTAATCAAATAAAAATTTATTTTATATATATACGTATATATTTCTAAATATCCAGGTACAATCTTGTATTTGTTTCAGTTAATGTATATAATAATTTGAGCAAAAATATTGAAATTTAAAAAATTAGGAATTAAAATTTAAAAAATTCAATTAAGTATGGAATTTAAAAATTATAGTTGAAATGGCTGTTTTATTTCAATGTTAAGATACAATAAATAATAAGTTCCAGAATTTCAAAAGGTGGGGTTCGATAAGCTCGAACCATCCCCACCCCCACATCATCCTCTGTTAACAAATTCCGTTCAAAGTTACTATTCCCCTTGACAAGAGTCTTTCTTACATCCTATAAAATTCTATAAATACGCAAGTTGAAAATTTACAGCAATTTCAAATGCAATAAAAATAGTGCATATTCCTCTGATTGGAATATTTTATATACCTTTTAACCTGATTATAATAAACAAACTTCATCAGTTTTAGCTAGCCGATTTTTTTCCATTTTCTTTTATAATATTTAATGTTGTATTTAAGATAAATGCCATAGTAAATGTTTCTGTTTTTCAAAATGGTTAACTTTCGAACATATGTTAGATCCACCAGCAAACGTAACTACTGAGAAAGCAAAATCTTTCCTGCATATTTTCTGTCATTTATTGAAAATATTAGAATCTTTCAACGACGTCTAAAAAGTAAATATCACATGACAAAAAAGTACTGGATATCGAGTTATTTTATAGTTCTGAAAAATGATATTTTGCGCGAATTTTGTTTGCACAATAAGTAATAGTGTTAAAAATACTGAAAAAAAAAATACTCTTTACTGAAATGATATTTTCTCCGAACTTTAAATGTATATTGGTTTTTGGCCCATCTTCCATTTAGTAAAATAAAGGCAAATATATAATAAATGCAATTACATTAAAAAGACTATATAAAACGTGTTTTTAAATGATCTAATAATTCTAAATATCTCTTAGCGTAGTTATTATTATTATTATATTATAATTAGTTATTGTATAGCTCTGACAAATGATATTTTGCAGCAATTTTTATTTGCACAAAAGTAACAGTGTTAAAAATACTGAAAAGAACAATTCTTTTTACTGAAATGATATTTCCTCTGAACTTTAAATATATATTGGTTTTTTGTATATCTTCCCTTTAGCAAAGTAAAGGCAAATATATAATAAATGCAATTACAGTAAAAATGCTATATAAAACGTGTTTTCAAATGATCTAATAATTCCAACCAAATATCTCTTACGTAGTTATTATAATTATTATTATAATTAGTTATTTTGCAGTTCTGGCAAATGATATTTTGCAGCAATTTTGTTTGCACAAGAAGTAACAGTGTTAAAAATACTGAAAAGAACAATTCTTTTTATTGAAATGATATTTTCTCTGAACTTTAAATGTATATTGGTTTTTTGCACATCTTCCTTATCAAAGTAAAGGCAAACATACAATATATGCAATTACATTAAAAATACTATATAAAACGTGTTTTCAATTGATTTAATAATTCCAAATATCTCTTAGCGTAGTTATTATATTATAATTAGTTATTTTATAGTTCTGGCAAATGGTATTTTGCAGCTATTTTGTTTACACAAGAAGTAACAGTGTTAAAAATACTGAAAAGAACAATTATTTTTACTGAAATGATATTTCCTCTGAAATTTCAATATATATTGTTTTTTTGCATATCTTCCCTTTATCAAAGTAAAGTAAAATATATAATAAATGCAATTACATTAAAAATACTGTATAAAAAGTATTTTCAAATGATTTAATAATTCCAAATATCTCTTAGCGTAGTTATTATTATTATTATTCTTATATTATAACTAGTTGTTTTATAATTCTGGCAAATGATACTTTGCCACAATTTTGTTTGCACAAGAAGTAACGGTGTTAAAAATACTAAAAAGAATAATTCTTTTTAATGAAGTGATATTTTCTCCGAACTTTAAATATTTCTTTTTGCACATCTTCCCTCTAGCAAAGTAAATGCAAATATATAATAAATGCAATTACATTAAAATTACTGTATAAAACGTGTTTTCAATTGGTCTAATAATTCCAAATATCTCTTAGCGTAGTTATTATTATTATTATTATATTATAATTAGTTAGTTAGTTTATAGTTCTTGCAAATGATATTGTGGAAAAATTTTTATTTGGACAAGAAGTAACAGTGTTAAAAATACTAAAAAGAACAATTATTTTTATTGAACTGATATTTTCTCTGAACATTAAATATATATTGGTTTTTTGCATGTCTTCCCTATAGCCAATTAAAGGCAAATATATAATAAATGCAATTACATTAAAAATACTATATAAAACGTGTTTTCAAATGATCTAATAATTCCAAATATCTCTTAGCTTAGTTATTATTATTATTATATTATAATTAGTTATTTTATAGTTCTGGCAAATGATCTTTTGCAGCAATTTTTTTTTTGCACAAGAAGTAACAGTGTTAAAAATACTAAAAAGAACAATTATTTTTATTGAACTGATATTTTCTCTGAACTTTAAATATATATTGCTTTTTTGCACATCTTCCCTTTAGCAAAGTAAAGGCAAATATATAATAGATGCAATTAGATTAAAAATACTATATAAAATGTGTTTTCAATTGATCTAATAATTCCAAATATTTCTTAGCGTAGTTATTATTATTATTATTATTATTATTATTATTATTATTATTATTATAATTAGTTATTTTATAGTTTTGTCAAATGATTTTTTACAGTAATTTTGTTTCCACAAGAAGTAAGAATGTCAAAAATACTGAAAAGAACAATTCTCTGAACTTTATTTATATTTTCTCTGAACTTTAAATATATAGTAGTTTTTTGCACTTTTCTCTCTAGCAAAATAAAGGCAAATATATACTTATTGCAATTACATTAAAAATATAAAACGTGTTTTCAAATAATCTAATAATTATAAATATCTCTTACGTAATTATTATTATTATTATTATTATTATTATATTATAATTAGTTATTTTATAGTTCTGGCAAATGATTTTGCAGCAATTTTGTTTGCACAAGACGTAACAGTGTTAAAAATACTGAAAAGAACGATTCTTTTGTTTGAACTGATATTTTCTCCGAACTTTAAATATATATTGGTTTTTTGCATACCTTCCTTTTATCAATGTAAAGGCAAGAATAAAATAAATGCAATTACATTAAACTACTATATAAAACGTGTTTTTAATTGATCTAATAATTCCAAATATCTCTTATCGTAGTTATCAACAAAAATTTTAATCAGCTTTAGCCGATTACTCCCTTCTCTGTTCTCATTTGATTATTAATGTATTTCAGATGGTGTACATTTTTTCAAATTAATTAATTTCGCAACATCTGGTCACATTAGATCCACGAGCAAAAGTAACTGTTGAATAAGCAGTTTTTTCTCCCGGGAATTTTTCTAGCGTCTACGGAAATAATTAAAAGCTTGCAATCCCCCTTCTTTACCTAAGTAATAAAATACCCCAGTTATCTGTGGCTCATTAAATCTGATTTACGTAAAAACCTCTGAAAGCGAAAAAAGCGCTTTATTTGCGGTATCGCGCAGTCCTGATTCTCGCAAATGAGTTCACCTAGGAAAACATTCACTGAAACTCAATGTTGACGCGAATATTGCAAACGCAACCAATTACTAATAACCTATCTATTTACTTCGTATTTGACCCCGCCTAGAAAAAAAAGGCTAATTAGCGTAATAGCTCGTAAATACAAGAACAATTCATTTGGGACATCCGCGAAATAGGTTATTCCTGTTCCGTTTTTACCGGACTTTTCCGAGGAACGGGGAGTCTGGATAGTTTAGAGCGAGAGTTTTCGTATTCCAGGGCGGGCAAAGCAGGGTTTTGCCCGCGAGCCAGGCAAAAGGAGTCGGTAATTTAATAACCGCAGATGCATTATCCATGAGTTCGTAGCACGTGTTAAAAATAAGCAAGAGCAGTGCGTTGAAGTTTTGGCATGCAAAGTTGGGGGCCTCTCGCACGGGTTGTTTTGGGGGGAGCGGGCACAAACTGCGAGAGCATAGTTCGGAAAAGTTTTAAATTAATTTCCTGGGCTGTTCATATATGCAAGTATGCCAGTGGAAGCTGCTGTAATTTCGAGAACGGGATTCCATCCGCAACAAGTACATATCCACTATCTTATGCCAGGGGATGAGTCTATGCTTATACAAAGAAGTTTCTGGTGTTTATTTATCCCCTGCTGGAAATCCGTGCGGTAAAATACGCTGTTATAATAAAAAAATAACCATTTAAAGATAAACATACTCATTACTGAAAGTCTGTGCTCTTACTCAAGAAGAGTGTAAGATAGTTAATTTTGGACAAGTATAATTAAGTAAATTAAAATACTCAAGAAAGGAAAATAACTTTTAAAATTTGAGATTATTTTATAAAAATTTAGGTATGCTCAATTAAGGAAAATTTAGTTTTAATAAACTAGCTATATAATGCACCCTGTGATACAAGGGTCATAATGTTTACTTTTCAAAATTTACCTTATTGCTTTCGTGTACAGAGTTTTATTAGTTTTTCTTTTTTTAGGGAGGCATATATATATATATATATATATATATATATATATATATATATATATATATATATATATATATATATATATATATATATGTATGTATGTATATATATATATGTATATATATATGTATGTATATATATATATGTGTGTATATATATGTATATATATGTATATATATGTATATATATATATATATATATATATGTATATATATATGTATATATGTGTATATATGTATCTATATATGTATATGTATATATATATATATATCTGTATATATATATATCTGTATATATATATGTATATATATGTATATGTATATATATATGTATATATATATATGTATATATATATATATATGTATATATATATGTGTATATATATATGTGTATATAAGTGTATGTATATATATATATATATATATATATATATATATGTATATATATATATATATATGTATGTATATATATATGTATATATAAGTATAATATATGTATATATGCATATATATATACATATATATATGTATATAAATACATTATATATACATATATATATATATATATTATATATATACAAACACAAACATACATACATATATGTAATCCATTTTTTATATAACTCCTTTATAAGGATAGAGTTCACCAGCTATAAGTAATGAGAATGCAGTCGGGTCTCATATTCAAGAGAACTCAGAAGTCTAATTTAAAACTTTATTTCAGAGCACTGGGCAGAAATCACATCTGTCCGTCTGGACACTACATAATCAAAAGCCCCAGAGTTCACTCTGTTCAGACACAAGTACTCAAGAGCACTTACAACAAGAATTTTCCCACAACAAAACACGAACACATGTTCCGCCAATATACATACATTCATAAATATACATACACAAACATATATATATATATACATATATATATACATATATATGTGTGTGTGTGTATGTGGTGTGTTCAGTTAGAATATGTATAGTTCAACTACGTCATAGAAAACTTTGAAATTGAAATTTAAAAATTTGAATTGCGGAGTTGTTGTGAAATTAAGTTAAACCCTTCTCTGAAATGTTTTTTTATAAGTATATATTTTAATGTAACATACTCAGCCGAGATATAAACAGCTTAATTACCGGTTGTTAATCTTTTAAAAAAAAATAAATCTGTGTGAAATTTTATTTTCTGCGTGACTTTTGACGTTTTTCTCTTACCTTTATAAAGAAAAGAGAAAAACGTCAAATATCACACAGATGATAAATTTAGCATTTAAAAAACGTTTAAAATTCGGGATTTATCCTTGATGGATTTTTTTCCCCTTTAACTTGATATCTTACTGAAAAACCGTTTCTTCCCTCATCAAAGTAATTTAGTTAGTGGATTATCATTTTCGTAGTCTGGAGGAACAAATTTAGCTCCTTCATTCTTTAGAAAAATCGTATTCTTTGTCAAAAAATTTCATTCATTATTTAGTTGATTTTGCAAGATAAAATAATAAAGATAAACGTATGACATACCACATTAAAATAATATTTAAAAAATAACTTTTATTTCTATATGTTTAAAATATTTTAAATAATCATGTTTTATTAGTTACTAGGTAAAGCATCCAGCGTTGTTAGGTTTTTTCATAATGTTTTTCAGTATTAGTTATATATTTATTAAAATTTGACCGTAAAACAGTACAAAAATATGGAGGCCATTTTTGAATTGCATCAACCATGGTAGCTCAGTCAGTAATGGAAACAATCTGGTAATCGGAAGGTTTTAGGTTCGAGACTCAAGCCGGCGAAAGATCCGCAGTGTTCATTAATGGCGAGTGGGGCAGGTAAAATAGGTTCATGGTAGCAATATTCTACAAGTTCCCAAACGATACATCTAGAAGTAGGTCTATCCGGGGGGGTGGTTCCTTGATCCAAAACTACGAGTATCCACTTTGCTCCTTGCCGAGAGATGGCCGAATGGTTAGGGTGCTCAACAACGGTACCGGAGTACGCGGGTTCGAATCCCACTGTGGCATGGATGTTCGTAGCCTTTGGGAATCTGCTTTAATCAGTAGGTCCCGGTCTCATTAGACCTCGTGTTGCAAAAAGTAGACCGTAGCACTCCAAAACCCAAACCAAACCATAAAAAAAGTGGCTAAAATCTTTGCCTTTTATACTTTGTGTCATTATAGAGACCAATAGTATAAAAGGCAAGAGACACCTCCCCTCGCATTTGCAAAAAATTATCAATTATGAAACTTAGAAAGAAGGTAGAATATTACAAATCAAGAAACAAATCACGAAGATAGTTTCAGTACAGTGATTTATGTAAATTTTTTATTTATGCGCTAATATGTTTTCGACTTAGATATGCAAAATTCCCTTTTCGTATTTTCTTTTGTCTATGCAATTAATCATTATTTCTGGAGGTATGTGTACTACTGAGATAAAGAAAACCTTACATTAGAAGTCTTATTGTATGAAAAAATATATAAAATTTTGTATCTAAGATTGTAGAAAGAAGACATATGATAAAAGAACCGTTGCAGATATTAAGTACACAATGAAATCTTTTTCAGGGAAGGAAAGTAATTATTAAAGAATGAAAATCCCAGGAGTGGCCGAAAACTTTTCATTCATTATGTTTCTACAGGTAGCTAGATTGTAATTAAATAAAGTATTGTGTGATAAAATCTTTTCAGAATAATTTTTAAAGACCTCGTGTTGCTAAAATGTAAGCTGCAGTGCTCAAAAATAAACCAAACCACTTTGTTCGTGTTGTCTTAGGGAGTAATACTGTCCACCTATATAGTGCGCCTATAATATAATCGTCAACATATTACGCAGCGTTATATCGTCGAATGATCAAAAGCAAAATGTCACCGCTTTAAAAATATGGAAACCATTTTGAATTGCATGAACCATGGTAGCTCAGTCAGTAATAGGAACCATCTCGTAATTAGAGGGTTATATGGTCCAGGCTCGAGCCGGTCAAAGATCCGCAGTGTTCAGTAATGCCGACTGGGACACATAAAATAGATTCACGGTCTCAATGTCCTCTAAGTTCCCAAACAATTCTTCTGGAAGTGGCAAGTCGAGCCTGGGGGGTGTATTTTGTTTGGTCCCTTCTGCGAAATTAAGAGGATCCACTTTGCTCCTTGCCGAGCGATGACCGAATGGTTAGGGCGCTGATCTTCGGTGCCGGAGTTCTAGGATTCAAATCCTACTGTGGCATGGATGTTCGTAGCCTTTCGGAATCGGCTTTAAGCAATAGGTCCAGGTCTCATTAGCCCTCATGTTGCAAAAAAGTAAGCAGCAGTGCTCAAAAATAAACCAAACCACTTTGTTCCTGTTGTCTTAGGAAGTAATACTGTCCACCTATATGGTGTGCCTATAATATAATCGTCCATAAATTACGCAACGTTATATAGTCGAATGCTTAAAAGTCAAATGTCACTGTTTTAAAAATATGGAAGTCATTTTGAATTGCATGAACCACGGTAGCTCAGTCAATAATGGAAACCATCTCGTAATCGAAAGGTTGTAGGTTCGAGGCTCGAGCCGGCGAAAAATGCGCAGTGTTCAGTAATGGCGACAGGGGGGGTGCGTGGTCCCTGCCCCAAAGCTACGAAAATTCACTTTGCTCCTTGCCGAGAGATGTCCTAATGGTTAGGGTGCTGATCTTCGGTACGGAGTTCATGGGTTTGAATCCCACTGTGGAAGGGATGTTCGTAGCCTTTCGGAATCGGCTTTAAGTAGTAGATCCCGGTCTCATTAGCCCTCGTGTTGCAAAAAATTAAGCTGCAGTGCTCCAAAATAAACCAAACCACTTTGATCCTTTGAGTTGTCTTATGAAGTAATACTGTCCACCTATATGGTGCGCTTATAATATAATCGTCAAAAAATTACGCAACTTTATATGGTTGAATGCTTAAAAGTCAAATGTCCCCGCGTTAAAAATATGGAAGCTATTTTGAATTGCATGAACCATGGTAGCTCAGTCAGTAATGGAAACAATCTCGTAATCGGAAGGTTGTAGGTTCGAGACTCAAGCCGGCGAAAGATCCGCAGTTTTCAGTAATGGCGACTGGGGCAAGTAAAATAGATTCACAGTGTACATGTCCTCTAAGTTCCCAAACGATACTTTTGGAAGTGGCAAGTCGAGCCTGAGGGTTATTTTGCTTAGTTATTGCTGCTAAATGACGAGGATCCACTTTGCTCCTTGCCGAGCGATGGCCGAATGTTTAGGGTGCTGATCTTCCGTGCCGGAGTTCTAGGATTCAAATCCTACTGTGGCATAGATGTTCGTAGCCTTTCGGAATTGGCTTTAAGCAATAGGTCCAGGTCTCATTAGCCCTCATGTTGCAAAAAAGTAAGCAGCAGTGCTCAAAAATAAACCAAACCACTTTGTTCCTGTTGTCTTAGGAAGTAATACTGTCCACCTATATAGTGTGCCTATAATATAATCGTCCATAAATTACGCAACGTTATATAGTCGAATGCTTCAAAGTCAAATGTCACAGCTTTAAAAATATGGAAGTCATTTTGAATTGCATGAATCATGGTAGCTCAGCCAAAAATGGAAACCATCTCGTAATCGAAGGGTTGTAGGTTCGAGGCTCGAGCCGGCGAAAGATACGCAGTGTTCAGTAATGGCGTCTGGGGGAGGGGGGAGTGGTCACTGCTCCAAAACTACGAAAATCCACTTTGCTCCTTGACGAGCGATATTCTAATGGTTAGGGTCTTCGGTACCGGAGTTCGTGGGTTCAAATCCCACTGTAGCATGGATGTTGGTAGCCTTTTGGAATCGGCGTTAAGCAGTAGGTCCCGGTCTCATTAGCCATCGTGTTGCAAAAAAGTAGACCGTAGTGCTCCAAAATAAACCAAATCATTTTGTTTCATTTGTTGTCTTAGGCAGCAATACTATCCACCTATATGGTGAGCCTATAATATAATCATCAATAAACTAAGCAGCGTTATATGGTCGAATGCTTAAATTCAGATGTTCCCGCGTTAAAAATTGGAGGCCATTTTGAATTTCATGAGCCGTTGTACCTCAGAAAAAAATTAAGAAATTAAAAAACTTGAATTGTATGTTACGGATAATTATTGTGCTCTGTCTTTTTTTCTTTCTTTTTTCACTGCAGTAATGCTAATTTTACTGTAGACCGTTCTTTAGCCCTGAATTTATGTTAAGAGAAATATTCTGCAATAATAAATACTAGCAAAAAAATCTTTTAAAAGTAAATTGTCTTTCAAAAGTGATATAAAGGCTACATAATAACAATATATTTTACCATTTATTAGTACGAACATAGTTTTATAATAAGTTTACTCCACCAGTCATCTGACAAAATCATCTAGCCTAAATTTTAAGGTGAATACAGTGTTATTTCTATTTACGACAAATATATGTACTGAGAAAAGAGCAAATTTCGACTGTTAAGAAAAAGCTGAATTAGAAGAATGACGTAATTTTTAAGGCTGAAAGACTGTAATTTGCATTTAAGCTCAGTTACCGTCATAGTTTACTCCTTATTTGCTGTAATACTCACAGTTTTTTTTTATAAGAGTGCAGAATTCATGTTTACTGAGAACGTTGGTGAATTTTCATGAATTTTTTCAATGGTTACCAAAATTTGACAATTTATTTCACGATCAGTTTTTAATACACTTTTTTCCGTGATTCAAAATTATGCTATAAAAATAACTGCAAAAAATCTGTAATGTCATTTTATACCAAAATTTTTAGACCATTTGCAAGGATAGGCGTGCAGACTAAATTTACATTCATTTAATATGCAGTTTATAGTTTCAATATAAGTAGAAGAAATGAACCAAGAAAATTGTTACCAAAGAATGTCTCCTGAAACAAAATTCATATTATTTGTTTCATTTAATATCCACCAAATAATTTCAACATAAGTAGAAGAAATGAACCAAGAATGATTGTTATCAAAGAATGCCTCATGAAACAAATTTCATATTAATTGCTTCATTTAAAATCCACCTTATAATATCAACATAAGTAGGAGAAATTAACCAAGAATGATTGTTAGCAAAGAACGCCTCATAAACAAATTTCTTATTATTTGTTACATTTAATAGGCAGCTTCTAATTTCAATTTGAGTAGAAAAAATGAACCAAGAATAATTGTTAGCAAAGATTGCTTCGTGAAACCAATTTCTTATTATTTTTTTAATTTAATAGCCAGTTTATAATTTCAATACATGTAAAAAATAATGAACCAGGGGGAGGTATTAGCAAATAATGTCTCCTTAAACAAATTTCTTAGTCACCAAATTAATGTAAAACGAAAGGAATAAAAATATACATATTTGTTTGCGGAGGATTGTTCATTTATTTTACTTAGCTTTGTTCAAAATGACCATAGTCAATTATAACCTTCTATTCTATACATATTATAGAAAAACTAACTGGAAGTCTGGTGCTTTACTCCCCATCGAGTGACTCAGCCCCAATATATATATATATATATATATATATATATATATATATATATATATATATATATATATATATATATATATATAACCTATTTAGTTTTTCTTTACTTTTTCCAAGGTTTTTCTACCACTGCTTCTATGAATGTGCATAGCCAGGGGCATATTTACGGGAGGGAAAGGGTTCAGGGGAGGGGAGGTCTGAACCTTCCCCAAAATATTTTCAATGTAAACAATACAAGATTTTTTAAATATATGTACGTTATTAGCTTTTTCTGAAAGTGTTAAAATATTTTATTTTTAGGTGACAAATTTAGTATTACCTTCGGTGAATATGGGCATGACGCGGGTGAAGATTTAAACAAGGCGGTCTTAAAATCTAGAAGATTTAATTTGCTACTATAAAATGGTACTTCATAAACTACTGATTATGCCATACTGTTTTCGAATTTTATTTCCATACCAGATATGTAATTTTGTAAGAGAAATATTAAAAGGATATACCATAATTCCTTTCTCAATATTTTTTTTTATTTTCCTAGTTGTTCATAAAATTACTAAATTTCTTTATTTTCTTCTTATCTATATTCTTTTATTTATTCATAAAATTACTAGTAAGTTCTGGGGCGTAAATTAAATGTGCTTCAGTATTACTGGACAATTTTAAATCTTGTAAAAACTTGGAGAGTGAATTAAAAGACTCATTATGGTTGAAAATGTAGTTTTCAAGATACAACGAAATAATGTACAATGTTTTTGATCCACTTAATGACTTGCTTATTTATGCTTGCAAAACTATGGATGTATAAGATTCATGTATGTATGCATGTACCTTGAGTAATGAATTTTTTTATAAAACTGGAACTTCAATGTGCTTTGGATTAAAACTTTGAGTTCTCCCAGAAAAAAAAATTCTACCTACATCAAAGTGTATAGCCGTTCGAATCAGCGTAAATGTTAAGTCCCAATCTGATCAGTGCTCGTGTAGTAAAAAATAAAGCTCCCAATTGTAACAATAAGTTACATTCAGTTCAGCTTTTTTTACCTCTTCCCGTGAGCCATCGTCAAAGACATACAGAACAGGACCGGTGTGAACTATAAGAATCTTCAGACTTCTCCCAACCAATAGAAGGGTCCGTTGGTTTGACGGGATTCTGACCCCTCCGTTCTTAAGTGGACCCCTGTTTTTTCTCCTGGGGCAGTTTGATTTTTTTTAATTTTTTTAGAGGACAAGGCTGTCCTGTAACCAGAGAAGAGAAGAGGGTGAACGCTGCTAGTATCCTCTGCTTGCGGGATAGACATTTTTTGGAGCGACACGAGAAAAAGGAAAAAAGACGCCATTTTTTTTTAGGGCCGACACCGAGTCGAGGAGTTTTCGATATCTACAAATGATAAGTTGTATTTCAGTTGTATTCCTTAGGCATTTAATTGTATAAAATTATTTAATCAAAACATATTTGACCATGTATTTTTTAATGAGTATTAATTTCTTCTTTCTCAAACACTAGGCCAACATAACATTATTTTTGCACCAATCAACCAAGATTTTGAAAAATAAATTATTAGTATTCAAAATTGGGTTGTTAATTTTTAAATAAATTTCTCAGAAAAACTAGCATAGATTGCAAAATAAAATACTTAAAACTATCCACATATAGCATAAAATAGAAATATTTTAAATATTTTATTAAAGAGTAATACTGCAAACAGTTTACATTAAACTCTTACAATCAATTCTTTATTAGACATTTTATGAGACTTTTAAGGTAAAAACTTTGAAATGTTAACTTGGAAAACAGAGAAAAAAAAATTCATTTGAAACACTAAAAGCACTTTTATAGCTCTCTGAGAATTACTTATGTTTGTGGTTACTATAGCCGCTTTTCTGAAAGAGAAACATTTAAAAGCACTTATTTTTTTTACGTTTAATTGTTAGGTAGCATGATATACTAACAAAAAGACTCCATTTTAAACTTTTAGGGTTATTTATGATCAAAATTAGAAATGAATCTTGGCAGCGTATATCCTTTTTTTTACGGTATTACATGCTTAAACGCTTAAATAGTTAAAAGAAGCGTTGTTTGTTTTAACGGTATGTATTCTTTTTTTTTAGATCATTATAAAAGTACTAAATTTCCGCCAAAAAAGAACACACTAGCAAAAACGCAAAACTTTGCTTCTCGCTACGTTTAAACAACGCTTTCTTTTTTTTTGTCCCCCGGAGATTAATTCGTGCGAAAAGAGCATTCTGCTTAAGTGTAATGCTGCAAAAAGTGTGCTTTAAGCAAATCCCCCTTCTCTTAATTTTACAGTTGATTCCTTTCTCAATAACTCTTTTCTCTGTAAACAAAAATTTGTTCGAAAATAACTTTGCTCAAGAGATTTAAATCTGTGCCCAAACAACTTTAACAACAGAACAAACCATCGCGTTTTCCGTCAAATTAAACTCAAATTCATAAAACATGCTTCAGGGAGTACAAAGAACGTAGTGTGTGGACTCGGAAACATTAATTTACTGGAAGAGAATTCTGCTTTGCCCATCTTTCTCCCGCCACTCCTTTTCTACTTATTTAAATCAAAATGGAGCTTGAGATATATTCAAATATTCATACATATATTTATATTTCCCTCCCCCCTCAAAATACTAGAAAACCCTTCTTTATGCAAAACAACAAAATTATAAATAACTACTAAACCGTTGCGAATAAATAAAAATGCTGAAGAATAGCGCCACTAGTGAAATTTAAATCTTAAAATAAGAGAGATGCAATTTGTGAGTATTATACAGCGAAAGACCCCCACCCCCACCCCTTCTCTCCACTTTCCTCCCCCCCCCTCGATTCGTCGTTCTTTTTTCCATGCAGTCTATCCTTTAGTTATTGAAGTAGCAAGGAATGTTGGGGGAGAGAAAATCATTGATTGCTAGAGGCAGGTTTTAGAAGGGAGGGGTGGCTTTCAAGACATTCCACAGAAGCGCACCCCCTGTTTCGAATCTTTCTCCCTCGTATACGTTTTCGCAATTTTCTCCCCCACCCCAAGACAATGAAGTAAAAAAAATATGAAGAAAAAAAATTCTAGAGGGGAAGGGAAGTTTGACGGATACATACCGGCAATTGTTGAGTTATAATACAGTCTTGAGATTAATGAAAAAGCAAAAGAAAATAGCCGGGAGGAAAGTTTTTTTTTTTTTACTATTCTTTTTTTAACGATGCTTACTTGTTGCCAGCTTCAGGGTAGAAAAAATCAAGACGTATTTCTAAAAAAAAAAAAAAAAAAAAAAAGATAGAATAATTTCCTCCCTGCAATTTTTTTTTTTTTTATGTTTTAAAGTAGGGTTTCTCTTCTATTTTTCTTTTTCGACTAGGAAAGTATGCATAAAGAAGTCTTCACAAATGCAGTGGATTTTCATGAATTTTTTGTAAGCTAATCTGCTTAGCGAGACACTGTTAAAGCGGTCATCATTTTGATGGGTGTAAAATTTAATGGCAAAAGTTTTAGAGATACATTATAGCCGCATTTTTTCCTCGGTGTCAGTTTTTGGCAAAGGAAAAAATGTTGAAAAAAAAATTGCTTCCTTATTTAAAAGAAAACAGATATTTTCTACGAATTATTCTCAAAAATGAAAGTGTCGCTCTTCTTTTTTTTTTTTTTACCCCCCCCCCCCCCCCCCCCCCCCCCCCCCCCCCCCCCCCCCCCAACATTTTTTTTTTTTTTTTTTTTTTTTTTTTTTTTTTTTTTTTTTTTTTTTTTTAAGGCAATGAAAGCTTTCAAACGTAAGGCTTGATAGAAATGTCCATTGTTTAAAGTAATGTTAAGTACATCGTAAATTATGCCTCCGAATGGAGGCGAAGTAATCACCGAAATATTGAAATGAGAAATATTGATTTATGATACACATGGAAGCTTCAGCTTTAGTGAAATATGGAAGAATAATTATTCATGTCTCCCTGGAGTTTTCGTTTCTTGGTATTTGTCGCTTACAACGTCTGCAATTTGTTAACTGTCTCTTGAGATAATATTCATCAGCATTATGGAAGTAAACACGCGAAAAAGTATGCGATTGCAAATCCATATCCATTAAATTTCAAATAAGGCTCAGAAACTGCAAAGGTGACCAAAACTACACAAACTAACACAAATGTGACGTTAGAAATTATTAAATTTTCTCCATTACGCAGCAGGAATTAACCTAAAATTAAATCTATTCGTGCATGTGCAATATTATGCAAATATCATCCATCTACTTATTTTTATTTCAATAGGTGGTACTATTTAGAGGATATGAGTAATATTTATTTAATGCCCTCTATTCTTGTTATGTTTAATTTCCCAAATAATCGTAAAATGTTTAAAACGAAGAAAAAGAACCTAATTTAATGAGGGAGTCTATAATAAATTTTAAAAAAAGTGCTGCAAATGAATAAATAAAGTCAGCTTTTTTATTTTATTATTATTATAAAAATCTTTATGAAAATTATTATGAAATAAATAATTATGAAAATTATTATGAAAAACTTATTTCATAATAAAAAAATATCCAATTTCACCTAATTTTAGTAATTTTTTTATTATTTCAATATGTTTTCCTCTCAAGGCATGACTATTTATTGGATTTACTTTACACAGCTGTCTCTCACTCTCTCACCCGTTCTCCTTCTCTCTCTCATATGCATATATATATGCATATATATACGTATATATATATATATATATATATATATATATATATATATATATATATATATATATATATATATATATATGTGTGTGTGTATATATATATATATATATATATATATATATATATATATATATATATATCCATATACTATATATATATATATGTACACACACACACATATATATATATATATATTTATATATATATATATATATATATATATATATATATATATATATATGCGTGTGTGTGTATATAGTCCAGCAATTCTAATATCTACTGGAATCAATAATTATTGCCCCTATTCTTTTACTTGCCTGGGCTACTGGGCAAGGAGAATCTTAAACAGTTAGCAGCAATAAGTAATATTGCAGTCGGACCACATTGCAAAGAAGTACAATTTTGAAAACAACTTAAATCGTTTTTGAGGAGCTGCTCAAAAGATATCTTTGCCAGTCAACGACAGACAAAACAATCATACGAAAAACACTTTGCTGTCACAGAGGTGTGCCCCAGAGAGGGATAGATAGAATTTTCCCAAGGAACAAGCAAGTTAGTCATCGAATTAAACTGTTAGATCAGAGGAAAATCACAATTACAGCAATGAAACCACTGACAATGAAATCATATTTTACAGCATTTGCCATCGGCAGCTGTAAAATGTGCTGAATGAACAGAAAATTTAAATCTATTGAAGAGAAAGCTTTGGGAAATGTGTAGGAATAATTTTAAGTCGAGGACACTTTGTTGATTAATACATTTTTGTGGCTGGGCAAACAGATTTTAACGAATTATAGTGGAAGAGAGGAGGGTTTTAAAAATATATTAAAGTGAAATAATTATGACATATATATTAGTTTTGAAAATGGAGTTTTAAAAATTAAGGGAGTTATATTTAAAAATTAGTGAAACTATTTAAAGATCACGTAAAAGGAGAGAGACGCACCCTCGAGTGGATGTACACACCGAAAACAAATTAATGCGAGAGGACATCAAGAAGAAAAGGTTTACGCAAGCAAGTTTTTGGCGCACTTTGGAGTGAGCAGCTGGGCTGGGCAACACCCTCTACGCTAGTTGACGAGTAATTGAACAAAGGAGTATATTTAATAGCGTAGCCAAAGCTGAACGAAAGGACTGGATTTAATAAGCATATTCTAAAAAGGAGAAAAAATTGTGATTATTTTCCTACATTACTGACCCTTACATTATCCCCCTTCAGGTTGACGTGTGTTAATGTAATGGTCATTATCACATGTCATAACAACTTAGTTTAAGACATTATCACACGTCAACTGAACGAGAATAAATCGGTTGAAAATTTTATGCTGTAACACAAAAAAATCACATATTTAAGAAATCCGCACAAAATTGGGCGGCATTTCTTGTTTTACAGTAAAAAGGTTTAAACCAATTTATTTTGGTTCAGGTTAACGTGTGATAAGGCCTTTAATCGGTTGAACATTTTTTGCTCTAGCACGAGAAATCCACGTATTTCTCAACTGGAAAAAGAATTCTAAGCTGAATCTGCTGCTCTTTCAACACTCACATGTTGATGTCTAATAAGGCATTAACGGAACACAGTAAGCAATGCTAGTGAACTCACGCAGAAACAGGTGTTTAGCATTTAATGAAAGATTTTTTTCCCTTTGTTCATTATTCTAGAAATATCTGGAAATATAATTCAAACACGATGCATTACATTATTAATAAAAAAATATTTAATAAAATCGTAGTATGAATTTTATTTCCTTCAATATTTCATTATATTTAAAAATTAAGGGAGTTATATTTAAAAATAAGTGGAACTATTTAAAGATCACGTAAGAGGAGAAAGACACAACCTCGGGCGGTTGTACACAGCGTATACAAATTAATTTGGAAGAACATCAAGAAGAAAAGGTTTACGCAAGCAAGTTTTTGACACACTTTTCAGTGAGAAGCTGTAAGTTGGAAGCATGAATTGAGTCCAAATCTCGTAATATAAAGTATTTTTACAGTTTCATAAATTATGAAGTCAGTTAATTGAATTTAACAGCCCCTATTGTTTGATAAAACAAAAAAGAATTATTCCAAGGTATGCTATTTCAGTTCTGAAGGATGCCTTATTTTAAGAAAATTTTGAATGTAATTATAACTCGAAAAATATCAGATATAAACAAACGTTAACTAGTTTAAAAGTTTTTCTTAGCTTGCTAATGCATCTACGGTTTTTATTCAAGCTGTATCTTATTGAATTTTCTAGTAGAATGAAATGTCTGTGAGACAACTACCTATTTACTCTAATCACACAGCTTTTCATCTATTTAAAACACCCGATAGGATATTTTTGAAACATTCGAATTTTAAATTCGTTCTTTAAAAATTACTTCCTTTAACTGAATTTTTTAGAGTATTCTGCTAAAAAAAAAAAGAGAGAAAAGAAATTTCTTAGGGCAACTTTGAAACCCGTGATCAAAACACAAAAAGAAAGAGAAAAATCCTAAACAATAATCTTTTTAACTGAAGACAAAATAAATTGCAACGAAACAGTTCGTGTTACTTGCTTGAAGCATGTGCTAAAAGAAAAAAGTCAAAAATATCAAACTCAAGAAGGTAGTTTTTCAGATGTACACTTTTGAACTTCCGCCAGTCAATTCCTTCTGAAAACTCTAAGAAAATATATATATAAAAGAAAAAAGCATGGGGAACCTAAAAATGTTCGTGCTTTTCAATTATCGCAAATCAATCGCTTAGGGTAAAAAAAAATAACAGTTCAGAAAATTTTTTTTAAAAGAAGTGAAAACTTCTTAGAACTTAGTTGTGATATGAAGTGAGAGGAAAAGTGAGGTGAAATCGAAGTTGGAGACAGGGTAAAGATATCCTTTCCATTTAGGCCCATTTTTACTTTAAAGAATACTGCAGAATTTATTTAAAGGAAAAGGCTTTTATTATAGGTTTTCTATGAATAAAAACATTTAATATGTACAATAAAATACATATTTGAGAATAGAAGAAATGATATTTTCATCAAATAATTCAAGTATTTTTAAATGTTAAACAATCAATTGCAAAATTTAAATTTACATATAAACGACCTAAAATTTTAAAAAGTCCATAAAGATACATATAGCAAGTAAAATTCATATAAATTATTCGTTTTTCTAGCATGCGGTATAAAAAATGGTTAGAATACTTTAATATTTTTAATTTAAGTTTGTTATAGAATATATATATATGTGTGTGTGTGTGTGTGGTTAAATTATTTATATATGACATGGAAGGGTGGTTAAGGCATGGAAGACACATTTCATTTCATATAAAAAACTTATTTATTGTCATCCTTTGTCCATAGCTTTGCAATTAGATACCCTGTTCTCATACTTACAACGACAAGCGTGGAGGATGTTATCAGCCCGAGTTCCGATTAGAACTACACTTTTTTGCTACCTAAGCAAAAACTCCTATATCTATGCGTCGGCTTTTATCTGTGTAGGTATGTGTCTTTATCCTATTAATTAACGTTATTTTCTAACTTTTTTATTAAAAACTCTTAATTCTTAAATTTTTAATGACACACATATATATATAGTATATATATATATATATATATATATATATATATATACATATATATACATATATATATATATATATATATATATATATATATTGTATGTATATATATGTATATATGTATATATAATATATATTTGTATATATATGCATATTATTTATAGATATATATATTTATATGTATATATAATATATATTATTATATATATATGTATGTGTGTGTGTATAGGCATGGTACCCTTGGCATATATACGAAGCGAATTTTATCAGCCGAGTTTTCTTTTAAAAATTGGCAATACTCTATAGAACGCAGATATAGACTCCTATAGATAGACGGCAACGATATATCTTTATGGCTGATGTGTTATAATATTCTAATTTTATTATTTTAATTCCTAGACACCACCATTTATATAATATATAAATATTTATATATAAATATATATATATATATTATATATATATATATATATATATATATATATATATATATATATATATATATATATATATATATTATATATATATATATATATTATACACATATATATATATATACATATATTTATATATATATATATATATATATATATATTATATATACACATATATTTATATATATATATACACATATATATATTATATATATTACACAAACAATTTATACAATATTTATATACACATATATATATATATACACATATATAATATATATATACAACAATATTTTATATGTTACACACATATATATATATACATATAATTGTATACATATATATATATAATATATATATACATACATATATATATATATATATATATATATATATATATATATATATATATATATATATATATATAAGACATGTTTTTTTAAGGAACAACCATTTTGATTTTTTTTAATAACTTGGAGAAACTTCCCTGTTAAGCTTTCGTACATACAACACTGCGGAAATTGTTGACCATTTCACTATAGGAGCATCACATAGGTGGACAACATTGTTCCCTAAGGCGAGACAAACACACAAAGTGGGTCCTTGTAATTTAGTATTTAAAATGTCTCAGACAATTCAATGCCCCGTCGACTGTGAAACACTCTCTGTCATTCCATCTCCTTTTTCTAAAGCAAAAGATGGGAAGGTGACTGAAATTCCACTGCTGATCAACGGAATGCATGAAGAAAACGTTGAGAGAATAGATGCTAAGAGAACATATTGTTGTTGTTGTTGTTTTGTGCTACTTGGTCAAACCAAGCACGATTGAGCCATACGCTACTCGTATTAAAGCAAAGGGGTGCGCCTTTCGTTTTAACGAGCACTTCAAGGGTGAAAGTGCGACTTCTTGCTCAAGTGGGTCTTCGTAATTTTGAATCAACAACCAAGCAGAAGACCCATAGGCTTGGTTTTGTAGCCCCAGAGATATTGATTGAAAAATTGGAGGACATTGTGACCAAGAACATATTTTACATGTCCCAGTCACCATTAAAGAACACGACGGATCTTCACCGCAATTCTTCAGTTACTAGAGCGTTGCCATTGCCGAATGAGCTACCGCGGATCTAAGAGAGCGTGTTAGAGCACTTAAAGATGGCTTCCTGAATGAACATGATGAAAAGCGACGTGAACGATTTTCTGTCATTACTAAAGAATTTGCTCAGAAAGAGTATCAGGATATTCCAGAGAACATACGCTTTAAGATTAAGTTTCAAGGTGTACCTGTTATGGAATTGTGACACATTTACTACAACTATGTCTCAATATCGAAGTATTTAAAATATTGACCTAATGAAAAACATCAAGTTTTAAAACTATAAGCATATAGCTAGGCAACAAATTCCTATGAGAATTTGTTGGTTCTACTATACCACAAGAATCTTGATATTGGTGGAGATTATGTTAAAAAGTTAATCTGCGGTTTCCACGTTAAAATAGAATTATTAAAATAATACATATGTATGTTTTTGTTTTCAAGACTGCACTTACTTAAAAAAAACAACTCTAGTACACGATTCAAGGCTTTTTATGACAAAGTGGTATCTGGATTAAAAATTTTCCTTAGGGACCAAGAGATTTAAATTCCTTAAGCGAGAAAACGTCTTAAACTTTACATATTAATCGATTTGGAATTTTATTAATATCAAAAACACTAATAAAAGTTTGATGATTTTAAGCGAATCTTGCCCCAAATGTGTCTCATGATTTTCAAAACTACGAGTGCAGATAAATATTTTGGAATTCCCTTTTTTAGAATTCATTTTCTCAAGCACAATTCTCCGTATGAGTGTATTCTACCCCACTTTCAAATATCCCTGTTCTAAACAAAAACACACAACATTTTGAAATTAGGAAGATCATACTGCCGAGTCCCTGAAAAATCGAATATTTTTGCACCAATGACGATACTAAATATTAAACAAGAGGATTATTGATGTATTCTCCGTTATTCCAAGTAGGTTCGGACCCAATTACTTCGGATAATCGAGGTTCTGTATATATATATATATATAAATATATATATATATATATATATATATATATATATATATACAATATGTATATATATATATATGTGTATATATACAATATGTATGTATATATATATATATATATATATATATATATATATATATATATATATATATATATATATATATTGGATTCTTGATGAGTCAGGGTTAGCAAAATTCAAAGCGAGTAAAGTTTATTTTCTCTTAAACTATCGATCCGATTTTAAAATAAAATGGTATAAATAGGTTTCATATCACAGCGAAAAGTACTGTCGTCTTTAAAACGTTCGAAATTCACCCCTTCCCCCCTTTTCGAGCTTTTAATGCCAATATTTCAAGCACTATTTCCCCGGTTAAGAGTACGCGTTTAAATTTATCACTTAATAAATAGATAAAAATAACATTTTTTCTAGAGTTATGTCGTCATTCCTTTAACCATCTCATTTAATGATTTCTTATTTTAAATTATTTAAATATCGTCTGCATTATTTTCATACCTTTTATCACTGAACTTAGATATTACACACATAATTTTCTTTTATATTTGGCTTTAATAATAGATTAGGTACATATGTGATAATTTTAAATTGAATCCTCGATTATTTTTTGCTGCAATGAAAATTTTATTACCGGTATTAACAACAAATTATTTTCGTAAAAGTATAGGAGTCTAGTTCATGGACTAATAAATATCTGGCTTTTAAGTTATATATCTTTGAAAATTCAGAAGTTTGTTCGTTTGTGTGTTTGTTTTTTATGCATAACCACACGGTTTGACTAAATGAATTCAACGGGATTCTAAACTGCATTCACAGTATCGGGAGACTTTAGAGTAGTATGAAGTTAAACAAATTATTGAGCTTGTACTAGATAATTCTCAGTCAAACAACAAACCATTTTTTACCTGCCTCATAGATTGCTTTACAATTCTGGAAAATTAAAGATTTTAAATTTATAAAAAATGACTATGAAAAATGTTTAGAAATCTATGTTTATCTTAAGTAACAAAAAACTTAACAATGTTCGAATACGGCAGTATTATATCTTTAAAAGAATGCCTTAAAAATGAGAAACAGACGTACGTTTGGTTAGGTTTGGTGTGCTATGGTCTACTTTTATGCTGCTCAAATGTTATTGAGGCCGGGACCTACTGTTTAAAGTTGATTCCAAACAGCCACGAACATCCACGTTAGCAGTGAAATTCGAAATAGTGGACTTCGGTACCGAAGAGCCATCGCCTTTCTACTTGGGCATCGTCCAGCTTTGCTTATGGGAATAAAAAAATTTAAATAAATCACTGTACGAAAGCTATCTCGTGATTTGTGCCTAGATTTGTAATATACTTCAAGAGCATTCAATATTTTTTGTACGTTTTATAGTTGATAATTTTTTGTAAATACGGAGGGGGGTGTTTCTTTCCTTTAATAGTATTAGTCTCTACAATGACTCAGAGTTTTTGGCTATTTTTTTATGGAAGCATCATAAAGGGGGCCAACATTGCACCGTATGGGGAAACAAGACAAATACATCAAAAGCTTACTCCCGGAATCGATTCCAAGCCCATCGGTTGGAAGTACAGTACGTAACCACTATACAATACGGAGGGCTTATACTTCATATTAAAGTCACATGTATTCTGTTTAAGAATTTTCACTGTTTCTTTCCTTTATCTGATAAATATAATAATTCAAGGAATTGCGATACATTTTCTGCTAATGAACTTCGACATTTTGCTCATCTTAACTAAATGATACTATTTATCACCACTATGTTTTATGTTTACTGTAGTGAAGCACTCCTAGCCCATCGGGAGTGTTTCATCAGGTGGGAGCACAACATGCTAATCACTATACAATCTGGGTGGCTTATATAAAGCCATATGTATTTAGCTTAAGGATTTATCCTAGTTATTTTCTTTATCTGATAAATATAATAGCATAAGGAGTTAGGATATATTTTCGGCTAATCAATTTGTACACTTATTTCAATTTAATGATACTATTTATCCCCACTATGTATTACATTTACTGTAGTGAAGCACTCCTAGCCCATAGGGTGGAAGCACAGTACACTAACCACTATACAATCTGGGTGGCTTATATAAAGCCATATGTATTTAGCTTAAGGATTTATCCTAGTTATTTTCTTTATCTGATAAATATAATAGCATAAGCAGTTAAGGATATATTCTCTGCTAATCAATTTATACACTTATTTCAATTTAATGATACTATTTATCCCCACTATGTATTACATTTACTGTAGTGAAGCACTCCTAGCCCATAGGGTGGAAGCACAACACACTAACCACTATACAATCTGGGTGGCTTATATAAAGCCATATGTATTTAGCTTAAGGATTTATCCTAGTTATTTTCTTTATCTGATAAATATAATAGCATAAGGACTTAGGATATATTTTCGGCTAATCAATTTGTACACTTATTTCAATTTAATGATACTATTTATCCCCACTATGTATTACATTTACTGTAGTGAAGCACTCCTAGCCCATAGGGTGGAAGCACAACACACTAACCACTATACAATCTGGGTGGCTTATACTTCATATTAAAGCCACATGTATTGTTTAAGAATTTATCCTAGTTATTTTCTTTATTTGATAAATATAATAGCATAAGGACTTAGGATATATTTTCGGCTAATCAATTTGTACACTTATTTCAATTTAATGATACTATTTATCCCCACTATGTATTACATTTACTGTAGTGAAGCACTCCTAGCCCATAGGGTGGAAGCACAACACACTAACCACTATACAATCTGGGTGGCTTATATAAAGCCATATGTATTTAGCTTAAGGATTTATCCTAGTTATTTTCTTTATCTAATAAATATAATAGCATAAGCAGTTAAGGATATATTCTCAGCTAATCAATTCATACACTTATCTCAATTTAACGATACTATTTATTCCCACTATGTGTTACATTTACTATAGTGAAACACTCCTAGCTCATCGGAAACACAACACACTAACCACTATACAATCCGGGTGACTTAAGCTTCATATTAAAGTCACATGCATGCAGCCTAAGAATTTGTCCTAGTTCTTTTCTTTATCTGATAAATATAATAATTCTAGGAATTATGATATATTTTCTGCTAATCAATTTATACACTTATCTCAACGATACTATTTATCACTACTATGTGTTACATTTACTGTAGTGAAGCACTCCTATTCCATCGGGTGGTAGTACAACACGCTAACAACTATACAATCTAGGTTGCTTATACTTTATATTAAAGCCCTATATATTCAGCCTAAGAATTTGTCCTAGTTCTTTTCTTTATCTGATAAATATAATAATTCTAGGAATTATGATATATTTTCTGCTAATGAATTTGGACACTTGGCTCATCTTGAATTAATAATACTATTTATCACCACCATGTGTTACATTTACTGTAATGAAGCATGTAGTATTAAAAAGAGCACACGAATACAATCATTTCAAAGGATACTGAGCGTGAATAGCAGTAGTTTTCCAAGGGGAACAACATTATGCTTTAAATAAAATAGCTCATGTGATAAATTACTCATTCTTGCGTTACAGTCCTCGCCAACATTTCACTCACGAGTCACAAGCAGAAGTATTAAAATGACAATGCTTCCGGATCAGAACTAAAATAATTTTATTTCTAACTAGCCTCTTTATGACCAGCCTGGATATGTATAATTAGTGACATCACGCGATCTTTTGAATGAACTTTTGAAGGTTATCTTAATTTCAGATAAATTATGACATATAAAAGCGATGTATTTGGCAATCTTTAACTATTTATCTTAGATTCTCTTAATAGAAAAAGTATGATTTCTTTTTTGTTTATTATAAGCGCATTCTATAGCCACTGTGCTTTCAGAAAAGGAAACTGAAAATCAAACCCAGGCCAGTGTTAAGCGGCAAGAAGATGTGAAAAAATTAGCCGAACACCAGTATCGAAATCTCGAGGTAATATCGAAGAACTTCGCGCTAACGAAATTTCCATTTAGCATGGGTCTATACCTGCCATTTTGATTTCACTCACTCAATGTTCACTTATCGGGAAAATAAAACCCCCTATCGCTGGCTCGTATTAAAGAATTCTTTAAAAAATATATACTACGTGATAGAACAATAAATTCTTTAGGATAACAGTGATAAGTAAAACGAAAATATCTTATAGTCCTTTTAAGGAATGGATGGCTTCAAAGCATCGAATTGCCTCTTGCATATTTTTAAAAAGTAAATTTTGTGTGAATTTTAAAATATTCTAGTTTACAAGGGTTTATAAAAATATACTTCTACATTAACAATTTTTTTGGCATACTTTTTAGGTCCTTACATATTACACTGTAACAGTAGTTTCTAGTTTAAACACAATGTAAAATGTTTCATGGAATAATATTTGCCTTTTTTTGGTGGGGAATGGAGATGCACAAACGCTTTCAGAGAGCTTTGATTTAAAAGTATGTATGGAAATTTATATATCGTATTTGCTTATGGACACTGGAATGTTTGAGTTCGTAAAAATAGATTTACACAGTAAGTATATTCTCTCTTGTTATATGCTTGTTTCTACAAAGTTATCTTGCAGATCTTTCGAACTGTGGATTGAGACTTTAAAGAGTGTTATAAAGCAAATGTTGAGTTTCAAGGATTAAAATTTGACGCAATGAATTCAAATCTTTACTTTATTTTCATAAGTATAATCCCTTTTTTTTGTGTAGTTATACTATTTTTAATAAATCTGAGAATAAAGGGGATTTAACATCTTCGAAGATTTTAAGTAAGTAGCGCTTTAAAAATAATAAATATACAAGTGTACATTTTTAGCATCAATTTTGGTTTCACGAAAAAGCCTGTTCTTTAATAGACTTTTTATTATATTGAACACTAATATCACGGCATTTGTTGTATTGTAGAACTAGCATTGAAACTCCATCCTCGTCAAAATCTGCCGCTTGGCTAAGAACTGACTAAACGTTTGGTTTTGTATCCCTCAGTCAACACATTTGGTTCCCAGAGTGAGACAAATTTACGGTAATATAAAAGGGCATAGTATCTTTAAAATTTCAAAGAATTACAAAGATTACAAAGACTTTTATCCGAGAAAATATGAAGTTTTAAAAACTAAATCTCTTACATTTATAATAATTAAAAACAATATTATGCGTTGTACATATTATACATACATGAATAAATGCGAATAAGTTTAATTCATATAGCCCCTATTTATTTATTTAAAATTTTCATTTACTTATTTAAAATTTTTATCATAGTCAAAATACCTAAACATTTCTGTACATTATAAAGAAACAGCATTAAATATTTAGTACAAGTTTCTGAATTATAATGCTATTCTAACAGGAAATAAGAGATTTGAAAAAAAAATTTTCAATTTTACAACTCCTCTTCAACCTCCACTCAAAATACAGTTTTAAATTAATTTTACAATTTACACTAAATCACAAATTTGTGATGAAAATCACACTCAGTTTATTTAATTTGTGATTAAGTGAATGTTTCAGTCTATTTAGTATGAATGTTATGTGTTTTCTTTGTTAATTCAATTAGATTTTAAATATTCAATTTTTGTAAAATTTTTCCTCAAAATGTTGTTTTTGTTTATGTATCAATTTGTTGAGTTACGATCCCCTCGCCAGATTTCAAACGCCACGCTGCAAGCACACCACGCACGCAAGCTGCAAGCACGCCAATTTCGCCAAATGTGGTTGAAGCACCAACAAGATCCATGATTAGAAACAGGAGAGTGGGCTAAGAAGAGGAGTTGAAAAAGCACGGGAATTTTATGTATCTCTCTATCATTTTTATTATATATATATTTTTTTAATGAACTATAATATAATGACATTAAATACAATGTTATGCTTAAAAGATCCTATTAAATTACTTCAGTTTCTAAAATATCCCTAATGTAATCAATACAAGCTTGAGAGGAACAAATGAGGTAAGAAGACAGCCTCTTAAATCCCCATACTTGCTTTTAATTACGGACCAATCGATGTTATCCTTTGCCAGGCAAGCCTCCGTTCCATGGAATCGTTCCAGAGGTTGGATCACTAATATAGTAGTATTTATAAGCTTATGACATCCAGAAATGTCATAATGTAAAAAACGTTAAATTTTGCTTAAACCTTTTACATTGGCTGTACAGGGTGATTACCGTTTTAATTTTTGTTTCAAAACTTTCCTTTTAAGCTGGGTTGTATTAATTATTTAAGAGTCAAATAATTATGGTGAAAATAAGGCATTATTTTAAAATAATTATCCATTCCCATTTCTTTTCCTGGGGTGGAAATAGGTTTTAAAAGGTTATACCTCACTTAATAATCGTATTAGGCAAAAAAATCTGTATTTATGGAAAAGAAGGATATTAAAAAAGCTATTTTTATTCTTTCAAAATACCTTCAACCAGCCAACTTCACATAAAGTTTTAAGCAAGGTCTATTTTTGAAACATTAAATAACAAACATTTATATTAATATTGTACATATAAAGCTAATTATGAGTTTGAATGGGATTTAACCATTGGAAATGCACTTAAAGATCTTCAAAGTAGTGAAATACGTGACTTTTATCCGAGAAAATATGCTGTTTAAAACGGGTTTAAAAACTAAATCTCTTACATTTATAATATTAAAAACAATATTATACGTTGTACATATTATACATACATGAATAAATGCGAATAATTTTAATTCCTATTACCCCTATTTATTATTCATTTATTTAAAATTTTTAACATAATCAAAATACCTAAACATTTCTGTACATTTATCAAGAAACCGTATTAAATATTAGTACAAGTCTCTGAATTATAATACTATTTTAACAGGAAAAAAGAACGGGAATTTTTATGTATCTCTCTATCATTTTTATTATATAATTTTTTTTGCTTAATGAACTATAATATAAGCTGATTCTAAAATACAATGTTATGTTTAAAAGATCCTATTAAATTACTTCACAGTTTCTAAAATATCCCCTAATGTAATCAATACAAAGCTTGAGAGGAACAAATGAGGTAAGAAGACAGCCTCTTAAATCCCAACTTGCTTCTAATTAAGGAACAATCGATGTTATCCTTCGCCAGGCAAGCCTCCAGTCCATAGAATCGTTCCAGAGGTTGGATAACTAATATAGTAGTATTTATAAGCTTAGGACATCCAGAATATCATAATGAAAAACCGTTAAATTTTGCTTAATTCTTTTACATTTGGCTGTACAGGGTTTTACCGTTTTAATTTTTGTTTCAAAAACTTTCCTTTTAAGCTGGGTTGTATTAATTATTTAAAAATCAGATAAGTATGGTGAAAATAAGGTACTATTTAAAAATAGTCAAGATGAAAAAGATTATCAAACTTATAGTCAAGAGGATCCATTCTAATTTCTTTTCCTGGTGGAAATAGGTTTTAAAAGGTTATTTCTCACTTAATAATCATATTAGGCAAAAAATCTGTATTTACAGAAAAGAAGGGATATTAAAACAGCTATTTTCTTCTTTTAAAATACCTTCAACCAGCCAACTTCACATAAAGTTTTAAGCAAGGTCTATTTTTGAAACATAAAATAACAAACATTTATATTAATATTGTACATATAAAGCAAATTATGAGTTTTGAATGGGATTTAACCAGTGGAAATGCACTTAAAGATCTTCAAAGTAGTGAAATACGTGACTTTTATCCGAGAAAATATGCTGTTTAAAACGGGTTTAAAAACTAAATCTCTTACATTTATAATATTAAAAACAATATTATACTTTGTACATATTACACATACATGAATAAATGCGAATAATTTTAATTCATAATACCCCTATTTATTCATTTAAAATTTTTATTCATTTATTTAAAATTTTTAACATAAATCAAAATACCTAAACATTTCTGTACATTTATCAAGAAACCGTATTAAATATTGAGTACAAGTCTCTGAATTATAATACTATTTTAACAGGAAAAAAAGCACGGGATTTTTATGTATCTCTCTATCATTTTTTAATTATATATTTTTTAATGAACTATAATATAATGACATTAAATACAATGTTAACTTAAAAGATCCTATTAAATTACTTCACAGTTTCTAAAATATCCCCTAATGTAATCAATACAAGCTTGAGAGGAACAAATGAGGTAAGAAGACAGCCTCTTAAATAACATGCTTGCTTCTAATTACGGACCAATTCGATGTTATCCTTCGCCAGGCAAGCCTCCATTCGATTGAATAGTTCCCAGAGGTTGGAATCACTAATATAGTAGTATTTATAAAGCTTATGACACACAGAATATCATAATGAAAAATGTTAAGTTGAGCTTAGTTCTTTTATTTGGGATGTACAGGGAGATTGCAGTTTTAATTTTTGTTTCAAAACTTTCCTTTTAAGCTGGATAGTATTAACCATTTAAAAATCAGATAAGTAACGGTAAAAATAAGGTATTATCCCCTATATAATAATTATAATAATAGCATAAGTTATCTGTACGTCTGTCCTCCAATTTATGAAGCGGTTTGGATCTGGAATGGATAGAGGCATCCATTCAAAGCGAATAAAGTTTATCTTCTCCTAAAACGATCGATCCTATTCCAAAATAAATGTTGTATAAAAATAAGCTTCATATTACAGCAAAAAATACTGTCGTCTTTAAAACGTTCGAAATCCAACCCTTCCCTCCTTTTCGGAGCGTTTAAATGCCATTATATTTCAAGCCCTATTATCCCCGGTTAAGAGCAGGCGATTTAAATTTATCCATTTATTACTTAATAAATAGGTAAAAATAACAATTTTTTCTAGCATTGTGACGTCATTCCTTTAAGCATCTCATTTAATCATTTCATATTTTAAACTATTTAAATATCGTCTACACTATTTTAATATCTTTTATCACTGAACTTAGATATTACATAAATGATTTTCTTTTATATTTGGCTTAAATAATAGATTAGGTACATACGTGATAATTTTAAATTTAATCATCAATTATTTTTGTTGCAATGAAACTTTTATTACCGGTATTAACAATAAATTCTTTTCATATAAGTCTAGGAGTCTATTTCACGGACTAATAAATATCTAACTTTTAATTTATATATATTTGGAAATTAAGAAGTTTGTTCTTTTGTGTGTTTGTTTATTATACATAACCACACGGTTTGTCTAAATGAATTCAATATGATTCTAAACTGCATTACAGGATCGGAAGACTGTAGAGGAGTATGACGATAAATAAATTATTGAGAGTGAACCAGATAGTTCTCAGCCAAAAAACAAACCATTTTTTACCTGCCTCATTGGGTACTTAATAGTTCTGAAATATTAAAAATTTTACTGATCTCGTCATATGATGGGCTATATGCTAGTTTAAAAATAATTTATAGTCTAACATGATCCATTCCCATTTCTTTTCTTGGGGTGGAAATAGGTTTAAAAGATTATTTCTAACTTAATAATCATATTAGGCAAAAATTCTGTATTTATGGAAAAAGAAGGGATATTAAAACAGCTATTTTCTTCTTTCAAAATACCTTCAACCAGTCAACTTCACATAAAGTTTTAAGCAAGGTCTATTCTTGAAACATAAAATAACAAACATTTACATTGATATTGTACATATAATGCAAATTATGATTTTGAATGGGATTTAACCATTGGAAATGTATTTAAAGGTCTTCAAAGTAGTGAAATAAGTGACTTTTATCAGAGAAAATATGCTGTTTAAAACGGGTTTAAAAACTAAATAACTGTCATTTTATAATATTAAAAACAATATTATACGTTGTACATGTTATACATAATGAATAAATGATGAATAATTTTGATTCATATTATCCTATTTATTTCTATATCTCGTTGAAACGGAAGTCTGGATATGAAGTCTTTTATTATTACTTACTATTTGTAAATGTTTAAGACCTATATTTGTATCTAATGGTGTTTTTTTTAACTGCTACACTTTGAATAAGCATGCACAATGCAAATATTTTTAATTAACATTTTTTAAAGAACAATATTATACGTTGTACATATTATACATACAGAAATAAATACGAATAATTTTGATTCATATGACCCCTATTTATTTCTATAGCTAGTTAAAACTGAAGTATAAATATAAAGTCTTATATTATTACTTACTGTTTGTAAATGCTTACGACCTATATTTCGTATTTAATAGTGTTTTTTTTAACCACTACACTTTGAACAAACATGAATAATATAGATATTTTTAATTGACATTTTTTAAAGAAATTATAATTTAGTTTAATTATAAGTTACTTAAATGTACAGTTATCGCAAATATAAAATACTTTTAGATATGAATGTAATTTCAAAAATATCTTTATTAATGTGTCAAAAAAACTAAGGAAATTTTTTCTAAAAAAAATTTTTAAGTAAACTAAATTTTTATGCAGATTAAATAGCATTTTAATATTTAATTGTATATTCAGTCACAAATACTAAACAAAATTGCTTAGAGTAATAAATTTTTTAATTGTTTAATATATAATAATAACATTGAAGAGATACAGTAAATATTAATATATCATTACCAAAATCTTAAAAATTGTGTTTGTAAATTCTTTCACAAAACTAGCTGATACATTTAGCTAAAAGATTATGAACTTTCTACTTGCATCCACTCATGTGCATTGAACTTTATTTTCCAAAAGCTGGTCTTCTTTCTTTTCTGTGAATAGAGAATTTAAGCTATAGCTTTAGGTTTAGCTATAATGTATCATCTAGAACTATCTGATGCATTTAGCTAAAAGATTATGAACTATCTATTTTGATTGCATCCGTACATGTGCATGATTTTCAAAAAGCTGCTCTTCTTTCTTTTCTGAGAATAAAGAATTTAATCTATAACTTTAATTAATTTGAAAAGTAAAAAAATTCTTCCATCAGGATAGTTTCTTGCTTAAAGGAAAACACTTCCGTAATGTGTCCTTAAATCTAACAATGCAATACATTTTATTAATAAAACACCTCTCACTATAGGAAATAGCTTAACACTAGAACTACCGATGTTAAATATATACCTAGTTTTACCGCACCCGTCAGATTGACGGATTTTTGATCATGGCTTTCATTGTAACTTTTGACTTAGTTAATGTAAATAAAAGAATATAATTTAACAAAAACAACGTTTAATATAATAATTCATTAATTATTAATAAAAACAAACAAAAACAGTTTCTATTTACAAAAAATAACGTTCATGTTATTTTCCGAGATTGCACTTTTCACAGATTGTACTTTTCACCAAGAACTTTATCACGTCAGAAGTACAACTGATAATCATTCCGTCCTCATTACATTTACCAGTTAGGTTTGGTTTGGTTTTGATTTGTTTTGGATTGGAGTGCTACGGTCTACGCTTTTGCAACACGAGGGCTAATGAGACCGGGACCTACAGTTTAAAGCCGATTCCGAACGGCTACGAACATCCATGTCACAGTGGAATTCGAACCCACGAACTGCGGTACCGAAGGCCAGCACCCTAATCAATCGGCCATCGTTCGGCCATTTACCAGTTAGACCGTTCAGTGCTAAACTGAATCATAATCGGAGAAAAATAGATCCCGTTATAAAGGCTGCCGTTATAAATTTGTTATAACTTTGTTCAAAACTTCGTTATAACTTTGTTAACCGTTATAACTTTGGATCATTCAATTTTGAAATTGCCAAGTCATCATTTTGACGGGTCTCTGTATAAATAGATATAGGTCATACTGATTATGGAAATTAAAGTTTGTGAGTGAAAATTGAATAGGAATGTTTAACTGTGTTTATATCTCATTAAAAGTCGTGTTATAAAATTCTAGAACAATACATAAATTATATAAATTTTTTAGGCATAAAATTTGAAAACCATCAAATCTTGAAAATTATATTTGTAAATTCTTTCACAAAACTAGCTGATACATTTAGCTAAAAGATTATGAACTTTCTTTTTTGATTGTATCCACGCATGCGCATTGAACATTATTTTCAAAAAGATGCTCTTCTTCCTTTTCTGTGAATAGAGAATTTAAGCTATAACCTTAGTTTAGCTGTAATGTATCAGCTAAAGCTAGCTGATACATTTAGCTAAAAGATTATGAACTTTCTTTTTTCATTGTATCCACGCTTGTGCATTGAACATTATTTACAAGAAGATGCTCTTCTTTTTTTCTGTCAATAGAGAATTTAAGCTAAAACTTTAATCAATTTGAAAGGTAAAAAATTCTTCTATCAGGATAGTTTCTTGCTTAAAGGAAAACACTTCCGAAATATAAATAATTCCGAAATGTATATAAAATTTATTCTTCAAAATGACGGTCTTGGTAGTTTTGGTGTTAATGAGAACAAAATTTAATTTTAAAAACACTTAAAAAGTTTCATTTCAACAGAAATATACTTAAAAACATATCACATTCGTATCCTAGTCACAACGAAATATTTATTTGAAGAAGCTGATTTCGTAAGAAAACTGTATTCTTGCTTAATTCTGAAAGATACGGAAAATATTTTATGACAGACAAATAAATATAAATTTTTTTATCTAAATGTTGCTCGTCAAAGAAAATGCCATTAAAATAACCGCAGGGTCTTGGTAGTTCTAGTGTTAATGAGAACGAAATTTAACTTTAAAAAGTAAGTTCGGTCCCAATTACTTCGGATAAACGAGGTTCTACTGTATATAATGGGATAGCAGAAGTCATTCGCTTTTAGACTTCTACTCGGCTGTTTAATGGTTATATGTACTTATAATAAATTTATAATAGTAATATGTCATGGAATATTACCTAATTTTTCGTTTACATATTCTTGCAATGCTTTGTTTTTTTATCTAAGATAAGATAGTACAATTTTGCAATCACAAAAATGTGGTGATAAATGTGTCAAGACTTATATCAGAAGATAATTTTCCTTTCTTTATATTTTAGTGAAAATATGTTTGCCTGTTGCTTTTCGAAATGGAGTTAGTAACAGGCATGTTCCCGTTAACACATATGTTCCCGTTTACAGCTTATAAATTTACCGGTGTTTCGTTAAAATTTGAATAGCAGTTATTATCCTTCTACTGATCATTTAACCTCATCTCTAGTACCAGCATTACAAAACGTACTCTTTTGTTGTTAAGCTCCTAATGCCTCCCCATCCCTGAGCATCAACCGAAGTGTAAAACGGCGAAAAATATTTTCGGCAAATACTTCCATCCATCGCTGTCTCCACTTAGTCCACTTCTCCTGTGAGCGTCGGCAGACCCTCATGTGAAATTCCGTGTTTTCCCAGACCAGGCCCCGTCTCCCCGGAGACATCCCGGATCCCTCTCGGAGCACGTGACCCGGGATAAGGGTCCCCGGAGACGAACGAGGAGCAGCAGGCAGGACTGGTGGTGGGAGAAGAGAGATCCGGACGTGGGAACCCCCCGCTGTGAAAAAGTCGAAATCGCAATAAATTTGCTCGGTAATGGGGCACACCTGTTAAGCGCCTTCTGAAATGTGAAATGCTTCTGTGCCCGCTCGCTTAGATGTCATGCCAATAAATTCTATCTACAGACATAAAACTACATTGCGAGAAAAAAATACCTCACTGAAGAAAATTGACTTTTAGCTAGTTTACTTTATCACACTATCAGGGCAGTAACTAGGTCTTTTAACGCCCATGGCAAAAAAACTGATCTGCGCCCCTTCTACCCAGTATAGGGAGAAAATATATAAATGTTTTTTTTTCTGCATCACATATTAAGAATGAACTCAAAATATTTTGTTAATTCTTAAAATATTCCTTGTATATTAATTTTTTTTCTTCTATATTTATTTCATTAATACTTAAAAATATTTTCGAACACTCTAGGGGTATTTTTGCTGATAAACTGAATAGTTTATTTGAGAAGACTAATTTTTAATTTGTATGTTGATGTCATGCCAATTTAATTTGTACGCTTAGATGTCATGCCAATAAATTCTATCTACAAACATAAACCTACATTTAAAAAAAATATAATAATAAAAAAAATAAATAAAATTACTGCAGAAAATTGACTTTTAGCTATTTTACTTTCTCATACTATCAGGGCCGTAACTAAGTCCTTTAGCGCCCTTGGCAAAAAACTAATCTGCGCCCCTTCCACAGAATATAATGTAAAAATATATAAATATTTTTTTCTATATCATATGTTTAGAATGAATTCAAAATATTTTGTTAATTCTTAAAATGTTCCTAGTATATTAATTTTTAATTTTTTCTTCTATATTTATTTCATTAATACTTAAAAATATTTTCGAACACTCTAGGGGTGTTATTTTGCTGATAAACTGAATAGTTTATTTGAAGGGACTAATTTTTAATTTGTGCTTTGATGTCATGCCAATTTAATTTGTACGCTTAGATGTCATGCCAATAAATTCTATCTACACACATAAACCTACATTGAGAGAAAAAATACCTCACTGCAGAAAATTGACTTTTAGCTAGTTTACTTTCTCATACTATCAGGGCCATAACTAGATTCTTCAGCGCCCGTGGCAAAAAACTGATCTGCGCCCCTTCCAGCCAATATAGTGAGAAAATATATAAATGTTTTTTTCTATATCATATATTTAGAATGAACTCAAAATATTTTGTTAATTCTTAAAATGTTCCTAGTATATTAATTTTTAATTTTTTCTTCTATATTTATTTCATTAATACTTAAAAATATTTTCGAACACTCTAGGGGTGTTATTTTGCTGATAAACTGAATAGTTTATTTGAAGGGACTAATTTTTAATTTGTGCTTTGATGTCATGCCAATTTAATTTGTACGCTTAGATGTCATGCCAATAAATTCTATCTACACACATAAACCTACATTGAGAGAAAAAATACCTCACTGCAGAAAATTGACTTTTAGCTAGTTTAATTTCTCATATTATCAGGGCCTTAACTAGGTCCTTTAGCGCCCTTGGCAAAAAACTGATCTGCGCCCCTTCCGCCCAATATAGTGAAATATATATAAATGTTTTTTTTCTATACCTTATATTTAGAATAAACTCAAAATATTTTGTTAATCCTTAAAATGTTCCTAGTATATTAATTTTTAATTTTTTCTTCTATATTTATTTCATTAATACTTAAAAATATTTTCGAACACTCTAGGGGTGTTATTTTGCTGATAAACTGAATAGTTTATTTGAAGGGACTAATTTTTAATTTGTGCTTTGATGTCATGCCAATTTAATTTGTACGCTTAGATGCCATGCCAATAAATTCTATCTACAGACATAAAGCTACAGAGAGAGAAAAAAAAATGCCTCACTGCAGAAAATTGAATTTTAGCTAGTTTACTCTCTCATACTATCAGGGCCGTAACTTGGTCCTTTAGCGCCCTTGGCAAAAAAACTGATCTGCGCTCCTTCCACTCAATATAGTGAGAAAATATATAAATGTTTTTTTTTCTATATCATATTTAGAATGGATTTAAAATATTTTGTGAATTCTTAAAATGTTCCTTGTATATTAATTTTTAGTTTTTTCTTCTATATTTATTTGATTAATACTTAAAAATATTTTCGAACACTCTAGGGGTGTTATTTTGCTGATAAACTGAATAGTTTATTTGAAGGTACTAATTTTTAATTTGTGCTTTGATGTCATGCCAATTTAATTTGTACGCTTAGATGTCATGCCAATAAATTCTATCTACACACATAAACCTACATTGAGAGAAAAAATACCTCACTGCAGAAAATTGACTTTTAGCTAGTTTAATTTCTCATACTATCAGGGCTGTAACTAGTTCCTTTATCGCCCGTGACAAAAAAACTGATCTGCTCCCTTTCCACCCAATATAGTGAGAAAATATATAAATGTTGTTTTTCTATATCATATATTTAGAATGAACTCAAAATGTTTTGTTAGTTCTTAAAATGTTCCTAGTATATTAATTTTTAGTTTTTTCTTCTATATTTATTTGATTAATACTTAAAAATATTTTCGAACACTCTAGGGGTGTTAATTTGCTGATAAACTAAATAGTTTATTTGAGGGAAATATTTTTTAATTTGTACGTTGAATTTTCATAAAAAAAACTAATGATTTTCTAAATTTAAATTTAGGTTTAATAACTTTATTAATTTTAAAATTTAAAACGAATACCCGGTTTTATATAGAGGCATATTAAGAGAGTTCGGTAAACATTTTGTAAGAATCTATAATAAGTTTAGTCTCTAGGAGCATTTAAAAAAAATAAGAAAATTCCTAAAACAGCAGTTTTTATTAAACACATTGGATTTTAAAAATAAAATCCGATTCTATAATTAAAAAATTGTTAGCCAGTTTAGGTTGGCAGAAACATTATCGATATGCAAATTACTACTTTCGATTAACCAATGGAAACTGCTGCTTCTTTAAGTTTTCTCTATATATACGTCTGTATGTCGTACCGAAATGTATGGAACGGTTGACTTATTTTTGCTTGTAAATTTTGTTTATTTTAATTTAAAAATAAATTTGTTATAAAGATTATGCTGTCTCATGATGATTGCCTGCCCGTCAACAAAAATATTTTTCAATTTTTCCTTATTTCTACTTAGGGCGAATCGTCTTCTTTCGTACCCCATTTTCCTCATTGGGCGGAGCCCCTATGACTGATGCGCCCTTGGCAAATAATACCTTTGCCACGCGCGAGTTACGTACTACATACAATACTATGTCTAAGTATAAAAAAACTATTATAATCGTCCACAAATTCAACCTCCAGATTTTGATGGCTATTCACGTTTTACACCTCCCTGAATCCGAAAATACCATTTTTAAAATTATATATCTGTGTGTGTATAGGAGGGGGGCAGAACTTTAATACGTGTTGGTCCAAAGAAACCAGAACTGGAATGTGTACATTAACTCAAAAATGTAGTTTTCTATCAACTGTTGGGTAACTTCCAGCAGTCGAAAATAATAGTTAAAGTTTTACCTGTAACAGACTGGCAAATATAAAACACGAAATATTTAAAGACTTTTTTAAAGGTTGGTATAGACATTTTTACCTTTGTGTTTTCTCAGACTGAAATTTTAATTTTCCATTTTGAATAATTTTCTGAAACATGAAATTTAGGATCTAAATTATGTAAGATATTTGCTTTTAACTGTATTTGCATTTAAATGCAGGGCTATAGTATTTATTTTTGGCTGTAAAACGAAAAAGGTAAAGTAATTTCAATTCTTTTATTTTTAAAAATATTCAGAAAAAAAATTGAAATTACTTTACCTTTTTCGTTTTACAGGTAAAAATAAATACTATAATAGCCCTGCATTTAAATGCAAATACAGTTTAAAAAAATTTTAATTTTTTTTAATTTTTATTTATTTTAAACATTTAGAACCGAACAATGGCCGAATGGTTAGGGTGCTGACCTTCGGAACCGGAGTTCGTGGGTTCGAATCCCACTATGGCATGGATGTTCGTGGCCGTTCGGAATCGACTTCAAGCAGTAAGTCCCGGTCTCATTAACCCTTGTGTTGCAAAAAGTAGACCGTAGCACTCCCAAACCAAAAATATTCAGATCGCTAAATATTGTTTTTTAAATTTGAAATTTAGAGTTCCTTTCATTGTCAATTTTAATTAAATTATTTAATACATTTTTTAGCATAAACGACTAAATTGTTTTGAAAACTTAAAGCTTTTTTTGTGTGTATGTGTGTGTAAAAAGAACACAAACCATGTAAATAAAAACATTCATTAAAACAGTTTCTATGCAAATTCATATATTTAAGTAATATAATATTTAGGATATTTTTATATTTTGTATTAAAAGGATTTGAATAATTTTACTGTTTTGTTTATTGGTTGTAACACGTAGTTTTATTAGTTACTAATTTACTAAGATTACATATAATACTAAAATAATTCGTTTCCATTCATAGAATATTCAAAAGGACAAAATAGATTCCCTGTTCCTGTGAAGTTATTTTTTTCGTGCTTGTGCTCTAGGTGTTTTTGATGCTGAGATCGTAATTTGGTTTCGTTTGATTTGAAGTGTACGGTTTACTATTTTGCTACACGAGGTTAAATTAAACCTGGAACTACTGCTTAAATCCGATTTCGAACCACTAAGAACATCCATACCAGAAACGAACCTGTGAATTCTGGTACTCAAGATCAGCGCGCTACCCATTCACTCATCTTAAAGCTGCCTGTAGTTTATGGTAAAAAAAACTGCTTAAATATTACTGCTTGTCATTTTTGATTAATATCAGTGTTGAAAAGGGTTTTTTTCGTTTTAATTAAGAATGTTCGCTTCTACCTCTTAAGAGTTTATGTGATCTTAACCTGTCTCATGTAAATAGTTTCAGATATTGGGGCATACAGATAAGCACTTTTGATATCCAACTGCCTATGTCGCCACCCAAGTAAACCAACTAAAACCGCAAAGAATAAACGAATGAGGGAAAAGTTTACGACATGTCTGAAAGTCTCATCGTGAGTTTCTCCTCTTCTCTAAAGAAAACCTTGTGCAACTAAGCGCGCTTTATATCGAACAGCTTTTCCTTCAGCATTTCTTTTTACATTAAATACCCACCGGTTCCCTATAACTTTGGCGTTCTGAGGTTTAACTACGAGATCCCATACATGACGATCATGTAATACTTTGTTTTCCTCTTCCATGGCCTTATACCATTCATCTGCTTGAGGGGTTCTTAGAGCAGCATTAAAACTTAATGGAATATCATTGCCACCTAGTCATGCTGAAAAATTACAGGATTCATTATCACTTAATTCTACGTTTTCATTAATCTTTTCTGCTGGTCCAGAGTAAGTGTTTTTTGTACTAAAATTAAAGAGGGATTTATCATACTTTATATTATTTGCACGACAATATTTGTCAACATCATTTAGCGACCTTAATCGTGTCTTACTATTATCAGGATAATATATGTCATACCTTCCCCCCCATAACACGGGGAACGGCCCGTCTAGTCCATGTGGTGGTTTTTAAGGGAGGTTCGGAATCTGAGTAAAGTTCTTTAGATGAACTTTAGATCTCAGTTTGACCATCACTAGTATAGTCTTCCCTGGTCATGTGTTCAGCATCAGATCCATCACTATCCGACTCATCGTCAGCATCAACGTAACAAGGTTTCGGTACCACAGGGTCCAGTACACGACCACTGGGCTCTACAAACTTTACATTAATGGTCTCAATAACCCTTCGTTCTTGTGGGATCCAGATGCGGTACCCTTTAGTACGCATTGCATAACCAACCATAATGCCCTTCTTGGCACGGGAGTCTAACTTCTTACGAAGTTGTCTAGGGATCCCTACATATACAGGGTTACCAAAACACTTTAGATGTTTTACTGAAGAAGTTTTACCTCCAAAAAGTTCAAACGGGGTTTTTACCTGGTTGTGTTGGCAAAGTCTATTCCAGGTATAGGTAAAACATAATAAGGCCTCATCCCAAAAAGATTTCTTTAAAGAACTATGTTCTAGTAAGGTTCGCACTCCGTCTACGGCTGTGAAATTGAACCTTTCACTGACTCCATTTTGTTCAGGGGAATAAATATTTTTTCTCTCATCACGGATACCCTGATCTTCTAAGTAATCTTCAAATCGTTTGTGATAAAATTCTAGACTTTGGTCTTTTCTAACATTTAGTACTTTGTTACCAGTGAACCTTTCGGCCCTTTTCTGCCACTTTTTAAAGACATCAGAGACCTCCGTCTTTTCCTTAAGAGGGAAAACTGACACTTTCCTTGAGTAATCATCAATAATACTCAAGAAATAATTATGTCCATCCTTTGACCTTACTGGCATTGCACATAAATCCATGTGCACAAGCTCCAAGGGTCTATCAGATCTAACCTTTGCTATAAGTTTAAACGACACTCGTTTAGATTTACTCTGTCGATAAGACTCGCATTTAATTTCTTCCTTATTTTTAAAACTTGGTAAACCTCGAACACAATTTTCATTACTAGTTTTGATAATATACTTCCCATTAACATGATTAAACTTACAATGCCAACTACTAAGAGAGTTATCAATAGTACCCAAAACTTCGGGGGTTTTTGACCTTCGGGTACTTAGGGTAAACATAATACAATCCTTGACATTCCTTAACTCTAAAAATTACACGTCCGTCCTTTCCAAAACTCTTATTTGGCCATTTTTGCCCTCAAAACTAGCCCCGTTGCTATCAGTTAAATGACCAGCTATTAAATTTCGTCTAAGTCTTGACGAATACAAAACGTTTTTAAGAGTAACCTCCTCTTCCCTATTTTTGTGCTCAAAAATCATTGACTTTACTCCTCCCCTCAATTGGGCAATCAATCCCATCTATGGCTACAGCCATTGAGGTTCCAGAGATTTTCTTAAAATCAATAAAAAGTGACTTATTACAACAAAAGTGAGAACTTGCAGCTGTATCAAACACCCAGGCAGTCTTTCGATCGTTACTATTACTGAAAGAAGCTTCTACGACAAAACTACCCTGTACTTTCTTTTTAGAAATTTTTCGATGGGGTTTTGATCTTCGGTGCTATTTCTCGTTCATCTGGTTTAGATGGGTTCAACGTTTTGTTTAAAATTTTAACCCTGCAGTTTGCTATTAGATGACCCTTTTTACCACACCGGAAACACTTGCGGTTTTCATAACTTTTAGAACTAACACTTTGGGTTGTTTGTAACGCAACTGTTTCTTGGTCACCCCTAACCTGCAAAAGTCTTGACTCCTCAGCTAAAAGTTCATTTCGAACTTTATCAGATTTAAATTCGGAGTCCAGATATCGATAGATAGACTGAACAATGCTTGCAAAGTCACTGGGAAGGTGTCTAATAAGTTGAAATGCAACAAACCAGTCATCGATAGGTTTACCTGCATCTTTCAGTTCATTAACAATATCTGTTAAACGAGCAGCAAAAAGTCCTATACTTTCATCCTCATTAGGTTTGCATTTAAAAAACTTATCGGTCAACCCGATAATGCGGGCACGGGAATCAGGCCTAAAATGAGTTTGTAACTTATCCCATGCGATACAAGCATCATCTATTCCAGTTAAGAGTGTTCTGTACGGTTTAGATAAATTTAAGTATATGATACTAAAGGCTTTTGCAATCCTGACCTCATAATCCTTTACATCCTTGGGGTCAGGTACTATATCTTTCACAACTACAGGTTTCACTTCACTTTTATTCACAATATTCCAACAATTTTTATTCATTAAAAGAACCTTTACGTCGTTTGCCCAAGTGGCATAATTGTCAGCAACAAGCGGATCAATGGGAATTTGATCCATAGTTATAATATAGTATACAGTACTTACGAAAAGGTTGTTTTTGGCCCGCCGTCGAAGAAAAAGCAAGATTCAAGTAGGCTCGCCAACGAAGTACGTACTCAATTCAAATACTTCACGCAACACCCGTCGAAAAAGGAGAAAAGTCTTTCATAACACCACACATCAATACTCATATTCTGCAGCAAAGCTGTAGAGAAAAAACAGTCCAATTTCCATCAGGTTGTATAAATCTAAAAGCATCCTTCAGTAGTTCTGACAGGTGATATATTCCGAGGGCTTTCTTCATCTGTCCAGACACCCAGTAGAAAAAGGATAATTCACTTTTAAAGCAACAGTGAAAGTCATCCAAACAGTTCCAGCAGAATATATAATTGACGGATTTCTATCGTAATTCAACTCTACCACACACCTCACTATACGCGCAGTGGAAGCGTGCTGGGCCCATAACCAAAATGTCAGTCTCATACGACATTTAATGCAGAGTAGCAAGTATGGTGAGTGAAGAGCAAAACCATTAAAAAAAAAAAAAAAAAAAAAAAAAAAAAAAAAAAAAAAAAAAAAAAAAACATGCCGTTTATTTAACATGAAAAACCATAATAACATTATACATTGCTCCACGAGCAATAAAAATAAGACTAGTGTGAAACCAACACAGGGAATCAAAATCAACCGTCAGACTCAGCTCACAGAAACTACAATTTATATACGACTGGGCTGACCAGATACACGTGTAAATTTGCATAAAGTTGAAAATTAATACATGCAAGAAACTTAAATAAACACACAGTAACTAAATAAAGAAAATATAATTACAAGTGATGACTAGTACATTTGAAACCGTTTACAATCTTAAAGCGTCAAAAATTGGATATAATCAGACCAATACTTAACCGCTGGTTAAGTCCAAGTAATCCTAACAGTTTCGTTTAGGCCAGTGGTTCTCAACTTTTTATCCCACAGAACCTTTTTCTTAACACATATATAGCAGTTGAACCCTTGAATAAATATTACTTAAGCAGTTCAAGTACTGTCATCTAGCAGCAACCGGCAGTGCAATATTCTTTATATTATAACAAGTATATCACGAAACAAGATAGTTGTACACTTCTTTTGACAGGATTTTCACTTTCCTATTATAAAATGGAAAAGCAGTGATTCTATTGTTTTATTTATGATATTTCTACGTTGAGTGATATGTACTTACAAAACCGAGTGTTTCATTCAGCCAATGGTTCTCAAACTTTTTACCCCATGCAACCCTTTTCTTAACACATATATAGCAGCTGACCCCTGAATAAATATTTCTTAAGCAGTAAGTTTTAAAGTACTGTCATCTAGCAGCGACTGGCAATGTCAATATTCTGTATATTATAACAAGTATATCACGAAACAAGATAGCTGTACACTTCTTTTGGCAGGATTTTTACTTTCCTATTATAAAAGAAAAAGCAGTGATTCTATTGTTTCATTTAGCCCTCGTGTTGCAGAAAGTAGACCTTAGCGCTCCAAACCAATCTATTGTTTCATTTATGATATTTTTACGTTGAGTGACATGTACTTACAAAACCGAGTGTTTCATTCATGCCAATGGTTCTCAAACTTTTTTATCCCATGCAACCCTTTTCTTAACACATATATAGCAGCTGACCCCTGAATAAATATTACTTAAGGAATTCAAGTACTGTCATCTAGCAGCGACTGGCAATGTCAATATTCTGTATATTATAACAAGTATATCACGAAACAAGATAGCTGTACACTTCTTTTGGCAGGATTTTTACTTTCCTATTATAAAAGAAAAAGCAGTGATTCTATTGTTTCATTTAGCCCTCGTGTTGCAGAAAGTAGACCGTAGCGCTCCAAACCAAAACAATCTATTGTTTCATTTATGAGATTTTTACGTTGAGTGATATGTCCTTACAAAACTGAGTGTTTCGTTTAAGACAGTGGTTCTCAAATTCTTTATCCCACGGAACCCTTTTCTTAACACATACATAGAAGCGGAACCTCTGAATAAATATTACTTAAGGAATTCAAGTACTGTCATCTAGCAGCGACTGGCAATGTCAATATTCTGTATATTATAACAAGTATATCACGAAGCAATGTAGGTACACTTCTTTTGGCAGGATTTTTACTTTCCTATTATAAAAGGAAAAGTAGAGATTCTATTGTTTCATTTATCATATTTTTACGTTGAGTGACATGTACTTACAAAACTGAATGTTTCGTTTAGGCCAATGGTTCTCAAACTTTTTATCCCACGCAACCCTTTTATTAATACATACATAGCAGTGGAACCCCTGAATAAATATTACTTAAGGAGGAACTAACGGTATATTATTAATCACTGATTAGACATAAACATAAATTTAAACAATTTAAAGCAGTATAAAAATGTAGACCCCTATCCAGATGGCTGGACTATATGGAGATCCTACTCAAGAACCTACGGATCAACAATTGGAGAACTCTATTGACCAACAGGACAAGATGGTTCGCTCTGACTGAGACAGTCATCATGGCTGTAATTAGGGCGTGGCAAAGGTGGCATTTGATACTGGCGCTTCAGTCATAAGGGCGCCGCTCTGTGAAGAAAATGGAATCCGAAAAAGGACGATTCGACCCAAGTAGAAATAAGAAGTTGAAAAATAATTTTTTTATTAATACCCGATTTTATTTATAAAATCCAAAGTTTTTAGAAATTATTTTTTTATGAATTATCTGATTTTTTAAAATATTTCTAGAGACTAAACTTGTTATAGAATCTTATAAAATGTTTACCAAAGACTCCTAAAATGCAGTAATATAAATCTGAGTATTCGTTTTAAATTTTGAATTTATTAAAGTTATTGAAGCTAAAATTTAAATTTAGAAATTCGTCAATATTTTATGAAAATTTAACGTACAAATAAAGCATAGTGAAATAAAATATTTCGTTTATCAGCAAAATAAAAACCCCAGAATGTTTAAAATTATTTAAAGTGTTAATCAGGTAAAAATAGAAGAAAAATTAAAAATTAATATACTAGGAACGTTTTAAGAATTAATTAAATATTTTGTGGGTTCATTCTGAATATATGATATAGAAAAAAACATGTTTATATATTTTCTCACTATATTTGACGTTTGGAGAGAGCGCACCAATTTTTTGCCATGAACACCAAAAGACCTAGTTAGGGCCCTGACAGCCATGTCCGGGACTTGGCTGTGAGGCTTGATGATGATTGCGTTACAAAAGGTAACATGTAAGTAAAAAATTTTTTGATTAAATGATACAAGTAAAATAATACATTATGAAAACTTAATGGTTTTGTTTTTGACAGTCACAAATTTTGGTTGTATTGACGAAAGTTTTATTCTTATACTATGCTCTGCACCTACCCTATTCCAGTGTTTAGTTTGAAAAGTATAAGTAGTTGCAAACAGTAACAAGACAGGCCAGTGGCGTACGCAGAATTTTTTCAAGGGGGGTTCATAATTCTAAAAAATAATAGTCCACATAATTTCTACTAAAATTTTTATTTTTGCCATTTTGTCTGGGCTCAAGGGGGGTGTTTAAACCCCTAACCCCCCCTCTTGCGTACGCCCCTGGGACAGACAGAAACTTTTCTGGTGATAATGGATATTCTCCTTTCAAACGACACCAGAATTCTGACACTGATGCTGTTTAATAAAGTGATACTGTTGAACAGTAGTAGTAGCCCATCTCCCTATCCAATTCTTTCATTTTGTAGCTATTTTACTTTCTTGTCGTTGTCATTTGTATGCTTACTGTTAGAAATCTCTGGATTGCAGGGCTTGACTCAGGTAATCCAGTTGATCTACCGCCTTGAAGTACGATGTGAGTTCACTTTTCCATACTCCTCCGAAGAAAAACAAGAAAGTTTTTCGTTTAAGACAAATGGTGTCAAAAAATATCCCAATAAATCCCTGGAATTCCGTTGCGGATCCCTAGGATTCAGAAGAAACTACTCTGAGAAACCCTAGTTTACGCAATGGAGGGTAATTAGAATAAGTAAACAGTGTTGGCGCATTTTTCAGATGAGTAAAAAAATATCTATTTTATGCGCTGTTAATAAAAAGTCATATCTAGTGAGAAAATTTTATGGTAATTTGCATTATGGGGGGAAGGAATATTTTATATTTTTATCCGGGGTGGAAAAAGATAGTGGCATAAATAGTGGTTCCTGTTAGATCTGGCTCTGGTGACATATTAAAAAAAAATTAGAATAATGGAAAATGATTTCAATGCAATCGATTAATCACCAAATCCAAACAAGTCCCCATTTCAGTCATGTCCCAATCCGACAAACCGACACAAAACTGAGAATGAACTGCGAAAATTCGCTCTATTACTTCGACACCAGTTAATATTTATTTGCGTTCAAATAAACACTTCCCATTATGGTTAAATGTCAACCGCAGCACACGCCGGCATCTTATCATCCTCTCTATTCCATCATGTTCTCTGTATTCTCATCTATAACTTACCCATTAATCCTGATTGTGGCATTGGAACAAGCGCGGCTCATTAATCAGTGGCCACCCCTGCAAAATCCGATAGATTAATGATGGATCGGAGATAAGCAATAATCCACTTGACAACAGCTCACGGCGTACGCGCGTACCACTTGGAATATCACGTGCCGTCATCCCCGCTACAAACTCCCCCCCCCCGTGCCCCCGAACTTTCGAAAGCCACGTGTGGGCGGAATCACTTCCACCTTCCATCCGCCCCCTACTGGTGAATTAGATGCACCCGTTTGCGAACATGGGTAATGGATGTTCTTGCGTAGATTTGCCGCCCAAGTGGCAAACAAAAGGCTGCTCGTGGTTCACGTGTTATGTCCGGGGTGTTCTGCTAGCGTATCGAAATCCCAGAGCAGACGTTCGGGAATGAGTTGCGTAGTGTGTACCGCGGGTGGTACTAGTTCCCACGAAGCGGGATGCGAAGCAAGTACTTGGTCACTGGATGTCGAATTGGGACTGGTCATAACCGTGACATGCTGGTTTGATGTGCTTGTTTGGTGGGATTATCAAAGAGTGGGAAAGTCAGAAACATAAAAGAACTTATGAATGGGGTTTGATGTCAAGAATTATTGAAGGGATTATCATGCAATGATAACAAATCCATCAAATATTTCTCCCTCAACATTTGAGAAAGAAAACAATTTTTACTACTATCAAAACTTTAAAAAATAGCATAAAATCCCTGATTTAAACATCTTGCACCTTCTTTTCAATTCGTTAACTTTACTTACACGTCAAATTCTTTATTAAAGTTACTGAAATAGAATACAAATAGTAACTGAAAATAAGTCTTCCCTTTCATTTGAAAGTTGTACAAGTTGATATACGAATTTCTGTGAAACATATTAATACAAATCGTAAGATATCTTAAGGTTGCATAGTAATGTATCTTTAGACTGGGATCTCTTAGGAATTTAAAACAAAATAAAGAAAGAAAAAGACTTTTTTAATTATTATATCTTTTGTACTTCCAGCATTTCATTTTTACTTTCAGATATGCAAAATATGGATAAAGTGTTTGTAAGAGATATATTTAACCACCACCCTCAATTTCATGTTAATATATAGCTCTATTCTATCGCTTTTTACTACTATCGAAACTTAAAAAACAAGCATAAAATTCCTGATTTACCATCTTGCACCTTCTTTTCGATTCGTTTATTTACACAAGTCAAATTCTTTATTAAAGTTACTGAAATAGAATACAAATAGTAACTGAAAATAAGTCTTCCCTTTCATTTGAAAGTTGTACAAGTTGATATACGAATTTCTGTGAAACATATTAATACAAATCGTAAGATATCTTAAGGTTGCATAGCAATGTATCTCTAGATTGTGATCTCTTAGGGATTAAAAAAAAAAAAAAAAGAAGAAGACTTATTTTTAATTATTCTATCCTTTGTACGTCCAGCATTTCATTCTTACTTATAGATATGCAAATTATGGATAAAGTATTTGGGTAAGCGATGTTTACCCCCCCCCTCCCGAATTTCATGTTAATATATAGCGCTATTCTATGCTATTAGTTTTTCTTCCTTTGTTAAAATCACTGTGTATCATGGTTAAGCAAAAGTATGTGTTCTTGGCTGATTAAATGTTTCCTGCAAAAATTAGTTTTGTAATATCAAAGATTCTTCTTGTGTTATTACCTTTATGCAGCGGATATTTAATCACAATTACAATATAAAACGATTTACAATGATTCATAGATGCACATACGTTAAAAACTCATAGAATATATATCTCATACTAGGGACTGCAAAATTGTCGATCGTTAGCTACTAGTAGCTCTTGCATTTTAGGTACATTGCAGTATTAATTTGAGGTTGGATAATCAGAGATTGCTTCACAGTTGCACTGGCACTGGATTGATTTTTTTCCAAACGATTTATCTTTGAAATCTCTCTTTTAAAACTCTGGAATTATTTAGCCTCGTGTTCCGAAAGAAAAATGCCAATTTTGGTTATGGCAGGGCTAAAATTGAAGGAAATGTTTAGCTTTACTTATCTGAGTGAGGCTTTTTTTTTTCAATTATAAAATTTATTAACAATAAAAACAGAATTATTGATGAATATTTAGACAACTATAATGGCAGTTACAACTTAATCTCCCATCAATAATTGGTACCGGAGTTCGTGGGTTCGAATCCCACAGTGGCGTGGATGTTCGTAGCCGTTTGGAATCGGCTTTAAGCTGTAGGTCCCGGTCTCATTAGCCCTCGTGTTGCAAAAAGTAGACCGTAGCACTCCAAACCATACTCCCAACAATAAAAAAAAAAACTTGTACATGTTCGAAAAGAGTGCATTTATTCTCGTTAAAATCTAATGAACATTTGTCCTTATGTTTATAAATTCTATCACTAAAGGAACTTCAAATTTTCTTTTTTCATACATTTCAGTTTTTCTTTTCATCTTCAGTTATCTTAGGTGAAGTTTCAATGAACTATCATATTTACTAGAAATGTATATATTTGTAAGCAATAAATTAACATATGGTTTTCCAAAATGCTTTTTAGGTATATTTCTTACAGTCTTTGTTTCTTTTTGAAGCTCACAGCAGGATTTAAAATCTCGTAGCTCAAAAGCTTCATAAGTTTGGTGGTTATTGTATTATAGTCCAGGAGAGGCAAATAAGATTTTATCAAAGTGGTAAAATCAAAGTGAAAATGAAATTCAAAGTTTTTCGAATGACAGTGCCTGTTGTTTGTAATGTAATACCTGCATAAATTATATTTAGTGATAATTCAAATTTTTTGTAGCTTGACAAACTTGGAACACTTGCTGTCTAAAGGCAATTCCTACACAGACAGAAGACGAATCCACATTTCTCGGGTAGAAAGGAAGGAGGGGTGGAATGAAAAGCTGTCTTCAAGCTCGCCAATTTATATTTGCTACAGTTTTCAATTATTATAAACCACACTCTTTCAAAGGGCCCACATCTCTTGGGCTTTCGACAGTTATGTTTTAACTGTCGAAAAAGGCCGAACGATGGCCAAATGGTGCTGCTTATCGAAACCGGAGTTCGTGGGTTCGAATCCTGCTACGGGCATGGTGTTCGCAACCGTTCGGAATCGGCTTTAAGCAGTAGGTCCCGGTCCCATTAGCCCTCGTGTGCAAAACGGTAGACCGTAGCTCTCCAAACCAAACCAAACGTGTCGAAAAATCTAACCTCGAGATTTTGATAAATATAACGATTCGAGGAAAGTTCAGAAAAACATTTTTGGAATTATTTCTATGCTTGCAAGAACATATTACCAGTAGGGTACGCAGAATACTTGTCCACAGCCCACAAATTTCAGGGGGCCAAATGTGATTAAGGAGTTTTAAACTACATATATTAAAATAAAAGAATGTGAAAATATTCTGGATTAAATCAGACTGAACTAAAAGTGCTCTTTGATTATTTTTATATTTTTTTGGTATCGTTTTCTGATCTATTAGTATGCTTTATGCAAAACCATTAAATTGAATTAAAATTTAAAATAAGGCAATTTCAAGTAGTCATTAATTGCGTTACTGCCCTTCCCAGTTCCTTTGTATGCCTATAATAGCTAATGGCAACCAGTATTTTGCCCTTCCGTTTTAAACGAGAGCCAAATTTTTCATGAATTTAGATGTCTCATGCTGCATGAAATTATCCTATTAGATGGTACCATATTGTGGTCGAAATATGTCCCAGGTGATTTCCGCGTCATAATGACGACTTTTGAAGTCATTATGACGCGGATGTTGTCTGTGATATATCTCGACTGCAGTATAGTAGAAAACCATTTTGTTTGCACGAGAAGTATATGCGTAGAAAGTGCCTTAATGTGATCAAGTAAGGATAAAATGTACAATTTTTTTAAAATTTTATCAGGGGCTTGATATGTACGCATTATATAAAACATATAATTTTTTTTAAAAAATGGTTATTAAAAGGTAAAAGTAAACTTCAATATATTGCTTTTAAAAAAGAAAATTATATAACATATTACTACTGTTCTGCAGAAAAAAAGATTTGTGGATGCGACAAAAAAGAAAAAAGTTTAAGAAAAGCTATAAAAATTTCTGTCTTAAATTTATTTATATATTTTTTTATTTGAACAGGAAAATGGTTTTAAAACACTTTTTTTTAAATTTCCAGAAGCAGATTTTTCCGAAAACTCTTTATAAATTTTCGGGGAAAAAATCTGTTTTTTATAATTTCCGGAATAGACTCACAGAAATTTTTGAAACAGAATCACCCTTATCCTATTCGTACACATGTAAGCCCGTTTGCTCTTGTGCAGTAACCCGTTAAACTAAAAATAAACGAACTAAATAGATGACACTTCGCATGTTGTCTTTGTTACTTATGCTCTATGGACAAGCCAAGAACGTGAGCCACGGGTTACTAAAATTATGGCAAGGGGTACGAGCTTTTCGGGTTTTATTTATTTATTTTTATGATGAGCACTAGCGAGAAAAAACGACTT
>CM063508.1:152944855-153049855 GCA_032207245.1 Pardosa pseudoannulata
TCTTTCGTGTACAGAGCTTTATTAGTGTTTATTTTTAAGGGAGTCATATATATATATATATATATATATATATATATATTATATATTTTATTATTATATATAAATATATCTATATATATATATATATATATATATGTATGTATGTATATATATATATGTATATTATATATGTATGTATATATATATATGTGTGTATTTTATGTATATATATGTATATATATGTATATATATATTATATTATATATATATGTATATATATATGTATATGTATATATATGTATATATATATATGTATATATATATATATATATATATATATCTGTATATATATATTTTTCTGTATATATATATGTATAATATATGTTATATATATATATATATGTATTTATATATGTGTATATATATGTATATATATGTATATATATATGTGTATATTTATATATTTATAAGTGTATATATATAGTTTATATATATATATATATATATATATATTGTATATATATATATATATATGTATATATATATATATATATAAGTATATATATATGTATATATATGTATATATATATATATATATATGTATATATATGTATATATATGTATATATATGTATATATATATATATATATATATATATATGTAATCCATTTTTTATATAACTCCTTTACAAGGAGAAAGTTCAACAGCTATAAGTAATGAGAATGCAGTCGGGCTTCATATTCAAGAGAACTCAGAAGTCTAATTTAAAACTTTATTTCAGAGCGGCAACACGACACATCTGTCCTTCTGGACGATACATAATCAAAAGCCACAGAGTTCACTCTGTTCAGACACAAGTACTCAAGAGCACTTACAACAAGAATTTTCCCACAACAAAACACGAACACATGTTCCGCCAACACCTGCGAAACTGCTGCATAGACAGAAAGTTTACAGTTTTATGACAGAAAGGAATGTTAAGTGGAAAATACTTCATTGACCAAACCATTTAGAGGCTGATAAAAAATATCTAGATGAATTAAAATAGGAGAGAGGAGGTTTTTGAAGAAATATTAAAGTTAACTAATTTTGATATATTACAGATCCCCCCCGAAAAAAGAGAAAATCGTCTCGCTGATGGGTGACATTTTCACAACTTAAAATAGTACAAATATATGATTATCAAAATTTTTTACAAGAAATTGTAACATTAAATGAATAAATTTAGTGTAGAAGAGTCAGAACTGTTCTTCTAGTGTGTCAGAATTGGAGACATCAGGGTTACAGAGTCAGAAGCTTGGTCTGTAACTCATCATAAGTAATTCCACACCATCACATCAAAATTTAAATCTATCAAGTTATACCGTTCCTCTGACTCTCCTGCACCATCACAAAATCTCTATACAGAATCAATCTATAAACAACTAAATAATGAAAAGATAATATGCAATGAATATAAACAGAAACATAATAATACACGCAAATGAAGGTTTACAGTAAACAAGTATTTAAGAAAGTTTATCATTATGAAATTCAATATTTTTCCTAAGCAAAACTTAACTCAAACTGTTCAAATTATGCTTTATTAAAATTTTACTGAAATAAACTTTGGAGAAGGAAAATGGCTGTCCTCTGTGGTGACCAACGTGAAAATTGTTAGTGACCCCGAGGGTGCTCACACAAAACGACAAAAGGTTCATCCCTCAGTGGGAGGCGACTACCTATTGTTTTTGTGACAGGGCTCTCCGACATTATATTTGTGAACAACATTTTGAAACCTTTTATTTCTTTTTTCTCTACCAAAGATCACAGGTATGCGGGTAACAATTTCCCACATCTTGATCAGCTACAAACTTTACTCATCTTCAGTGTGAAAAACCCGAAACACAATAATCAGATTGAACTTCAAAAATATCTCGGAGAGTGGAAGGGGCTTGCCTCGAAGGCGATGACGGGATGACCGTTCATGACCTAGAGAAAGCTTAAGAGCAAAACGACAAAGGACTCGCCTAAGCTATCCCTTGACTTTGCAGAGGGTCTCTCCAGAGTTAAATATTAGAAAAAAAAAGTTAATTCCACACTGAAAATCAAACTGAACTACTCTTCGAAACATTGTTCATTTGTAAGTTTTAACTATCCTGTATTTAATTCACATTATGAATTTAGACGTAAAACTGCATTATCTCTTAACTTTCAATCCAATTTTCATACTTAAAATGAAAACATTACCTACTCTATGACAATTCTCCTAATTAATCAAATTAGATATTCCTTGTATTGTAAACATTCACTTACTATTTTTGAAATAACGCACCATGAATTCAAAGAATAAAAACACATTTATAGTTATTATGAGAAACTACGAATATAAAAATGTAAAAATATAACATACTTGAACACTTTAAATCAAATAATTTTTTAGATTCACTGCAATAAGTAACAAGCAAAACTCAAAAACGATGAATTGCAAATTGGCTAAATATAAAAAGTGAGTACTATAATAAAATATAAAAAACACAGATATCTAGAATCGTCAAGTTCGTAATCATCAGAACAGTCCTTCAAATCAAACCCGTAATCCCAAAACACAATCAACAAAAGTAACAAAACAACAATTCAACTCACGAGTGTCGACACATCTGTTTACTACTGTATAAATCCCGTTCACAATTGTACAGTCAAAACAACTCTTACATTTTGCGTCCGAACATCACATGAAAGCATTTTAAAAACTCCTGTACTTCAGGTCGAACCGAAACTGCCACGTCATAATTTAGAGGTCCACTTAAAATTTTCAATGTTCAAGTGCTTTTCCGCTTCCCAATGTCTCTATTGACCAAGGTCACAGACACTCCATTCGTTGGACTGAAAGTTTTCATCCTCGCGTGCTATCGAATTTTAATAACTGCATTTCCATCGTTCTTGGTATTATTTATTTTCTCTGTCTTGGGATAATTTTGATTACAAATTGGAATTTTAGTTTTTCTAACATTTAATTTAAAATTTTCTGCAGGATTAAAATGTCTTAGTCTAGTTGAATGTACTATTTCAGTTTCTTGTTTAGTAAGAAGATTGGGTTTGTTAATCTCAAAATTTACACTTGAAAGTCGCTTTAGAATTACAAAGGGTCCCGTAAACACTGGATTCAGCTTTGGAGTGTTTGGATATGAGAAACTTTCTAGTATTACTTTATCACCTACTTTAAATTTAGATTCTTTGAAATGGGTGTCATATCTTTCTTTATTTATTTCATGATTTCTTATAGTCCTCTGTCTAGCAATTTTCCTAGCTTCTTCGATTGGAGGATACATTTCCTGATTGTCTATTAAGGTTTGATATGGTAATTTTCCATGCATTAAATAAGAAGGGGGAAATTTTGTTACAGTGTGAGGGGTGTCATTATAGTCCTCAGTTACTTCACGTAATAATTTGGTCCACGAAATGTTACCATGATATGAATTTAATTTACATTTAAGTCTAGTTATCAAGGTCTGATTTACTCGTTCATTTTTACCATTCGTTTGCGGCCTATGGGATGTAGTTAGAAGCTGTTTAATATTATTATTACTCAAAAAGTGTTTGAATTTGGATGATGTAAAAGCAGCATTCCTATCGCTCAAAATTTTCTTAGGCATTTGATGTCGAAAAATTTGTCTTAAACAGTTAATATAGGTATCGGTGTTAACGTTCTTTGAGGCGAAAGTCCAAATAAACCTAGTGGCATGGTCAATAACAATGTGCAGATATTTTTTTGTTGAATTATAATAGTTTAAACCACCAACAGTGTCTATGGCAAGAATTTCAAAAGGATCACTTGTAGGAGGTAACATTTGTAAAAGGCCGAATCTGGGTTGTCTTGGTTTCTTATTTAATTGGCATACTTCACAATGCTTCACAAAGTTGCTTACATCTTTGGTTAAACCTATCCAATAATATTGTGGAGATATTAAATTTAGCATTGCCGAGACTCCTAGGTGTCCATAATCATTATGAGCTTTTTTCAATAGTTTTAATCTTAAAGAGAAAGGTACTACAATTTTGATTAAACCTTGTTTCTTAACTGTCCAAATATTATTTAATTTTCTATAGTTTACACCGCAAACGTTGTCTAAATTTTGATGTTGCTCTATCTCTTTCGGCGTTAAAAGTGGTTCGCGTACAGTCATATGGTAGGAGATCGGGTTTCTAGTTAACATATCTGCTTCATAATTTGTTGAACCTTTTTTGAATTTTATATCGAACGAGTACATTGATAACTTCAAACTCCAACGGAACAATCTACCTGTCGGATTTTTGATATTTTTTAGCCAAACGAGAGATGCGTGATCCGTGTAAATTGTGAAATGAGTCCCGTGTAAGTAACAATAAAATTTATCAACTGCATCAATTATAGCTAAGCATTCTAGTTCTGTTATAGCATAATTTAATTCATAAGGTCTAAGTTTTCTAGAATGATATGCAATGGGATGTAGCGATCCATCAGGATGTAATTGTTTTATAACTGAACCAATCGCTTGACCTGACGCATCCACAAATATATGACATGGGTAATTAGGATTATAAATCGTTAAAATGGGTTTAGAAATAAGAGCATCTTTTAAATATTGAAAAGCTTTTTGGCATTCTTCATTCCATTCAAATTTTACTTCTTTCTTTAATAATTTATTTAGCGGTGCGCGTAGTTTTGCATAATTTGGAATAAATTTATTATAAACATTTACGCTTCCCAAAAATCTCTGTAAGTCTTTGACATTTCTAGGTGGTTGAAGTTTTTTGATTACCTGTATGTTTGCATCACTGGGAGAGTATTTACCTTTTTCTACTTCATATCCTAAAAACTTAATTTTTCTTTGCGCGAATTGACACTTTGAGAATTTTAATTTTATGTTTTCTTTTTCACAGATAGAGAATATAGTCTTTAAGTGTTCTATATGTTCCTCAAAAGAGTTCGAAAAAATAATTATGTCATCGAAAATAGTTCAGCGCGAATTTAATTTGATACTTATTTAAAATTTGTCTTAAAGTCCTTTGAAAAATAGCCGGAGCATTCCGGTATCCAAAAGGCAATCTATTCCATTCATATAATCCAAAATTAGACGTGAATGCTAATTTTTCGGTGTCTCTCTCATCTAATTTGATGTGCCAATAGCCACTTGCTAAATCAAGGGTCGAAAATATTTCAGCTTGTGTCAAAGAATCAATAATATTTGCAAAAAGGGGAATAGGCTCGGAATCATGTTTACTAATGGCATTCACCTTCCGATAATCTACACAAAGTCTAGATTTAGAATTTTCATCTCTTTTGTAAGCTAGAGTAATTGGTGAAGCATAAGGACTATGAGAAGGCTTTATTATATTTTTTTCCAGGAGTTCCTTTATTTGTTTTTCGATCTCTAAGTTATCTTTTGGAGACGCTCTGTAGGGTCTAAGCGCTATTGGTAACTCCGAATTTAGTATTATTCTAGGGGCTTCCATGCGGATGCATCCGACATCATATTTATTTTTTGCAAATATTTTACTATACTCATTTAATAAATTATGTAATTCAAAATTTTCATGGTTAATCAATAGATCATCACATTTAAAACTATTATTAGAATTAGTACAAGAATTAACAATATTAGCATCATGAGAATACACAATATCATTTTCATCATCATCATAAGTTAAAAATATGTAACTACTATAAAATTTTTCTGCGGGTAAATTTTTACTAATATTTACATTATTTTGGTACACACAAAAATCATCAAAATTTAAATTTAAGTTAAACAATTGTACACTGTCGCTGTTTAAAATGCAATAATTAAGAGGAGAATCAATACTGAAAAATGAGATATTATTACAAATTTTACCAATTTTAGAGTCTATGTTAATAATTTTAGAAGGCTTAATCTTACCTGCTATCGTGTTTATCGTAATTTTGTTTACATTTTCATTTAAATCAATATCATAGTAATAAAGTTTGTCCGAAATTCTTTTTGGCATGATATTAATGCTTGAACCTGTGTCTAATAATACACTCACATTTTTCCCATTGACAACCATCTCAGTTGAGAACAAATGGCCAATCGTTGAATTTTCTCAGATGTGATTATTCACGTAGGGCTGGCGATTTCCTCCACCTCTGTTTTGACGAAAGTTGCCCCGGCCATATCTGTATGAGTTAGGCATATCTTGTCCAGCATGTCGAATCGGCTCTCTCGGCATCTCTCCCCGCTGCGGAAAAGGCTTTACCACACGCTGCGCTAATCTCAGCCATTCCGTAGTAGAAGAAATGTCTCTCATGAGAAATAATTCTTTCTTTCTTTCTGGTAAACCATCAGTGAGTCCGTCTATTAAATTTGTTGTTGACAATTCGAGTCGTTTTCCGATAGTTAGCTTTTTATTGAAGTAGTCCCTCAAATCTTTGCAGTGAATAAATTTAAGGTCAGTAAAGTCGGATAAAGTACTTGACTCCTTCTCAGCAAACAGCTCGATAAACTTTAATTTTATCTGGTCCCAATCAGTAAATTCGATGACCTCTTCTATGAAAACATCAAGGGCCGATCCCTCAAGATAGTCCGAAATAATATTCACACGATCTTCATTCGTTAAATCTGCTGTTTTTTTCTCGAAATACTTAAGCCAATTTTGTACATTCACTGGTCCATTAGGATCAAATTTCCGTAAAGTCCACATTGTACTATTAGTCATCAAACTATTCATCATTGAAGTTTCCTTCGGCTGATCAATCACCGTTTTATCCTCAAAAATCTCCGCCGATGTGTCGTTATCCGTCATCGTTGCACCGTAATCCTAAAACATTATCCACAGATGTAAAAAACAAAGTTCGCAAAAGTTCACAAAGTAAATTCCATCAAGAAAAAGTTCTCTGCCATAGTAATGGACTCGAAATCCATTGGGTTTTCAGCGCAAATAAAATCCTGCCGGCTTAAAATGTAATCCATTTTTTATAAAACTCCTTCACAAGGAGAAAGTTCAACAGCTATAAGTAATGAGAATGCAGTCGGGCTTCATATTCAAGAGAACTCAGAAGTCTAATTTAAAACTTTATTTCAGAGCGGCAACACGACACATCTGTCCTTCTGGACGATACATAATCAAAAGCCACAGAGTTCACTCTGTTCAGACACAAGTACTCAAGAGCACTTACAACAAGAATTTTCCCACAACAAAACACGAACACATGTTCCGCCAACACCTGCGAAACTGCTGCATAGACAGAAAGTTTACAGTTTTATGACAGAAAGGAATGTTAAGTGGAAAATACTTCATTGACCAAACCATTTAGAGGCTGATAAAAAAATATCTAGATGAATTAAAATAGGAGAGAGGAGGTTTTTGAAGAAATATTAAAGTTAACTAATTTTATATATTACATATATATATATATATATATATATATATATATATATATATACGCAAACACACATACATATATATATATATATATATACATATATATTATATATATACGCATATATATATATATAATATATACTATATATATATATATACATACATTCATAAATATATATACGCAAAATATATATATATATATATATATATATATATATATATATATATGTGTGTGTGTGTGTGTGTGTGTGTGTGTGTGTGTGTGTATGTGGGTGTGTCCAGTTAGAATATGTATAGTTCAACTACTTCATAGAAAACTTTGAAATTTAAAAATTTGAATTGCGGAGTTGTGAAATTACGTTAAACCCTTCTCTGAAATGTTTTTTTGTAAGTATATATTTTAATGTAACATACTCAACCGAGACTTAAACAACTTAATTACCGGTTGTTAATCTTTTTTAAAAAAATAAATCTGTGTAGAATTTTATTTTCTGCATGACTTTTGACGTTTTTCTCTTACCTTTATAAAGAAAAGAGAAAAACGTCAAATATCACACAGATGATAAATTTAGCGTTTAAAAAACGTTTAAAATTCGGGATTTATCCTTGATGGATTTTTTTCCCCTTTAACTTGATATCTTACTGAAAAACCGTTTCTTCCCTCATCAAAGTAATTTAGTTAGTGGATTATCATTTTCGTAGTCTGGAGGAACAAATTTAGCTCCTTCATTCTTTAGAAAAATCGTATTCTTTGTCAAAAAATTTCATTCATTATTTAGTTGATTTTGCAAGATAAAATAATAAAGATAAACGTATGACATACCACATTAAAATAATTAAAAAATAACTTTTATTTCTATATGTTTAAAATATTTTAAATAATCATGTTTTATTAGTTACTAGGTAAAGCATCCAGCGTTGTTAGGTTTTTTCATAATGTTTTTCAGTATTAGTTACTGTACGCTGCTTTTACTTAATGATACACGTTACAAATTTGACCGTAAAACAGTACAAAAATATGGAGGCCATTTTGAATTGCATCAACCATGGTAGCTCAGTCAGTAATGGAAACAATCTGGTAATCGGAAGGTTTTAGGTTCGATACTCAAGCCGGCGAAAGATCCGCAGTGTTCATTAATGGCGAGTGGGGCAGGTAAAATAGGTTCATGGTAGCAATATTCTACAAGTTCCCAAACGATACATCTAGAAGTAGGTCTATCCGGGGGGGGGTTGGTCCCTGATCCAAAACTACGAGTATCCACTTTGCTCCTTGCCGAGAGATGGCCGAATGGTTAGGGTGCTCAACTTCGGTACCAGAGTACGTGGGTTCGAATCCCACTGTGGCATGGATGTTCGTAGCCTTTCGGAACTTGCTTTAATCAGTAGGTCCCGGTCTCATTAGACCTCGTGTTGCAAAAAGTAGACCGTAGCACTCCAAAACCCAAACCAAACCATAAAAAAAGTGGCTAAAATCTTTGCCTTTTATACTTTGTGTCATTATAGAGACCAATAGTATAAAAGGCAAGAGACACCTCCCCTCGCATTTGCAAAAAATTATCAATTATGAAACTTAGAAAGAAGGTAGAATATTACAAATCTAGAAACAAATCACGAAGATAGTTTCAGTACAGTGATTTATGTAAATTTTTTATTTATGCGCTAATATGTTTTCGACTTAGATATGCAAAATTCCCTTTTCGTATTTTCTTTTGTCTATGCAATTAATCATTATTTCTGGAGGTATGTGTACTACTGAGATAAAGAAAACCTTACATTAGAAGTCTTATTGTATGAAAAAAATATAAAATTTTGTATCTAAGATTGTAGAAAGAAAATATGATAAAAGAACCGCTGCAGATATTAAGTACACAATGAAATATTTTTCAGGGAAGGAAAGTAATTATTAAAGAATGAAAATCCAGGAGTGGCCGAAAACTTTTCAGTCATTATGTTTCTACAGGTAGCTAGATTGTAATTAAATAAAGTATTGTGTGATAAATCTTTTCAGAATAATTTTTAAAGATCGTGTTGCTAAAATGTAAGCTGCAGTGCTCAAAAATAAACCAAACCACTTTGTTCGTGTTGTTTTAGGGAGTAATACTGTCCACCTATATAGAAAAACTATAATATAATCGTCAACATATTACGCAGCGTTATTGGTCGAATGATCAAAAGTAAAATGTCACCGCTTTAAAAATATGGAAACCATTTTGAATTACATGAACCATGGTAGCTCAGTCAGCAATAGAAACCATCTCGTAATAGGGTTAACCTCGAGCCGGTCAAAGATCCGCAGTGTTCAGTAATGGCGACTGGACAACAAAATAGATTCACGGTCGCAATGTCCTCTAAGTTCCCAAACAATTCTTTGGAAGTGGCAAGTCGAACTTCTTGTATTTTGTTTGGTCCTGCTGCGAAATTAAGAACCATTTTGCTCCTTGCCGAGCGATGGCCGAATGGTTAGGGTGCTCATCTTCGGTGCCGGATTTCTAGGATTCAAATCCTACCGTGGCATGGAGGTTCTTAGCCGTTCGGAATCGGCTTTAAGCAATAGGTCCAGGTCTCATTAGACCTCTTGTTACAAAAAAGTAAGCAGCAGTGCTCAAAAATAAACCAAACCACTTTGTTCCTGTGTCTTAGGAAGTAATACTGTCCACCTATATGGTGTGCCTATAATATAATCGTCCATAAATTACGCAACGTTATATAGTCGAATGCTTCAGTCAAATGTCACAGCTTTAAAAATATGGAAGTCATTTTGAATTGCATGAACCTGGTAGCTCAGCCAAAAATGGAAACCATCTCGTAATCGAATTGTAGGTTCGACACTTGAGCGGCTGATCTTCGGTACCGTAGTTCGTGGTTTTGAATCCACTGTGGCGGATGTTCGTAGTCGTTCGGAATCGACTTTAAGCAGTAGGTCCTGGTCTCATTAGCAGTCGTGTTGCAAAAAAGTAAACTGCAGTGCTCCAAAATAAACCAAACTATTTTGATCCTGTTGTCTTAGGGAGTAATACTGTCCACTATGTTGGTGTGCGCCTATAATATAATCGTCAATAAATTACGCAACTTTATATGATCGAATGCTTAAAAGTCAAATGTCACGTTAAAAATATGGAAGCATTTTGAATTGCATGAACCATGGTAGCTCAGTCAGTAATGGAAACCATTCGTAATCGGAAGGGTTGTAGGTTCGAGGTTGGAGCCGGCGAAAGATCCGCAGTGTTCAGTAATGGCGACTAAGGTAAGTAAAATAGATTCACGGTGTCAATGTCCTCTAAGTTCCCAAACGATACTTCTGGAAGTGGAGTCTGGGGGTTGCTTGGTCCCTGCTAAATTACGAGGATCATTTTGCTCCTTGCCGAGAGATGTCGAATGGTTAGGGTGCTGATCTTCGGTACCGAAGATCGTAGGTTCGAATCCCATTGTGGTATGGATGTTCGTAGCCTTTCGGAATCGACTTTAAGTTGTAGGTCCCGGTCTCATTAGCCCTCGTGTTGCAAAAATTAGATCGTAATGCTCGAAAATAAACCAAACCACTTTGTTCCTTTGTGTTGTCTTAGAGTAATACTGTCCACCTATATGGTGCGATCTATAATATAATCGTCAAATATTACGCACTTATATGGTCAAATGCTTAAAAGTCAAATGTTCCCGCGTTAAAAATATGGAGCCATTTTGAATTGCATGAGCCGTTGGTAGCTCAGAAAAAATTTAAAAATTTAAAAACTTGAATTGCATGTTATGGATAATTATTGTGCTCTGTCTTTTTTTCACTGCAGTTATGCTAATTTTACTGTAGACCGTTCTTTAGACCTGGAATTTATGTTAACAGAAATATTCTACAATAAATAAATAAATAATAACAAAAAATCTTTGTAAAAGATGTATTCAAATAAATTATCTTCAAAGTGATATAAAGAATGCAGAATAACAATATTTATTATCGTTATTAATAAAAACATAGTTTATAATAAGTTTACTCCACCAGTCATCTGGTATCCTAAATTTTAAGGTGAATACATGTTATTTTTATTTACGACAAATATATGCACTGAAAAGAACAAATTTCAGCTGTTAAAAAAAGCTGAATTAGAAGAACGAAGTAATTTTTATAGCTGAAAGGCTGTAATGTGCATTTACGCTCAGTTACCGTCATAGTTTTCCTATTTCTGTAAAACTCACAGTTTTTTCTAAGAGTGCAGAATTCACGTTTAATAAGAATGTTGGTGAATTTTCATGAATTCTTTGAAAGGCTACCAAAATTTGACAATTTATTTTACGATCAGTTTATAATACATTTTTTTTTCATGATTCGTCATGCATAAAAATAAATGCAAACAATCTGTCAGTTATTTTATACCAAAATTTTTAGACCATTTGCAAGGACAGGCGTGCAGACTAAATTTACATTAATTTAATATGCAGTTTATAGTTTCAATATAAGTAGAAGAAATGAACCAAGAATATTGTAACGATGCCTCATGAAACAAATTTCGTATTATTTTTCATTTAATATCCACCGTATAATTTCAACATAAGTAGAAGAAATGAACCAAGTTATTGTTAGTAAAGAATGCCTCATGAAACAAATTTTTCTTATTATTTTTTCATTTAATAGCCACCTTATAATTTCAACATAAGTAGAAGAAATGAACCAAGAATGATTGTTAGCAAAGAATGCCTTGAAACAAATTTCATATTATTTGTTATTAATATCCACCTTATAATTTCAACATAAGTAGAAAAAATGAACAAGAATGATTGTTAGCAAAGAATCGATGAAACAAATTTCATATTATTTGTTAATTTAATATCCACCTTAATTTCAACATAAGTAAGAAATGAACCAAGAATGATTGTTAGCAAAGAATGCTTATGAAACAAATTTCATTTAATGTTTCATTTAATATCCACCTATAATTCAACATAAGTAAGAAATTAACAAGAAATGATTGTTAGCAAAGAATGCTTTATGAAACAAATTTCATATTAATGTTTCATTTAATATCCACCGTATAATTCACATAAGTAGAAGAAAATTAACAGAGAATGATTGTTAACAAAGAATGCTTCATAAAAACAAATTTTATATCATGTTTTATTTAATCCACCTTATATTTCAACATGTAGAAGATGAACCAAGAATGATTTTTATCAAAATGCCTCATGAAACAAATGTCATATTTAATTGTTTCATTTAACCACCTTAAAATTTCAACATAAGTAGAAAAATAACCAAGAAATTATTGTGCAAAATGCCTCATGAAACAAATGTCATATTAATTGTTTCATTTAAAATCCACCTTATAATTTCAACACAAATAAGAGAAATTAACCAAGAATGATTGTTAGCAAACAATGCCTCATAAACAAATTTCTTATATTTGTTTCATTTAATAGGCAGCTTATAATTTCAATTTGAGTAGAAAGTGAACCAGAATGATTGTTAGCAAAGATTGCTTCGTGAAAACAATTTTTATTATTTTTTTAAATTTAATAGCCAGCTTATAATTTCAACACATGTAAAAGAAATGAACCAGGAATTTAGCAATATGCTTCTAAACAAATTTCTTTCTTTTTGTTCATTTAATCTTCAGCTATTTAATAAAAAATTTAGTTACCAAAATAATGTAAAAGGAAAGGAATAATATATACAGAATAAATATTTACAATTGTTTGCGGAGGATTTCAATTATTTTATTAGCTTTGTTCAAAATGACATAGAATTATAATTCTTTTTCTATACATATTATAGAAAACGAACTAAGTCTGGTGCTTATATCAAGTGGAGTGACTCAGAAAGTATGTATATTTACTGTATGTATATAAAATGTATATGTATATTATATATATATATATATATATATATTATATATTATTATATATATAATTTTTACAGTTTTTCTTTACTTTTTCCAATTTTTCTACCACTGCTTATATGAATGTGCATAGCAATATTACGAAAAATTAAGCTAAATTAAAATATTTTAATGTAAAAAATACGATTTTTAAATTTATGTATTACTAGCTTTTTCTAAAGTGTTAAAAAATATTTTTAGTTGGCGAATTTAGTATTACCACTTCGTAAATATGGGCATACGCGGGTGAAGATAAACAAGGTGGAAAATCTAGAAGATTTAATTTGCTACTATAAAATATTTATAAATTACTGATTATACATACTGTTTTTAATTTTATTTCCATACCAGCTATTTTTTGTAAGAGAAATATTATAAGATATATAATTCCTTTCTGATATTTTTTTTATTTTTCTAGTTAATCATAAAATTACTTTAGTTCAAATTCGTCTGGTAAGTTTTGGGGCGTAAATTAAATGTGCTTCAGTATTAATAGGCAAATTTAAATCTGGTAAAAACTTGGAGTAAATTAAAAGAACATTATGATTTAAAAAAATATTTTTCAAGTTACAACGAAATTATGTACAGTGTTTTTGCTCACTTAATGACGTGTTTATTTCTGCATGCAAAACTATGGATGATGTATAAATTATGTATGCATGTATGCATGTACTTTGTGTGTGTGAGTAATGAATTTTTTTATAAGACTGAAACTTCACTGTACTTTAGATTAAACTTTGAGTTTCTCTTATTTTATAAGAGAAATATTAAAAGGATATGCCAATTCCTTTCTCAATATTTTTTTATTTTTCTAGTTATTCATAAAATTATTTTAAATTCGTCTGGTAATTACTGGGGCGTAAATTAAATGTGCTTCAGTATTACTGGGTAAATTTTAATATGGTAAAAACTTGGAGAGTAAATTAAAAGACACATTATGGTTGAAAATATATTTTTCAAGATACAACGAAATTATGTATGTTTTTGATCCACTTAATGACGTGTTTATTTATGCTTGCAAAACTATGGATGATGTATAAGATTATGTATGCATGTACTTTGCGTATAATGAATTTTTTTTATAAGACTGGAAACTTCACTGTACTTTGGATTAAAACTTTGAGCTCTCTCAAAAAAAAAAATTCTACCTACATCAAAGTGTATAGCCGTTCGAATCAGCGTAAGAATTAAGTCCCAATCTGATCAGTGTTCGTGTAGTAAAAAATAAAGCTCCCAGTTGTAACAATAAGTTACATTCGGTTCAGCTTTTTCTTTTACCTCTTCCCGTTAGCCATCGTCAAAAACATGCAGAGCAGGACCGGTTTGAACTAGAAGAAACTTCAGACTTCTCCCAACCAATAGAAGGACCCGTTGGTTTGGCGGGATTCTAAACCCTCTGTTCTTGAGTGGACCCCTATTTTTTCTCCGCGGGGTAGTTTGATTTTTTTTAGAGGACAAGGTTGTTACCAGAGGAGAGAAGAGGGTGAACGCTGCTGGTATCCGCTGCTTGCGGCATAGACATTTTTTGGAGCGACACGAGAAAAAGGAAAAGAGACGCCATTATTTATTTTATAGCCGACGCCGAGTCGAGAGGAGTCTTCGATATCTACAAATGATAAGTTGTATTCCAGTTGTATTCCTTAGGCATTTAATTGTATAAAATTATTTAATCAAGACATATTTGTCCATGTGTTTTTTAATGAGTTTTAATTTCTTCTTTCTCAAACACTAGGCCAACATAACATTATTTTTACACTAATCAACGAAGATTTTGAAAGAGAAATAATTAGTATTAAAAATCGGGTTGTTAATTTTTAAATAAATTTCTCAGAAAAACTAGCATAGATTGCAAAATAAAATACTTAAAACTATCCACATATAGCATAAAATAGAAATATTTTAAATATTTTATTAAAGAGTAATACTGCAAACAGTTTACATTAAACTCTTACAATCAATTCTTTATTAGACATTTTATGAGACTTTTAAGGTAAAAACTTTGAAATGTTAACTTGGAAAACAGAGAAAAAAAAAATTCATTTGAAACACTAAAAGCACTTTTATAGCTCTCTGAGAATTACTTATGTTTGTGGTTACTATAGCCGCTTTTCTGAAAGAGAAACATTTAAAAGCACTTATTTTTTTTACGTTTAATTGTTAGGTAGCATGATATACTAACAGAAAGACTCCATTTTAAACTTTTAGGGTTATTTATGATCAAAATTAGAAATGAATCTTGGCAGCGTATATCCTTTTTTTACGGTATTACATGCTTAAACGCTTAAATAGTTAAAAGAAGCGTTGTTTGTTTTAACGGTATGTATTCTTTTTTTTTAGATCATTATAAAAGTACTAAATTTCCGCCAAAAAGAAACACACTAGCAAAAACGCAAAACTTTGCTTCTCTCTACGTTTAAACAACGCTTTCTTTTTTTTTCTCCCCCGGAGATTAATTCGTGCGAAAAGAGCATTCTGCTTAAGTGTAATGCTGCAAAAAGTGTGCTTTAAGCAAATCCCCCTTCTCTTAATTTTACAGTTGATTCCTTTCTCAATAACTCTTTTCTCTGTAAACAAAAATTTGTTCGAAAATAACTTTGCTCAAGAGATTTAAATCTGTGCCCAAACAACTTTAACAACAGAACAAACCATCGCGTTTTCCGTCAAATTAAACTCAAATTCATAAAACATGCTTCAGGGAGTACAAAGAACGTAGTGTGTGGACTCGGAAACATTAATTTACTGGAAGAGAATTCTGCTTTGCCCATCTTTCTCCCGCCACTCCTTTTCTACTTATTTAAATCAAAATGGAGCTTGAGATATATTCAAATATTCATACATATATTTATATTTCCCTCCCCCCTCAAAATACTAGAAAACCCTTCTTTATGCAAAACAACAAAATTATAAATAACTACTAAACCGTTGCGAATAAATAAAAATGCTGAAGAATAGCGCCACTAGTGAAATTTAAATCTTAAAATAAGAGAGATGCAATTTGTGAGTATTATACAGCGAAAGACCCCCACCCCCACCCCTTCTCTCCACTTTCCTCCCCCCCCCCTCGATTCGTCGTTCTTTTTTCCATGCAGTCTATCCTTTAGTTATTGAAGTAGCAAGGAATGTTGGGGGAGAGAAAATCATTGATTGCTAGAGGCAGGTTTAGAAGGGAGGGGTGGCTTTCAAGACATTCCACAGAAGCGCACCCCCTGTTTCGAATCTTTCTCCCTCGTATACGTTTTCGCAATTTTCTCCCCCACCCCAAGACAATGAAGTAAAAAAAATATGAAGAAAAAAAATTCTAGAGGGGAAGGGAAGTTTGACGGATACATACCGGCAATTGTTGAGTTATAATACAGTCTTGAGATTAATGAAAAAGCAAAAGAAAATAGCCGGGAGGAAAGTTTTTTTTTTTTTACTATTCTTTTTTTAACGATGCTTACTTGTTGCCAGCTTCAGGGTAGAAAAAATCAAGACGTATTTCTAAAAAAAAAAAAAAAAAAAAAAAAGAAATTCTTATTCTAAAAAAAAAAAAAAAAAAAAAAAAAGATAGAATAATTTCCTCCCTGCAATTTTTTTTTTTTTTATGTTTTAAAGTAGGGTTTCTCTTCTATTTTTCTTTTTCGACTAGGAAAGTATGCATAAAGAAGTCTTCACAAATGCAGTGGATTTTCATGAATTTTTTGTAAGCTAATCTGCTTAGCGAGACACTGTTAAAGCGGTCATCATTTTGATGGGTGTAAAATTTAATGGCAAAAGTTTTAGAGATACATTATAGCCGCATTTTTTCCTCGGTGTCAGTTTTTGGCAAAGGAAAAAATGTTGAAAAAAAAATTGCTTCCTTATTTAAAAGAAAACAGATATTTTCTACGAATTATTCTCAAAAATGAAAGTGTCGCTCTTCTTTTTTTTTAAAGGCAATGAAAGCTTTCAAACGTAAGGCTTGATAGAAATGTCCATTGTTTAAAGTAATGTTAAGTACATCGTAAATTATGCCTCCGAATGGAGGCGAAGTAATCACCGAAATATTGAAATGAGAAATATTGATTTATGATACACATGGAAGCTTCAGCTTTAGTGAAATATGGAAGAATAATTATTCATGTCTCCCTGGAGTTTTCGTTTCTTGGTATTTGTCGCTTACAACGTGTGCAATTTGTTAACTGTCTCTTGAGATAATATTCATCAGCATTATGGAAGTAAACACGCGAAAAAGTATGCGATTGCAAATCCATATCCATTAAATTTCAAATAAGGCTCAGAAACTGCAAAGGTGACCAAAACTACACAAACTAACACAAATGTGACGTTAGAAATTATTAAATTTTCTCCATTACGCAGCAGGAATTAACCTAAAATTAAATCTATTCGTGCATGTGCAATATTATGCAAATATCATCCATCTACTTATTTTTATTTCAATAGGTGGTACTATTTAGAGGATATGAGTAATATTTATTTAATGCCCTCTATTCTTGTTATGTTTAATTTCCCAAATAATCGTAAAATGTTTAAAACGAAGAAAAAGAACCTAATTTAATGAGGGAGTCTATAATAAATTTTAAAAAAAGTGCTGCAAATGAATAAATAAAGTCAGCTTTTTTATTTTATTATTATTATAAAAATCTTTATGAAAATTATTATGAAATAAATAATTATGAAAATTATTATGAAAAACTTATTTCATAATAAAAAAATATCCAATTTCACCTAATTTTAGTAATTTTTTTATTATTTCAATATGTTTTCCTCTCAAGGCATGACTATTTATTGGATTTACTTTACACATTTCTCCCTCCCCCCCCTCTCTCTCTCTCTCATATATATATATATATATATATATATATATATATATATATATATATATATATATATATATATATATATATATATATATATATATATATATATATATATATATATATATATATATCCATATACTATATATATATATGTACACACACACACACACACACACATATATATATATATATATATATATATATATATATATATATATATATATATATGCGTGTGTGTGTATATAGTCCAGCAATTCTAATATCTACTGGAATCAATAATTATTGCCCCTATTCTTTTACTTGCCTGGGCTACTGGGCAAGGAGAATCTTAAACAGTTAGCAGCAATAAGTAATATTGCAGTCGGACCACATTGCAAAGAAGTACAATTTTGAAAACAACTTAAATCGTTTTTGAGGAGCTGCTCAAAAGATATCTTTGCCAGTCAACGACAGACAAAACAATCATACGAAAAACACTTTGCTGTCACAGAGGTGTGCCCCAGAGAGGGATAGATAGAATTTGCCCAAGGGACAAGAAACGTAGTCATCGAATTAAGCTGTTAGATCAGGGAAAAAACAACCATTTGCCGGCGACAGCTGGAAAATGTGTTGAATGGACAGAAAATTTGCATTTATTGCAGAAAAAAGATTTGGGAAATGTGTGGAAGAATTTTAGGCCGAGGACACTTCTTTGATTAAGACATGTTGTGGATGGGAAAATAGATTTTAAGGAATTAGAATGGAAGAGAGGAGGGTTTTAAAGAGATATAAATGTGAAATAATTATGACATATATATTAGGTTTGAAAATGGGGTTTTAAAAATTAAGGGAGTTATATTTAAAAGTAAATGAAACTATTTAATGATCCTGTATAAGGAAAGAGACACACCCTCGGGTGGATGTCCACAGAGAAAACAAATTAATGCGGAAGGACATCAGGAAAAAAAGGTTTACGCAAGCAAGTTTTTGGCGCACTTTGAGTGGGAAGCTGGGCTGGGCAACACCCTCTACGCTAGTTGACGCTGTAATTGAACAAAGGAGTATATTTAATTGCGTAGCCAAAGCTGAACGAAAGGACTGAATTTTATAAAGCATATTCTAAAAAGGAGAAAAAATTGTGATTATTTTCCTACATTACTGACCCTTACATTATCCCCCTTCAGGTTGACGTGTGTTAATGTAATGGTCATTATCACATGTCATAACAACTTAGTTTAAGACATTATCGCACGTCAACTGAACGAGAATAAATCGGTTGAAAATTTTATGCTGTAACACAAAAAAATCACATATTTAAGAAATCCGCACAAAAATTGGGCGGCATTTCTTGTTTTACAGTAAAAAGGTTTAAACCAATTTATTTTGGTTCAGGTTAATGTGTGATAAGGCCTTTAATCGGTTGAACATTTTTTGCTCTAGCACGAGAAATCCACGTATTTCTCAACTGGAAAAGAATTCTAAGCTGAATCTGCTGCTCTTTCAACACTCACATGTTGATGTCTAATAAGGCATTAACGGAACACAGTAAGCAATGCTAGTGAACTCACGCAGAAACAGGTGTTTCACAGTTAATGAAAGATTTGTTTTTCTCTTTGTTCATTATTCTAAATCTCTGGAAATAAAATTCAAACCCGATGCATTACATTATTAATAAAAAATATTTAATAAAATCGTATAGCATGAATTTTATTTCCATCAATATTTTCATTATATTTAAAAATAAGTTATATTTAAAAATAAGTGGAACTATTTAAAGATCACGTAAGAGGAGAAAGACACAACCTCGGGCGGTTGTACACAGCGTATACAAATTAATGTGGAAGAACATCAAGAAGAAAAGGTTTACGCAAGCAAGTTTTTGACACACTTTTCAGTGAGAAGCTGTAAGTTGGAAGCATGAATTGAGTCCAAATCTCGTAATATAAAGTATTTTTACAGTTTCATAAATTATGAAGTCAGTTAATTGAATTTAACAGCCGTATTGTTTGATAGAACAAAAAAGAATTATTCCAAAGTATGTTATTTCAGTTCTGAAGGATGCCTTATTTTAAGAAAATTTTGAATGTAATTATAACTCGAAAAATATCAGATATAAACAAACGTTAACTAGTTTAAAAGTTTTTCTTAGCTTGCTAATGCATCTACGGTTTTTATTCAAGCTGTATCTTATTGAATTTTCTAGTAGAATGAAATGTCTGTGAGACAACTACCTATTTACTCTAATCACACAGCTTTTCATCTATTTAAAACACCCGATAGGATATTTTTGAAACATTCGAATTTTAAATTCGTTCTTTAAAAATTACTTCCTTTAACTGAATTTTTTAGAGTATTCTGCTAAAAAAAAGAGAGAAAAGAAATTTCTTAGGGCAACTTTGAAACCCGTGATCAAAACACAAAAAGAAAGAGAAAAATCCTAAACAATAATCTTTTTAACTGAAGACAAAATAAATTGCAACGAAACAGTTCGTGTTACTTGCTTGAAGCATGTGCTAAAAGAAAAAAGTCAAAAATATCAAACTCAAGAAGGTAGTTTTTCAGATGTACACTTTTGAACTTCCGCCAGTCAATTCCTTCTGAAAACTCTAAGAAAATATATATATAAAAGAAAAAAGCATGGGGAACCTAAAAATGTTCGTGCTTTTCAATTATCGCAAATCAATCGCTTAGGGTAAAAAAAAATAACAGTTCAGAAAATTTTTTTTAAAAGAAGTGAAAACTTCTTAGAACTTAGTTGTGATATGAAGTGAGAGGAAAAGTGAGGTGAAATCGAAGTTGGAGACAGGGTAAAGATATCCTTTCCATTTAGGCCCATTTTTACTTTAAAGAATACTGCAGAATTTATTTAAAGGAAAAGGCTTTTATTATAGGTTTTCTATGAATAAAAACATTTAATATGTACAATAAAATACATATTTGAGAATAGAAGAAATGATATTTTCATCAAATAATTCAAGTATTTTTAAATGTTAAACAATCAATTGCAAAATTTAAATTTACATATAAACGACCTAAAATTTTAAAAAAGTCCATAAAGATACATATAGCAAGTAAAATTCATATAAATTATTCGTTTTTCTAGCATGCGGTATAAAAAATGGTTAGAATACTTTAATATTTTTAATTTAAGTTTGTTATAGTAATATATATATATGTATATATATGTGTATGTGTGTGTGTGTGTGCATGTATGTAATTATTTATATATGCCATGGAAGAGTGGTTAAGGCATGGAAGACACATTTCACTTCATCTATAAAAACTTCTTTATTGTAATCCTTCTGTCCGTAGCTATGCCATTTAGATACCCTTTGTTCTCATAATTTACCACGACAAGCGTGGAGGATGTTATCAGTTCGAGTTAACGCTCAGAACTAACTCTTTTGGAGTTGCTACCTAAACAAAATTCCTATGTCTACTTCCGCGTCGGCTCCTTCTCAGTGTAGTTCCGCTCGAGGGTGTGTCTTTTTTCTATTACATTATCGTTAATTAGTTCTAATTATTTTTATTTATAACTCGCTTAATTCTTAACCCCCATTTATAAACCTGACACACACACACACACATATTTATATATAATATATTATATATATATATATATATATTTATATATATATATTATATATATATATATATATATATATATATATATATGTATATATATATATATGTATATATATATGTATATATGTATATATACATATATATATGTATATATATGCATGTATTTATAGATTTATATATATTTATATGTATATATATATGTGTATATATATATGTATGTGTGTAGGCATGGTACCCTTGGCAATACTCAGCGAAGCGAATTTACTCTCAGCAAACGAAGTTTTCCTTTTACAAATTGGCAACAACTCTCCCCAGTAGAACGCAGATATAGACGGATCCCTGACGTGAGATAGACGGCAACGAGTGCAGACAGAACTTCTTGATGGCTGATGTTATGCCAGACGGGCACTGATGCCCAGTTTTATTTTAATTGTCCCTAGACACCATATAATTTGTAAATAGTTTAATTAAATAAGTTCATTTTAGTTCAGCATATATATTTATATATATATATATATATATATATATATATATATATATATATATATATATATATATATATATATAAGACATGTTTTTTTAAGGAACAACCATTTTGATTTTTTTAATAACTTGGAGAAACTTCCTGTTAAGCTTTCGTACATACAACACTGCGGAAATTGTTGACCATTTCACTATAGGAGCATCACATAGGTGGACAACATTGTTCCCTAAGGCGAGACAAACACACAAAGTGGGTCCTTGTAATTTAGTATTTAAAATGTCTCAGACAATTCAATGCCCGTCGACTGTGAAACACTCTCTGTCATTCCATCTCCTTTTTCTAAAGCAAAAGATGGGAAGGTGACTGAAATTCCACTGCTGATCAACGGAATGCATGAAGAAAACGTTGAGAGAATAGATGCTAAGAGAACATATTGTTGTTGTTGTTGTTTTGTGCTACTTGGTCAAACCAAGCACGATTGAGCCATATGCTACTTGTAATAAGGCAGGGGGTGCGCATTTCGTTTTAACGAGTACCTCAAGGGTGAAAGTGCGACTTCTTGCTCAAGTGGGATTTCGTAATTTTGAAGCAGGGATCAAGGAGAAGACCCATAGGCTTGGCATGCCGTTCCCAGAGGTAGTTGATTGAGAACTAAGAGGATATTGTGAACATGAACATATTTTACATGTCCCAGTCACCATTAAAGAACACGACGGATCTTCACCGCAATTCTTCAGTTACTAGAGCGTTGCCATTGCCGAATGAGCTACCGCGGATCTAAGAGAGCGTGTTAGAGCACTTAAAGATGGCTTCCTGAATGAACATGATGAAAAGCGACGTGAACGATTTTCTGTCATTACTAAAGAATTTGCTCAGAAAGAGTATCAGGATATTCCAGAGAACATACGCTTTAAGATTAAGTTTCAAGGTGTACCTGTTATGGAATTGTGACACATTTACTACAACTATGTCTATATCGAAGTATTTAAAATATTGACCTAATGAAAAACATCAAGTTTTAAAACTATAAGCATATAGCTAGGCAACAAATTCCTATGAGAATTTGTTGGTTCTACTATACCACAAGAATCTTGATATTGGTGGAGATTATGTTAAAAAGTTAATCTGCGGTTTCCACGTTAAAATAGAATTATTAAAATAATACATATGTATGTTTTTGTTTTCAAGACTGCACTTACTTAAAAAAAACAACTCTAGTACACGATTCAAGGCTTTTTATACAAAGTGGTATCTGGATTAAAATTTTCCTTAGGGACCAAGAGATTTAAATTCCTTAAGCAGAAAACGTCTTAAACTTTACATATTAATCGATTTGGAATTTTATTAATATCAAAAACACTAATAAAAGTTTGATGATTTTAAGCGAATCTTGCCCCAAATGTGTCTCATGATTTTCAAAACTACGAGTGCAGATAAATATTTTGGTATTCCCTTTTAGAATTCATTTTCTCAAGCACAATTCTCGTATGAGTGTATTCTTCCCCACTTTCAAATATCCCTTTTCTAAACAAAAACACACTCTATTTCGAAATTTGGAATAACATACTGCCGAATCCCAGAACAATCGAATGTTATTTCTAATGACGATACTACATATTAAACTAGATGATTATTAATGAATTCTATTATCCGAATATTACAATTACTTATAATTAGTTCTACTGTATATATATATATATATATAATATATATATATATATTATATATATATATACAATATATATATATATATATATTATATATACAATATGTGTATATTTATATATAATAAAACAGAACCATATATTACAACCAAAAACATATATAATATAATGAGTAATTGTAAAACGGAAAGGAAAAATATTTAATTTACGACTTCCATATAATAATTTTAACTATCTGGTTTTATCTATCTATGTCTTTATCTATCTATCTATCATCTATCTTTATCTATTCTTATCTATCTCTTTTATCTATCTATCTATCTTTATCTATCTATCTATAATCTATCTTATCTTTATCTATCTATCTTTATCTATCTATCTTATCTATCTATCTTTATATCTATCTTATCTTCTCTAACTTTATCTATCTACTTTATCTATCTAACTTTTATCTATTATCTTTATCTATTCTATATATATATATATATATACACATACATACATATATATATACACATACATACATATGTATACAATACACATACATACACATACATAATGTACGTACATTACATACATGTACGTACACATACATACATGTACGTACATATACATACATGTATATATATATATATATATATATTTATATATATATATATATAATATTTATATATATATGTATATGTATATGAGTGTGTTTGTAATTTTGTTTTTTCATTTATTATATTTACTTTTAAGCTAAATTAAATCATCAAAACTGTGCAACTCAAGTTTACGATTTCAAAACATTGTACCTCAATGGGCTAAAAATATTTCTATCATTATTTTAATTTTGTGTATACATTTTAAAAAGAATAAAATAAATAAAATATTCGCAAAAATTAACTTTTTTTGTATAAATAGTAGATCATTCCCTTTTTGAATAAAATTAAAGTTTGTCTTTTTGAAGCTCTTTCATGTTTTCTAAAAGTTTATTCTATTTTTAAATTTATGGATCATACATAGAGAAAGACAAAAATTTTAAACTAAAATGTCATTTTTGAGTCTTTAATATAAAAAAAGTGAATTATTAAAGAGAATTATTAAAGAGATTAAATAACAAGGCAGTTTACTATAAACCTTTTTAAAGCGTCTGAAATATTTTTTTTAAATTATTCTGAAAAGATTTTATCCCACAATACTTTATTTAATTACAATCTAGCTACCTGTAGAAACATAATAACTGAAAAGTTTTCTGCAACTCCTGGGATTTTCTTCTATAATAATTACTTTCCTTCCCTGAAAAAGATTTCATTGTGTACTTAATACCTTCAACAGTTCTTTTATCATATGTATTGTTTCTACAATCTTAGATACAAAATTGTAGTTTATATTTTTTCATAGAATAAGCTTCTAATGTAAAGTTCTCTTATCTCAGTAGTACAAATACCCAGAAATTAATTGGATAGATGAAAGAAAACACGAAAAGGAAATTTTACATATCTTCGTCGAAAACATATTGGCTCTTATAACTAGAAATGTATGTTCTAGACCAGTGTATCTACATTTAAATGTGTATGAACTTTTAGCAGTTTTACATTTTTTTTTGAAACTTTGGTATTTCTAAATCTTTAATTTGTGAAATGATATTAAAATGGCCAACAAATAGTTTTTTTTTTTATCATCTTATCTTCAAAATAATTATCAGAACTAAATACAATACAATAATTTTAAATGTTTCCCTCAAAATAAAATTTTTGTATTTTATGAATATTTGAAACATTGGAAGTAGATTTCAAGCTGTTCTGTTATTTAGAAAATTATTGACTATTTACATTGTTTACGTCATCCCTATATAATAATAGCCTATTTTGTCCGGTTGTTTCGAATTTATGAAGTGGTTGGACCTAGAATGGATATATAACACATATATATATACTATATATATACATATATACATATACATATATACATATATAAATATTATTTATACATATACATATATACATTATACATATATATTTATACATATATATATATTTTTCATATATTTATATACATATACATATATAATATATATATATACATATACATATTTATATACATATACATATATATATAATATACTTACATTCAGATATATACATATACATATTATATTTCATATACATATACATATATATACATATACATATATATATAACATATATATATATATACTATATATATTTATTAATATATATATATATATATACATATACATATATATATATATACATATATATTAACATATACATATATATACATATACCTTATATACTTATACATATATATTACATATACATATACATATTATATTTATATATATATACATATATACATATAATATACATATATATTTCTATAAATATACACTTTACATATTTATAAATATACATATATATATATGCATATACATATATATAACACACACACACAACGCGCACATATATATATATTTCTATATATATATATATATATATATATATATATTATATATATATATTTATTATTAGCAAAATTCAAAGCGAGTAAAGTTTATCTTCTCTTAAACTATCGATCCGATTTAAAATAAAAATGGTATAAATATTTAACAGCGAAAAAGTACTGCCCTCTTAAACGTTCGAAATCCACCCCTTCCCCCTTTTCGATTTAATGCCATATTATTTCAAGCCTTATTGTCTTAAGAATAGTCTTTTAAATTTATCACATAATAAATAGGTAAAAATAACATTTTTTTTTAGCATTTGACGCCATTCTTTAATTATCTCATTTAATGATTTCTATTTTAAATTATTTAAATATCGTCTGCATTATTTTCATACGGTTTATCACTGAATTTTGATATTACATAAACAATTTTCTTTTATATTTGGCTTAATAGATTAGGTATATATGTGATAATTTTAAATGTAATCACCGATTATTTTTTGTTGCAATGAAAATTTTATCACCGGTATTAACAACAAATTATTTTCATAAAAGTTTAGGAGTCTATTATACAGACTAATAAATATCTAGCTTATTATATATATCTTTGAAAACCAAAAAGTTTAGTCGTTTGTATGTTTGTTTTTTTATGCATAACCACACGGTTTGACCAAAGGAATTCAACGGGATTCTAACTGCATTCACAGTATAGTGATATTTTAGAGGAGTGTGAAGATAAACAAATTATTGAGCTTGTCTAGATAATTCTCAACCAAAATAACAAATCATTTTTTACCTGCCTATAGAGTACTTTACAATTCAAAATTAAAAAATTTAAATTATAAAAAATACTATGAAAAATGTTTAGAAATCTATGCTTATCTTAAGTAACAAAAAAGTTTAACAATGTTCGAATACGGCAGTATTATATTCTTTAGAATGCTTAAAAATGAGAAACAGACGTACGTTTGGTTAGGTTTGGTGTGCTATGGTCTACTTTTATGCTGCTCAAATGTTATTGAGGCCGGGATACTGTTTAAAGTTGATTCCAAACGGCTACTGAAGCATCCACTTAGCAGTGAAATTCGAAATAGTGGACTTCGGTACCGAAGGCCAGCGCTTTCTACTTGGGCATCGTCCAGCTTTGCTTATGAATAAAAAATTTAATAAATCACTGTACGAAATATCTTCGTGATTTGTGCCTAGATTTGTAATATACTTCAAGAGCATTAATATTTTTTTACTTTTATAGTTGATATTTTTTGTAAATACGGAGGGGGGTGTTTCTTTCCTTTAATAGTATTAGTCTCTACAATCCTCAGAGTTTTTGGCTATTTTTTTATGGAAGCATCATAAAGGCGGCCAACATTGCACCGTATAAACAAGACAAATATTCAAAAGCTTACTCGGAATCGATTCCAAGCCCATCGGTGGAAGTACACACGTAACCACTATACAATCGGAGGGCTTATACTTCATATTAAAGTCACATGTATACAGCCTAAGAATTTGTCCTAGTTATTTTCTTTATCTGATAAATATAATAATGCGAGGAATTATGATATATTTTCTGCTAATGAATTTGAACACTTCCCTCATCTTAATTTAATGATACTATTTATCACCCTTATGTGTTACATTTACTGTAGTGGCGCACTTCTAGCCAATCGGGTGGAAGTACAACACGCTAACCACTATACAATTTGGGTGGCTTATGCTTCACATTAAATCCACATGTATTTAGCTTAAGAATTTATCCTAGTTCTTTTCTTTGTCTGATAAATATAATACATAAGGAGTTAGGATATATTATCTGCTAATCAATTTATACACTTATCTCAATTTAATGATACTATTTATCCCCACTATGTATTACATTTACTGTAGTGAAGCACTCCTAGCCCATAGGGTGGAAGCACAACACACTAACCACTACATACTACTATACCACATGTATGTTTAAGAATGGTTCATAAATATAGCATAGCATACTTGTATGCTTCACATTAAATCCACATGTATTTAGCTTAAGAATTTATCCTAGTTCTTTTCTTTACCTGATAAATATAATAGCATAAGGAGTTAGGATATATTATCTGCTAATCAATTTATACACTTATCTCATCTTAACTTAACGATACTATTTATTCCCACTATGTGTTACATTTACTATAGTGAAACACTCCTAGCTCATCGGAAACACAACACGCTAACCCGGGTGTGGTAATTATACAATCCGGGTGACTTAAGCTTCATATTAAAGTCACATGCATGCAGCCTAAGAATTTGTCCTAGTTCTTTTCTTTATCTGATAAATATAATAATTCTAGGAATTATGATATATTTTCTGCTAATGAATTTGGACACTTGGCTCATCTTGAATTAATAATACTATTTATCACCACCATGTGTTACATTTACTGTAATGAAGCATGTAGTATTAAAGACTCACACGAACACAATCATTTCAAAGGATACTGAGCGTGAATAGCAGTAGTTTTCCAAGGGGAACAACATTATGCTTTAAATAAAATAGCTCATGTGATAAATTACTCATTCTTGCGTTACAGTCCTCGCCAACATTTCACTCACGAGTCACAAGCAGAAGTATTAAAATGACAATGCTTCCGGATCAGAACTAAAATAATTTTATTTCTAACTAGCCTCTTTATGACCAGCCTGAAGTCTGGATATGAATAATTGGTGACAACGCGGTATTTTGAATGCGCATTTGAAGGTTATCTTAATTTCAGATAAATTATGACATATAAAAGCGATGTATTTGGCAATCTTTAACTATTTATCTTAGATTCTCTTAATAGAAAAAGTATGATTTCTTTTTTGTTTATTATAAGCGCATTCTATAGCCACTGTGCTTTCAGAAAAGGAAACTGAAATCAAACACACCAATGTTACATTTAGCGGACATGGTTTCGCAGAGAAACCTCCGAAACATTTTTTTTCTAAGTTTTATAGAATAGCAGTAGTTTGACATGTAAAACTTACAAATAAATTACAGTACTCATTTAATTTAAATTTTGTCTTTTGAAATATATGTATTTATACTTGCTGTACCTGTAAAGAAGTTAGTAATGAAATTGTTTTTCACTTATGACCCCAAGCAAAAATATATATTCAAACAACACTTATAAATTGTTAAACTATTTATTTATATTACTGTTTAAAGAACTTATTTTTGTCTTTATAATTTAAAATTTTAAATAGTATTATGTTCAAGCTGTAAAAGCGATGGGTTTTTAATCAATTTAACTATTTATCTTAGATTCTAACTTACAAAGAAAAATTTTATACATTTTGCTTTATAAGGTTATATAATTATTATAAACTAATTTCATTAAAAATGAAATTCATGTATGACCAGGCCAGTGTTAAGCGGCAAGAAGATGTGAAAAAATTAGCCGAACACCAGTATCGAAATCTCGAGGTAATATCGAAGAACTTCGCGCTAACGAAATTTCCATTTAGCATGGGTCTATACCTGCCATTTTGATTTCACTCACTCAATGTTCACTTATCGGGAAAATAAAACCCCCTATCGCTGGCTCGTATTAAAGAATTCTTTAAAAAATATATACTACGTGATAGAACAATAAATTCTTTAGGATAACAGTGATAAGTAAAACGAAAATATCTTATAGTCCTTTTAAGGAATGGATGGCTTCAAAGCATCGAATTGCCTCTTGCATATTTTTAAAAAGTAAATTTTGTGTGAATTTTAAAATATTCTAGTTTACAAGGGTTTATAAAAATATACTTCTACATTAACAATTTTTTTGGCATACTTTTTAGGTCCTTACATATTACACTGTAACAGTAGTTTCTAGTTTAAACACAATGTAAAATGTTTCATGGAATAATATTTGCCTTTTTTTGGTGGGGAATGGAGATGCAAAAACGCTTTCAGAGAGCTTTGATTTAAAAGTATGTATGGAAATTTATATATCGTATTTGCTTATGGACACTGGAATGTTTGAGTTCGTAAAAATAGATTTACACAGTAAGTATATTCTCTCTTGTTATATGCTTGTTTCTACAAAGTTATCTTGCAGATCTTTTGAACTGTGAATTGAGACTCTAGGGAGTGCTATAAAACAAAATGTTGAGTTTCAAGGATTAAAATTTGACGTAATAAATTCAAATATTTACTTCAATTTCATAAGTATAATCTGTTTTTCTATGCAATCATACTATTTAAATAAATCTGAGAATAAATGGGATTTAACACATGCGAAGTTTTTAAGTAAGTAGCGCTTAAAATAATAAATATACAAGTGTACTTTTTAGTACCAATTTTAGTTTCACGTGAAGTCCTGTTCTTTGATCTACTCTTTACTATATTGAACACCAATATCACAGCACTCGTCGTATTGTAGAACCAGCTTTGAAACTCCATCCTCGTCAAAATCTGCCACCTGGATACTAACTGATTAAACGTTTGGTTTTGTATCCCTCAGTCAACACAGTCGGTTCCAGACAAATTTACGGTAATATAAAAGGGTACAATATCTTTAAAATTTCAAAAATTGGATTAAGTATCCCTCAGTCAACACAGTCGGTTCCAGACAAATTTACGGTAATATAAAAGGGTACAATGTCTTTAAAATTTCAAAAATTGGATTAAGTATCCCTCAGTCAACTCAGTCGGTTCCAGACAAATTTACGGTAATATAAAAGGGTACAATGTCTTTAAAATTTCAAAAATTAGATTAAGTATCCCTCAGTCAACACAGTCGATTCCAGACAAATTTACGGTAATATAAAAGGGTACAATGTCTTTAAAATTTCAAAAATTAGATTAAGTATCCCTCAGTCAACACAGTCGATTCCAGACAAATTTACGGTAATATAAAAGGGTACAATGTCTTTAAAAATTCAAAAATTTGGTTAAGATTTTTAACATAATCAAAATACCGTAATCTTGCACATATAGTCCGCGGACTTCTGTGTTTAAAAAGCAAATTTCTTCAGCCGTGGACTATATGCCGGTGCGGACTATGTACTGGTTGTTCATTGCTCAAATCATCAAACTCGGAAGAAGGGAGAAAAAGAGCACGTAACAGAGTGTTTTGTTTTCAAAGTTTTGATTTGAAGTAATATTGGTCATTCATTATGTCTTTAAAACATCGTCGCAGTTTTGCTGCTGATTTCAAGCTGAAAGTAGAAGGTCGACGAGAAAGCAGTAAGAAATTTGCACAAGCAAAAGGAAATATTGAAAATTTGAAAATATGATCCAGTCTTCGTGCAATACAATGGCCTGCAATAGAAGACCTTTTACATAGCTGGGTTCTCTCGAACAGAGTAATGTAGGCCGCTCTGTTTCTTCCGTTAAAATTCTTTTCCGAGGATATGGCAGAAGAAATTATTTCAAATTTTAAAAGTGGAATTAATTGAGTATAATCCAGACTCTTTGGCACTCTACAGTACTTAGGTTTTTATTCTTAAGGGGACATCACCTTTAAGCTACTTCAAAATGAGGAATTTTTGTTATTTTTCGATTTGCCATAACTTTTTTTTCTTATTATGGAAATTACTTGGAAATTTTAGCATTTAATCTCTGAATCTAGTTAATTATTTTCCTGTATTTACTTTGTTTCTGGTAAGTAAGAACTTCTACACCCGACCCAGCATTCGCCATACGGGGAAACTGGTAAGTAAGTAAAATTTCTAGGTTTGTTTCTGGTAAGTAAGAACATTTTTTATAAAATAAAATAAAAGTTCTTGTTTTGAAAATTTTAAAATTTTACTGTCACACTGCGCGCACACTGACAGCAACACAAACTATATTTCAGCAACAATTTTTGCATTTTTATAAACAAAAGACATTAGGTATTATTCTCTACCTATTTAAAATTTAAAAGCTATCAGAAATTTTACACCAGGAGAATAAATTTTCAAAAAAACCTAAAATAACGTTAAAAAAATAAATTTCAAATACAATAAATAACCCATAAAATAAAAAACTTTCAAAAAAGTAGGTGAAGTTTCATTCCAGTACTATAATGTGCTTACCTTGAAAATTATAGATCCATACGTGCAATAGTTTTTATTCTAGAGTGCTCGCAAGTTTGAAAAACATTTTGAGTAAAATGCATTTAAAATTAAAACTTTAGATATTTTCATCTTATTTCCTTTAAAACATTTGATAAAATGGTTTAAAATTGCATATATGTATACATTGTCCCTTCTATTTCTAATATTTTTACTTTTATAGCAATTTTATATCTTTTTCTTGCTTTGCAAGCCATTAACGTAAGCATCTCAGCCATGATTTTAGCCGATCGAATCAGCTGTTGATCACTGTTGTATGTAAATACTCTTGCATAATTACCAATTTGTTAAGACAGTTCTTGCATAACACTGGTTCAAACAACATGACCATCATTAAATACATAAAATGCATCATTTACCACTATTTGAACAATATTAATCTTAAAACAGTTTCAACTGTTAAAGTGATGACACAACGGCAGGGACAAACATAAACACCACCTGGATTATTTAAATGTCCCATGTTGCCAGTGTTTCTTTTTTACGTTACAGTTTTACAGGTTGTAATTTGAATATTTCAATGAGGTTTGTTTTAAAAGATTCAGAAAATTCCAAAGATTGTAAAAAACAAAAAATCGATTTTTTGAAGGTTTAAAGGTGATATGTCCCCTTAAAACTAGCATATAGCCCATCATATGACGGTATGAGTAAAATTTTTTATTTCCCAGAATTGTAAAGTACCCTATGAGGCAGGTAAAAAAATGGTTTCTTTTTTGGCTGAGAATTATCTTGCAACAAAAAATAATCGATGATTAAATTTAAAATTGTCACATACGTACCTAATCTATTATTTAAGCGAAATATAAAAGAAAATTATTTACGTAATATCTAAATTCAGTGATAAAACGTATGAAAATGATGCAGATGATATTTCAGTAATTTAAAATAAGAAAGGATTACATGAGATGGTTTAAGAAATGACGTCATAATGCTAGAACAAAATGTCATTTTTACCTATTTATCACGTGATAAATTGATAAATTTAATCGCCTGCTCTTAACCGGGGAAAATAGGGCTTGAAATAATGGCATTAAAAGCTCGAAATGAGGGGAAAGGGTGGATTTCGAACGTTTAAAAAACGATAGTAGTTTTTGCTGTGATATAAACCATATTTATACCAATTTATTTTAAAATCCGATGGATAGTTTAGGAGAAGATAAATTTTACTCGCTTTGAATGTTGCTAACCCTAACTCATCAAGAAATCAATATGGATGCCTGTATCCATTCCAGGTCCAACCGCTTCATAAATTTGAGGACAGACGGACAGATAACTTAAGCTATTATTATATAGGGGATGATTTAATATTGTCATACTAAAATACATATTTCGCGTATATAGTCATATATCGTTTATATAGTCCGCGGATTATCAAGTGGTGTGAACCATCTGATGACTTATGAAATTTTTTAAATAAAAAATCAAATCGTGCCCTCGGATTATACAACGGTGCGGACTATACGGGCGAAATTACGGTATCTAAACATTTCTGCACATTTATCAAGAATCCTCATTAAATATTGAATACAAGTTTCTAAATTGTAATACTATTTAAGTGAAAAAAAGCACGGGATTTTTATGTATTTAATTCTATTACTTTTATTATATAATTTTTTTTTGTTTAATGAACTATACAACGACTAGCATATAGCCCATCATATGACGGGATCAGTAAAATTTTTAATTTTCCAGAATTGTAAAGTATCTTATGAGGCAGGTGAAAAATGGTTTGTGTTTTGGCTGAGAATTATCTGGTACACGCTCAATAATTTGTTTATCAACTCCTTTAAAGTCTCCCGATACTATGAATGTAGTTTAGAATCACGTTGAATTCATTTAGTCAAACCCTGTGGGTATGTATAAAAAACAAACACACAAATGAACAAACTTCTTAATTTTCAAAGACATAGAAACTAAAAGCTAGATATTTCTTAGTCCGTGAAACAGACTCCTAGACTTTTATGAAAAGAATTTGTTCTTAATGCCGGTGATAAAATGTTCATTGACACAAAAAAAAAATAATCGATGATTAAATTTTAAATTATCACTTATATATCTAATCTGTTACTTAAGACAAATTTAAAAGAAAACTATTTGCTTAATGTCTAAGTTCAGTGATAAAATGTATGAAAATAATGCACACGATATTTAAATAAATTAAAATAAGAAATTATTAAATGAGGTGGTTATAGGAATGACGTCATAATGCTAGAAAAAAATATTTTTACCTATTTATATGATAAATTGATAAATTCATTCCAGGTCCAACCGCTTCATAAATTCGTGGACAGACAGACAAATAACTTAGGCTATTATTATATAGGGAATAAGCTGATTTTAAAATACAATGTTATGTTTAAAAGATCCTATTAAATTACTTCACAGTTTCTAAAATCTCCCCTAATGTAATCAATACAAGCTTGAGAGGAACAAATGAGGTAAGAAGACAGCCTCTTAAATCCCCTACTTGCTTCTAATTACGGACCAATCGATGTTATCCTTTGACAGGCAAGCCTCCATTCTACGGTATCATTCCAGAGGTTGAATCACTAATATAGTAGTATTTATAAGCTTATGATACCCAGAATATCATAATGAAAATGTTAAATTTTGCTTAAATCTTTTACATTGGCTGTACAGGGTGTTTACCGTTTTAATTTTTGTTTCAAAACTCTTTTGTTTCAAAAACCCTTTTAAGCTAGGTTGTATTAATTATTTAAAAGTCAGTTAAGTATGGTGAAAATAAGGTACTATTTAAAAATAGTCAAGATGAAAAAGATGTCAAACTTATAGTCAAGAGGATCCATTCTAATTTCTTTTTCTACGGTGAAAATAGGTTTAAAAGGTTATTTCTAACTTAATAATCATATTAGGCAAAAAATCTGTATTTACGAAAAAATAAGAGATATTAAAACAGCTATTTTCTTCTTTTAAAATACCTTCAACCAGCCAACTTCACATAAAGTTTTAAGCAAGGTCTATTTTTGAAACATAAAATAACAAGCATTTATATTAATATTATACATATAAAGCAAATTATGAGTTTGAATGGGATTTAACCAGTGGAAATGTACTTAAAGATCTTCAAAGTAGTGAAAACAGCGACTTTTATCAGAGAAAATATGATGTTTAAAACGGGTTTAAAAACTAAATCTCTTACATTTATAATATTAAAAACAATATTATACGTTGTACATATTATACATATATAAATAAATGCGAATAATTTTAATTCATATTACCCCTATTCATTTATTTAAAATTTTTAACATAATCAAAATACCTTAATATTTCTGTACATTTATCAAGAAACCGTATTAAATATTGAGTACAAGTCTCTGAATTATAATACTATTTTAACAGGAAAAAAAGAATGGGATTTTTATGTATCTCTCTCTATCATTTTTATTATATATATATTTTTTTTCCTTTAAAGAACTATAATATAATGATCTTAAAATACAATGTTATGTTTAAAAGATCCTATTAAATTACTTTACAGTTTCTAAAATATCTCCTAATGTAATCAATACAAACTTGAGAGAAACAAATGAGGTAAGAAGACAGCCTCTTAAATCCCCTACTTGCTTCTAATTAGGGACCAATCGATGTTATCCTTCGCCAGGCAAGCCTCCGATCAGTGGAATCGTTCCAGAGGCTGGATCACTAATATAGTAGTATTTATAAGCTTATGACAACCAGAATATCATAATGAAAAATGTTAAATTTTGCTTAAATCTTTTACATTGGCTGTACAGGGTGATTACTGTTTTAATTTTTGTTTCAAAACTTTCCGTTTAAGCTGGGTTGTATTAATTATTTGAGAGTCAGATAAGTATGGTGAAAATAAGGCATTATTTAAAAATAGCCAAGATGAAAAAGATGCCAAACTTATAGTAAAGATGATCCATTCTCATTTCTTTTCCTGATGTGGAAATAGGTTTTAAAGGTTATTTTTAACTTAATATTCTCATTAGCCAAAAAAAAATCTGTATTTACAGAAAAAGAAGAAATATTAAAACAGCTATTTTCTTCTTTTAAAATACCTTCAACCAGCCAACTTCACATACAGTTTTAAGCAAGGTCTATTCTTGAAACATAAAATAACAAGCATTTATATTATTATTTTACATATAAAGCAAATTATGAGTTTGAATGGGATTTAACCATTGGAAACGTACTTAAAGCTCTTCAAAGTAGTGAAATACGCGACTTTTATCCGAGAAAATATGATGTTTAAAACGGGTTTAAAAACTAAATCTCTTACATTTATAATATTAAAAACAATATTATACGTTGTACATATTATACATATATAAATAAATGCGAATAATTTTAATTCATATCACCCCTATTTATTCATTTAAAATTTTTATTCATTTATTTAAAATTTTTAACATAATCAAAATACCTAAACATTTCTGTACATTTATCAAGAAGCCGTATTAAATACTGAGCACAAGTCTCTGAATTATAATACTATTTTAACAGGAAAAAAAAGCATGTGATTTTTATGTATCTCTCTCTATCATTTTTATTATATAAGTTTTGTTTCTTTTTGCTTAATGAACTATACAACGATAAGCTGATTCTAAAATCCAATGTTATGTTTAAAAGATCCTATTAAATTACTTTATAGTTTCTAAAATATCCCCTAATGTAATCCATACAAACTGGAGAGGAACAAATGAGGTAAGAAGACAGCCTCTTAAATCCCATACTTGCTTCTAATTAAGGAACAATCGATGTTATCCTTCGCCAGGCAAGACTCCACTCCATAGAATCATTCCAGAGGATGGATAACTAATATAGTAGTATTTATAAGCTTAGGACATCCAGAATATCATAATGAAAACCGTTAAATTTTGCATAATTCTTTTATTTGGCTGTACAGGGTGATTACAGTTTTAATTTTTGTTTCAAAACTTTTTCAAAAACCCTTTTAAGCTAGGTTGTATTAATTATTTAAAAGTCAGTTAAGTATGGTGAAAATAAGGTACTATTTAAAAATAGTCAAGATGAAAAAGATGTCAAACTTATAGTCAAGAGGATCCATTCTAATTTCTTTTCCTAGGGTGAAAATAGGTTTAAAAGGTTATTTCTAACTTAATAATCATATTAGGCAAAAAAATCTGTATTTACGGAAAAATAAGAGATATTAAAACAGCTATTTCTTCTTTTAAAATACCTTCAACCAGCCAACTTCACATAAAGTTTTAAGCAAGGTCTATTTTTGAAACATAAAATAACAAGCATTTATATTAATATTATACATATAAAGCAAATTATGAGTTTGAATGGGATTTAACCAGTGGAAATGTACTTAAAGCTCTTCAAAGTAGTGAAATACGCGACTTTTATCCGAGAAAATATGATGTTTAAAACGGGTTTAAAAACTAAATCTCTTACATTTATAATATTAAAAACAATATTATACGTTGTACATATTATACATACATGAATAAATGCGAATAAGTTTAATTCATAATACCCTTATTTATTCATTTAAAATTTTTATTCATTTATTTAAAATTTTTAACATAATCAAAATACCTAAACATTTCTGTACATTTATCAAGAAACCGTATTAAATATTGAGTACAAGTCTCTGAATTATAATACTATTTTAACAGGAAAAAAAGAACGGGATTTTTATGTATCTCTCTATCATTTTTATTATAATAATTTTTTTGCTTAATGAACTATACAACGACAAGCTGATTCTAAAATACAATGTAATGTTTAAAAGATCTTATTAAATTACTTCATAGTTTCTAAAATATCCCCTAATGTAATCAATACAAACTGGGAGGAACAAATGAGGTAAGAAGACAGCCTCTTAAATCCCATACTTGCTTCTAATTAAGGAACAATCGATGTTATCCTTCGCCAGGCAAGACTCCATTCCATAGAATCGTTCCAGAGGATGGATAACTAATATAGTAGTATTTATAAGCTTAGGACATCCAGAATATCATAATGAAAACCGTTAAATTTTGCTTAATTCTTTTTATTTGGCTGTACAGGGTGTTTACCGTTTTAATTTTTGTTTCAAAACTCTTGTTTCAAAAACCCTTTTAAGCTAGGTTGTATTAATTATTTAAAAAGTCAGTTAAGTATGGTAAAAATAAGGTACTATTTAAAAATAGTCAAGATGAAAAAGATGTCAAACTATAGTCAAGAGGATCCATTCTAATTTCTTTTTCTACGGTGAAAATAGGTTTAAAAGGTTATTTTCTACTTAATAATCATATTAGGCAAAAAATCTGTATTTACGAAAAAATAAGAGATATTAAAAACAGCTTTCTTCTTTTAAAATACCTTCAACCAGCCAACTTCACATAAAGTTTTAAGCAAGGTCTATTCTTGAAACATAAAATAACAAGCATTTATATTAATATTGTAACATATAAAGCAAATTATGAGTTGAATGGGATTTAACCATTGGAAACGTACTTAAAGCTCTTCAAAGTAGTGAAATACGTGACTTTTATCCGAGAAAATATGCTGTTTAAAACGGGTTTAAAAACTAAATCTCTTACATTTATAATATTAAAAAACAATATTATACTTTGTACATATTATACATACATAAATAAATGCGAATAATTTTAATTCATATCACCCCTATTTATTCATTTAAAATTTTTATTCATTTATTTAAAATTTTTAACATAATCAAAATACCTAAAATTTCTGTACATTTATCAAGAAGCCGTATTAAATATTGAGCACAAGTCTCTGAATTATAATACTATTTTAACAGGAAAAAAAGCATGGATTTTTATGTATTTTCTCTATCATTTTTATTATATAAGTTTTGTTTCTTTTTGCTTAATGAACTATACAACGATAAGCTGATTCTAAATTCCAATGTTATGTTTAAAAGATCCTATTAAAATTACTTTACAGTTTCTAAAATATCCCCTAATGTAATCCATACAAACTGGAGAGGAACAAATGAGGTAAGAAGACAGCCTCTTAAATCCCATACTTGCTTCTAATTAAGGAACAATCGATGTTATCCTTCGCCAGGCAAGACTCCATTCCATAGAATCATTCCAGAGGGATGGATAACTAATATAGTAGTATTTATAAGCTTAGGACATCCAGAATATCATAATGAAAACCGTTAAATTTTGCTTAATTCTTTTATTTGGCTGTACAGGGTGTTTTACCGTTTTAATTTTTGTTTCAAAACTCTTGTTTCAAAAACCCTTTTAAGCTAGGTTGTATTAATTATTTAAAAGTCAGTTAAGTATGGTAAAAATAAGGTACTAATTTTTAAAAATAGTCAAGATGAAAAAGATGTCAAACTTATAGTCAAGAGGATCCATTCTAATTTCTTTTTCTACGGTGAAAATAGGTTTTTAAAAAGGTTATTTCTAACTTAATAATCATATTAGGCAAAAAAATCTGTATTTACGAAAAAATAAGAGATATTAAAACAGCTTTCCTTCTTTTTAAAATACCTTCAACCAGCCAACCTTCACATAAAGTTTTAAGCAAGGTCTATTCTTGAAACATAAAATAACAAAGCATTTATATTAATATTGTACATATAAAGCAAATTATGAGTTTGAATGGGATTTAACCATTGGAAACGTACTTAAAGCTCTTCAAAGTAGTGAAATACGTGACTTTTTTATCCGAGAAAATATGCTGTTTTAAAACGGGTTTTAAAAACTAAATCTCTTACATTTTATAATATTAAAAACAATATTATACTTTGTACATATTATACATACATAAATAAATGCGAATAATTTTTATTCATATCACCCCTATTTATTCATTTAAAATTTTTATTCATTTATTTAAAATTTTTAACATAATCAAAATACCTAAAATTTCTGTACATTTATCAAGAAGCCGTATTAAATTATTGAGCACAAGTCTCTGAATTATAATACTATTTTAACAGGAAAAAAAAGCATGGGATTTTTATGTATCTTTCTCTATCATTTTTATTATATAAGTTTTGTTTCTTTTTGCTTAATGAACTATACAACGATAAAGCTGATTCTAAAATCCAATGTTATGTTTAAAAGATCCTATTAAATTACTTTACAGTTTCTAAAATATCCCCTAATGTAATCCATACAAACTGGAGAGGAAACAAATGAGGTAAGAAGACAGCCTCTTAAATCCCATACTTGCTTCTAATTAAGGAACAATCGATGTTATCCTTCGCCAGGCAAGACTCCATTCCATAGAATCATTCCAGAGGATGGATAACTAATATAGTAGTATTTATAAGCTTAGGACATCCAGAATATCATAATGAAAACCGTTTAAATTTTGCTTAATTCTTTTATTTGGCTGTACAGGGTGTTTACCGTTTTAATTTTTGTTTCAAAACTCTTGTTTCAAAAACCCTTTTAAGCTAGGTTGTATTAATTATTTAAAAGTCAGTTAAGTATGGTAAAAAATAAGGTACTATTTAAAAATAGTCAAGATGAAAAAGATGTCAAACTTATAGTCAAGAGGATCCATTCTAATTTCTTTTCTACGGTGAAAATAGGTTTAAAAGGTTATTTCTAACTTAATAATCATATTAGGCAAAAAAATCTGTATTTACGAAAAAATAAGAGATATTAAAACAGCTTTCTTCTTTTAAAATACCTTCAACCAGCCAACTTCACATAAAGTTTTAAGCAAGGTCTATTCTTGAAACATAAAATAACAAGCATTTATATTAATATTGTACATTAAAGCAAATTATGAGTTTGAATGGGATTTAACCATTGGGAAACGTACTTAAAGCTCTTCAAAGTAGTGAAATACGTGACTTTTATCCGAGAAAATATGCTGTTTAAAACGGGTTTAAAAAACTAAATCTCTTACATTTATAATATTAAAAACAATATTATACTTTGTACATATTATACATACATAAATAAATGCGAATAATTTTAATTCATATCACCCCTATTTATTCATTTAAAATTTTTATTCATTTATTTAAAATTTTTAACATAATCAAAATACCTAAACATTTCTGTACATTTATCAAGAAGCCGTATTAAATACTGAGCACAAGTCTCTGAATTATAATACTATTTTAACAGGAAAAAAAAGCATGTGATTTTTATGTATCTCTCTCTATCATTTTTATTATATAAGTTTTGTTTCTTTTTGCTTAATGAACTATACAACGATAAGCTGATTCTAAAATCCAATGTTATGTTTAAAAGATCCTATTAAATTACTTTATAGTTTCTAAAATATCCCCTAATGTAATCCATACAAACTGGAGAGGAACAAATGAGGTAAGAAGACAGCCTCTTAAATCCCATACTTGCTTCTAATTAAGGAACAATCGATGTTATCCTTCGCCAGGCAAGACTCCACTCCATAGAATCATTCCAGAGGATGGATAACTAATATAGTAGTATTTATAAGCTTAGGACATCCAGAATATCATAATGAAAACCGTTAAATTTTGCATAATTCTTTTATTTGGCTGTACAGGGTGTTTTACCGTTTTAATTTTTGTTTCAACTCTTGTTTCAAAAACCCTTTTAAGCTAGGTTGTATTAATTATTTAAAAGTCAGTTAAGTATGGTAAAAAATAAGGTACTATTTAAAAATAGTCAAGATGAAAAAGATGTCAAACTTATAGTCAAGAGGATCCATTCTAATTTCTTTTTCTACGGTGAAAATAGGTTTTAAAAGGTTATTTCTAACTTAATAATCATATTAGGCAAAAAATCTGTATTTACGAAAAAAATAAGAGATATTAAAACAGCTTTCTTCTTTTAAAATACCTTCAACCAGCCAACTTCACATAAAGTTTTAAGCAAGGTCTATTCTTGAAACATAAAATAACAAGCATTTATATTAATATTGTACATATAAAGCAAATTATGAGTTTGAATGGGATTTAAACCATTGGAAACGTACTTAAAGCTCTTCAAAGTAGTGAAATACGTGACTTTTATCCGAGAAAATATGCTGTTTAAAAAACGGGTTTTAAAAACTAAATCTCTTACATTTATAATATTAAAAAACAATATTATACTTTGTACATATTATACATACATAAATAAATGCGAATAATTTTAATTCATATCACCCCTATTTATTCATTTAAAATTTTTATTCATTTATTTAAAATTTTTAACATAATCAAAATACCTAAAATTTCTGTACATTTATCAAGAAGCCGTATTAAATATTGAGCACAAGTCTCTGAATTATAATACTATTTTAACAGGAAAAAAAGCATGGGATTTTTATGTATCTTTCTCTATCATTTTTATTATATAAGTTTTGTTTCTTTTTGCTTAATGAACTATACAACGATAAGCTGATTCTAAAATCCAATGTTATGTTTAAAAGATCCTATTAAATTACTTTATAGTTTCTAAAATATCCCCTAATGTAATCCATACAAACTGGAGAGGAACAAATGAGGTAAGAAGACAGCCTCTTAAATCCATACTTGCTTCTAATTAAGGAACAATCGATGTTATCCTTCGCCAGGCAAGACTCCACTCCATAGAATCATTCCAGAGGATGGATAACTAATATAGTAGTATTTATAAGCTTAGGACATCCAGAATATCATAATGAAAACCGTTAAATTTTGCATAATTCTTTTATTTGGCTGTACAGGGTGTTTTACCGTTTTAATTTTTGTTTCAAAACTCTTGTTTCAAAACCCTTTTAAGCTAGGTTGTATTAATTATTTAAAAGTCAGTTAAGTATGGTAAAAATAAGGTACTATTTAAAAATAGTCAAGATGAAAAAAGATGTCAAACTTATAGTCAAGAGGATCCATTCTAATTTCTTTTTCTACGGTGAAAAATAGGTTTAAAAGGTTATTTCTATCTTAATAATCATATTAGGCAAAAAATCTGTATTTACGAAAAAAATAAGAGATATTAAAACAGCTTTTCTTCTTTTTAAAATACCTTCAACCAGCCAACTTCACATAAAGTTTTAAGCAAGGTATATTCTTGAAACATAAAATAACAAGCATTTATATTAATATTGTACATATAAAGCAAATTATGAGTTTGAATGGGATTTAAACCATTGGAAACGTACTTAAAGCTCTTCAAAGTAGTGAAATACGTGACTTTTATCCGAGAAAATATGCTGTTTAAAACGGGTTTAAAAACTAAATCTCTTACATTTATAATATTAAAAACAATATTATACTTTGTACATATTATACATACATGAATAAATGCGAATAATTTTAATTCATATCACCCCTATTTATTCATTTAAAATTTTTATTCATTTATTTAAAATTTTTAACATAATCAAAATACCTAAAATTTCTGTACATTTATCAAGAAGCCGTATTAAATATTGAGCACAAGTCTCTGAATTATAATACTAATTTTAACAGGAAAAAAAGCATGGGATTTTTATGTATCTTTCTCTATCATTTTTATTATATAAAGTTTGTTTCTTTTTGCTTAATGAACTATACAACGATAAGCTGATTCTAAAATCCAATGTTATGTTTAAAAGATTCCTATTAAATTACTTTACAGTTTTCTAAAATATCCCCTAATGTAATCCACATACAAACTGGAGAGAGGAACAAATGAGGTAAGAAGACAGCCTCTTAAATCCCATACTTGCTTCTAATTAAGGAAACAATCGATGTTATCCTTCGCCAGGGCAAGACTCCATTCCATAGAATCATTCCAGAGGATGGATAACTAATATAGTAGTATTTATAAGCTTAGGACATCCAGAATATCATAATGAAAACCGTTAAATTTTGCATAATTCTTTTATTTGGCTGTACAGGGTGTTTACCGTTTTAATTTTTGTTTTCAAAAACTCTTGTTTCAAAAAACCCTTTTTAAGCTAAGGTTGTATTAATTATTTAAAAGTCAGGTTAAGTATGGTAAAAATAAGGTACTATTTAAAAATAGTCAAGATGAAAAAGATGTCAAACTTATAGTCAAGAGGATCCATTCTAATTTCTTTTTCTACGGTGAAAATAGGTTTTAAAAGGTTATTTCTAACTTAATAATCATATTAGGCAAAAAAATCTGTATTTACGAAAAAATAAGAGATATTAAAAACAGCTTTCTTCTTTTTAAAATACCTTCAACAGCCAACTTCACATAAAGTTTTAAGCAAGGTCTATTCTTGAAACATAAAATAACAAGCATTTATATTAATATTGTACATATAAAGCAAATTATGAGTTTGAATGGGAATTTAACCATTGGAAACGTACTTAAAGCTCTTCAAAGTAGTGAAATACGTGACTTTTATCCGAGAAAATATGCTGTTTAAAACGGGTTTAAAAACTAAATCTCTTACATTTATAATATTAAAAACAATATTATACTTTTGTACATATTATACATACATAAATAAATGCGAATAATTTTTAATTCATATCACCCCTATTTATTCATTTAAAATTTTTATTCATTTATTTAAAATTTTTAACATAATCAAAATACCTAAAAATTTCTGTACATTTATCAAGAAGCCGTATTAAATATTGAGCACAAGTCTCTGAATTATAATACTATTTTAACAGGAATAAGCATGGGATTTTTATGTATCTTTCTTCTTCATTTTTTATTATATAAGTTTTGTTTCTTTTTGCTTAATGAACTATACAACGATAAGCTGATTCTAAAATCCAATGTTTATGTTTAAAAGATCCTATTAAATTACTTTACAGTTTTCTTAAAATATCCCCTAATGTAATCCATACAAACTGGAGAGGAACAAATGAGGTAAGAAGACAGCCTCTTAAATCCCATACTTGCTTCTAATTAAGGAACAATCGATGTTATCCTTCGCCAGGCAAGACTCCATTCCATAGAATCATTCCAGAGGATGGATAACTAATATAGTATTTATAAGCTTAGGACATCCAGAATATCATAATGAAAAACCGTTAAATTGTTGCTTAATTCTTTTATTTGGCTGTACAGGTGTTTACCGTTTTAATTTTTTGTTTCAAAACTCTTGTTTCAAAAACCCTTTTAAAGCTAGGTTTGTATTAATTATTTAAAAGTCAGTTAAGTATGGTAAAAATAAGGTACTAATTTAAAAATAGTCAAGATGAAAAAGATGTCAAACTTATAGTCAAGAGGATCCATTCTAATTATCTTTTTCTACGGTGAAAATAGGTTTAAAAGGTTATTTCTAACTTAATAATCATTATTAGGCAAAAAATCTGTATTTAACGAAAAATAAGAGATATTAAAACAGCTTTCTTCTTTAAAATACCTTCAACCAGCCAACTTCACATAAAGTTTTAGCCAAGGTCTATTCTTGAAACATAAAATAACAAGCTATTTATATTAATATTGACATATAAAGCAAATTATGAGTTGAATGGATTTAAACCATTGGAAACGTACTTAAAGCTCTTCAAAGTAGTGAAAATACGTGACTTTTATCGAGAAAATATGCTGGTTTAAAACGGGTTTAAAAACTAAATCTCTTACATTTATAATATTAAAAACAATATTATACTTTGTACATATTATACATACATAAAATAAATGCGAATTAATTTTAAATTCATATCACCCTATTTATTCATTTTAAAATTTTTATTCATTTATTTAAAATTTTTAACATAATCAAAAATACCTAAAATTTCCTGTACATTTATCAAGAAGCCGTATTAAATATTGAGCACAAGTCTCTGAATTATAATACTATTTTAACAGGAAAAAAAGCATTGGGATTTTTATGTATCTTTCTCTATCATTTTTATTATATAAGTTTTGTTTCTTTTTTGCTTAATGAACTATACAACGATAAGCTGATTCTAAAATCCAATGTTATGTTTAAAAGATCCTATTAAATTACTTTACAGTTTCTAAAATATCCCTAATGTAATCCATACAAACTGGAGAGGAACAAATGAGGTAAGAAGACAGCCTCTTAAATCCATACTTGCTTCTAATTAAGGAACAATCGATGTTATCCTTCGCCAGGCAAGACTCCATTCCATAGAATCATTCCAGAGGATGGATAACTAATATAGTAGTATTTATAAGCTTATGGACATCCAGAATATCATAATGAAAACCGTTAAATTTTGCTTAATTCTTTTATTTGGCTGTACAGGGTGTTTACCGTTTTAATTTTTGTTTCAAAACTCTTGTTTCAAAAACCCTTTTAAGCTAGGTTGTATTAATTATTTAAAAGTCAGTTAAGTATTGGTAAAAAATAAGGTACTATTTAAAAATAGTCAAGATGAAAAAGATGTCAAACTTATAGTCAAGAGGATCCATTCTAATTTCTTTTTCTACGGTGAAAATAGGTTTTAAAAGGTTATTTCTAACTTAATAATCATATTAGGCAAAAAAAATCTGTATTTACGAAAAAATAAGAGATATTAAAACAGCTTTCTTCTTTTAAAATACCTTCAACCAGCCAACTTCACATAAAGTTTTTAAGCAAGGTCTATTCTTGAAACATAAAATAACAAGCATTTATATTAATATTGTACATATAAAGCAAATTATGAGTTTGAATGGGATTTAACCATTGGAAACGTACTTTAAAGCTCTTCAAAGTAGTGAATACGTGACTTTTATCCGAGAAAATATGCTGTTTAAAACGGGTTTAAAAACTAAATCTCTTACATTTTATAATATTAAAAACAATATTATACTTTGTACATATTATACATACAAAATAAATGCGAATAATTTTAATTCATATCACCCCTATTATTCATTTAAAATTTTTATTCATTTATTTAAAATTTTTAACATAATCAAAATACCTAAAATTTTCTGTACATTTATCAAGAAGCCGTATTAAATATTGAGCACAAGTCTCTGAATTATAATACTATTTTAACAGGAAAAAAAGCATGGGATTTTTATGTATCTTTCTCTATCATTTTTATTATATTAAGTTTTGTTTCTTTTTGCTTAATGAACTATACAACGATAAGCTGATTCTAAAATCCAATGTTATGTTTAAAAGATCCTATTAAATTACTTTATAGTTTCTAAAATATCCCCTAATGTAATCCATACAAACTGGAGAGGAACAAATGAGGTAAGAAGACAGCCTCTTAAATCCCATACTTGCTTCTAATTAAGGAACAATCGATGTTATCCTTCGCCAGGCAAGACTCCACTCCATAGAATCATTCCAGAGGATGGATAACTAATATAGTAGTATTTATAAGCTTAGGACATCCAGAATATCATAATGAAAAACCGTTATATTTTGCTTAATTCTTTTATTTGGCTGTACAGGGTGTTTACCGTTTTAATTTTTGTTTCAAAACTCTTGTTTCAAAAACCCTTTTAAGCTAAGGTTGTATTAATTATTTAAAAGTCAGTTAAGTATGGTGAAAAATAAGGTACTATTTAAAAATAGTCAAGATGAAAAAGATGTCAAACTTATAGTCAAGAGGATCCATTCTAATTTCTTTTTCTACGGTGAAAATAGGTTTAAAAGGTTATTTCTAACTTAATAATCATATTAGGCAAAAAATCTGTATTTACGAAAAAATAAGAGATATTAAAACAGCTTTCTTCTTTTAAAATACCTTCAACCAGCCAACTTCACATAAAGTTTTTAAAGCAAGGTCTATTCTTGAAACATAAAATAACAAGCATTTATATTAATATTGTACATATAAAGCAAATTATGAGTTTGAATGGGATTTAACCATTGGAAACGTACTTAAAGCTCTTCAAAGTAGTGAAATACGCGACATTTATCCGAGAAAATATGCTGTTTAAAACGGGTTTAAAAACTAAATCTCTTACATTTATAATATTAAAAACAATATTATACTTTGTACATATTATACATACATAAATAAATGCGAATAATTTTAATTCATATCACCCCTATTTATTCATTTAAAATTTTTATTCATTTATTTAAAATTTTTAACATAATCAAAATACCTAAACATTTCTGTACATTTATCAAGAAGCCGTATTAAATACTGAGCACAAGTCTCTGAATTATAATACTATTTTAACAGGAAAAAAAAGCATGTGATTTTTATGTATCTCTCTCTATCATTTTTATTATATAAGTTTTGTTTCTTTTTGCTTAATGAACTATACAACGATAAGCTGATTCTAAAATCCAATGTTATGTTTAAAAGATCCTATTAAATTACTTTATAGTTTCTAAAATATCCCCTAATGTAATCCATACAAACTGGAGAGGAACAAATGAGGTAAGAAGACAGCCTCTTAAATCCCATACTTGCTTCTAATTAAGGAACAATCGATGTTATCCTTCGCCAGGCAAGACTCCACTCCATAGAATCATTCCAGAGGATGGATAACTAATATAGTAGTATTTATAAGCTTAGGACATCCAGAATATCATAATGAAAACCGTTAAATTTTGCATAATTCTTTTATTTGGCTGTACAGGGTGATTACAGTTTTAATTTTTGTTTCAAAACTTTTTCAAAAACCCTTTTAAGCTAGGTTGTATTAATTATTTAAAAGTCAGTTAAGTATGGTGAAAATAAGGTACTATTTAAAAATAGTCAAGATGAAAAAGATGTCAAACTTATAGTCAAGAGGATCCATTCTAATTTCTTTTTCTACGGTGAAAATAGGTTTAAAAGGTTATTTCTAACTTAATAATCATATTAGGCAAAAAATCTGTATTTACGAAAAAATAAGAGATATTAAAACAGCTATTTTCTTCTTTTAAAATACCTTCAACCAGCCAACTTCACATAAAGTTTTAAGCAAGGTCTATTCTTGAAACATAAAATAACAAGCATTTATATTAATATTGTACATATAAAGCAAATTATGAGTTTGAATGGGATTTAACCATTGGAAACGTACTTAAAGCTCTTCAAAGTAGTGAAATACGCGACATTTATCCGAGAAAATATGCTGTTTAAAACGGGTTTAAAAACTAAATCTCTTACATTTATAATATTAAAAACAATATTATACTTTGTACATATTATACATACATAAATAAATGCGAATAATTTTAATTCATATCACCCCTATTTATTCATTTAAAATTTTTATTCATTTATTTAAAATTTTTAACATAATCAAAATACCTAAAATTTCTGTACATTTATCAAGAAGCCGTATTAAATACTGAGCACAAGTCTCTGAATTATAATACTATTTTAACAGGAAAAAAAAGCATGTGATTTTTATGTATCTCTCTCTATCATTTTTATTATATAAGTTTTGTTTCTTTTTGCTTAATGAACTATACAACGATAAGCTGATTCTAAAATCCAATGTTATGTTTAAAAGATCCTATTAAATTACTTTATAGTTTCTAAAATATCCCCTAATGTAATCCATACAAACTGGAGAGGAACAAATGAGGTAAGAAGACAGCCTCTTAAATCCCATACTTGCTTCTAATTAAGGAACAATCGATGTTATCCTTCGCCAGGCAAGACTCCACTCCATAGAATCATTCCAGAGGATGGATAACTAATATAGTAGTATTTATAAGCTTAGGACATCCAGAATATCATAATGAAAACCGTTAAATTTTGCATAATTCTTTTATTTGGCTGTACAGGGTGTTTACCGTTTTAATTTTTGTTTCAAAACTCTTTTGTTTCAAAAACCCTTTTAAGCTAGGTTGTATTAATTATTTAAAAGTCAGTTAAGTATGGTGAAAATAAGGTACTATTTAAAAATAGTCAAGATGAAAAAGATGTCAAACTTATAGTCAAGAGGATCCATTCTAATTTCTTTTCCTAGGGTGAAAATAGGTTTAAAAGGTTATTTCTAACTTAATAATCATATTAGGCAAAAAAATCTGTATTTACGGAAAAATAAGAGATATTAAAACAGCTATTTTCTTCTTTTAAAATACCATCAACCAGCCAACTTCACATAAAGTTTTAAGCAAGGTCTATTTTTGAAACATAAAATAACAAGCATTTATATTAATATTATACATATAAAGCAAATTATGAGTTTGAATGGGATTTAACCAGTGGAAATGTACTTAAAGATCTTCAAAGTAGTGAAAACAGCGACTTTTATCAGAGAAAATATGATGTTTAAAACGGGTTTAAAAACTAAATCTCTTACATTTATAATATTAAAAACAATATTATACGTTGTACATATTATACATACATGAATAAATGCGAATAAGTTTAATTCATAATACCCTTATTTATTCATTTAAAATTTTTATTCATTTATTTAAAATTTTTAACATAATCAAAATACCTAAACATTTCTGTACATTTATCAAGAAACCGTATTAAATATTGAGTACAAGTCTCTGAATTATAATACTATTTTAACAGGAAAAAAAGAACGGGATTTTTATGTATCTCTCTATCATTTTTATTATAATAATTTTTTTGCTTAATGAACTATACAACGACAAGCTGATTCTAAAATACAATGTAATGTTTAAAAGATCTTATTAAATTACTTCATAGTTTCTAAAATATCCCCTAATGTAATCAATACAAACTTGAGAGGAACAAATGAGGTAAGAAGACAGCCTCTTAAATCCCATACTTGCTTCTAATTAAGGAACAATCGATGTTATCCTTCGCCAGGCAAGACTCCATTCCATAGAATCGTTCCAGAGGATGGATAACTAATATAGTAGTATTTATAAGCTTAGGACATCCAGAATATCATAATGAAAACCGTTAAATTTTGCTTAATTCTTTTATTTGGCTATACAGGGTGTTTACCATTTTAATTTTTGTTTCAAAACTTACCTTTTAAGCTGGGTTGTATTAATTATTTAAAAATCAGATAAGTATGGTGAAAATAAGGCATTATTTAAAAATAATTATAGTCTAAAATGATCCATTCTAATTTCTTTTCCTGGGGTGGAAATAGGTTTTAAAGGTTATTTCTAATTTAATAATCATATTAGGCAAAAAAAAATCTGTATTTACAGAAAAAGAAGGTATATTAAAACAGTTATTTTCATCTTTCAAAATAACTTCAACCAGCTAACTTCACATAAAGTTTTAAACAAGGTGTATTCTTGAAACATAAAATAACAATCATTTATAATATAATAACTAACATTAAATAACTAACATTTATACTAATACAGTACATATAATGCAAATTATGATTTTGAATGTTATTTAACCATTGGAAATGTACTTAGACATCTTCAAAGTTGTGAAATACTGGACTTTTATCTGAGAAAATATGCAGTTTAAAACGGGTTTAAAAACAAAATCTCTTACATTTTATAATATTAAAAACAATATTATACGTTGTACATATTATACATACATGAATAAATGCGAATAATTTTGATTCCTATTACACCGATTTATTTCTATAGCTCGTTAAAACTGAAACATGGATATGAAGTCTTATATTATTACTTACTGTTTGTAAATTTTTACGACCAATATTTCGTATCTAATGGTGTGTTTTTAAATACTATACTTTGAATAAGAATGCACAATATAAATATTTTTAACTGACAGTTTTTGGATCATTCAACTTTGAAATTGCCAAAGTCGTCATATTATACATACATGAATAAATATGAATAATTTTGATTTATATTACCCCTATTTATTTCCATAGCTCGTTAAAACTGAAACATGGATATGAAGTCTTATATTATTACTTACTGTTTGTAAATTTTTGCGACTAATATTTCGTATCTAATGGTGTGTTTTTTAACCACTACACTTAGAATAAGAATGCACAATATAAATATTTTTAACTGACAGTTTTTGGATCATTCAACTTTGAAATTGCGAAAGTCATCATTTTGACGGATCTTTGAATAAAAAGGTATAGGTCATACTCATTATGGACATTAAAGTGGGTGAATGGAAATTGAATATGAATATTTAATTATTCTTATATTTCATTAAAAGTCGTGTCATAAAATTCTAGAACAATACATAAGTTATATCAAATTTTTAAGCATGAAATTTGAAAACCATCAAAATGACAGCCTTAGTAGTTCTAGTGTTAATGAGAACGAATTTTAACTTTGAAAACACTTGAAAAGTTTCGTTTCAACAGAAATATACTTAGAGAAAATATCACATTCGTACCCTAGTCACTACGAAATATTTATTTGAAGAAACTGCTTTCTTAAAAAAAGTATATTCTTGCTTAATCCTGAAAGATACGGTAAGCGTTTTATGACATATAAATAAATATAAATTTCTTTATCTAAATGTTGCTCTTCGACCGAAATACCATTAAAATAATCACAGCATAAAGGTCATGTTTCTTTGACATCAACTGAAAAAGAGTTTAAACCAAAGTTAAAAACTTATGCTTGATAAGCAAATATTTCAGCTATTAAACTCGTCTTGAGCATTATCTGTGAACTTTATTATCTTTAAAAATAAAAAGTACTTAATTTAATGAATAACCCTTCATTTACAAAATGATGATTAAAATGCAAATAGAAAGTTATATTAAGAGGCAAATATAACCTTTAAAACTTAAAAAATAAATCTATCGTTCAAAATTTAATTCATTAAATAATTATTTTTTTCTATCTTATACCACAAACCGCACCAAAATATATCCTACATTAAATTTTAATAAGTTAAAAACTATAGATAATTCTAGTGGTATTTCAATATTCAGAGCAGTTTAAAATTGATATAACTTAAAACAGGGTTTTAGGGAACTTAAAAATACTTAAACATATACTGTTCGAACAGATTTGAAATGTGGTACACACGTTACTCTAAAGCTCACAATAACCATTCTTATTGATTAAGAAAAATCTTAGATAATTAATTAATATTTATAAGTTTCAATAACTTGATTTCACTAAAATAGTTATGAGTTTCCACCTTAAATTTAAAAAATAATTTTAAAGGTAGAAGAAACTAAAATAGTTCTTAAATTTTTTGTAATTATTTTTGTCAAGTCATGTGTAAAGTCGGGGTGAAATATTAAAAAAATGAATTTATAGAATTAAGTAAATTCAACAAGTTTGCAGCAATATGTTTCAAGGTATCATAATATTAATCAAGGTATTAATAATATAATTCAAAATATGATTTTTAACTAATATTTTTTTACTTGTTAGAAATTTTGACAGTATAAATGTTAAGTTTCAATTATTTTGTACACTGCAAAATAATCAAATACAGTAGAACCCCTATTATCCGAACCTCGATTAACCGAAACTGTGTGTTAACTCTAACCGTTACCCTTCCGTTAACCCTTCGGTTAACCCGAAGTCGGTTTCTTCTTTTTAATTTTTTTTTTCACTTTCTACTATTATCCAAAATTTTCTCTTTACAAACATGCATTTTTAAAGTTTTCTGTTTTCCCACATTCCTTTAGTATGCAAACCGTCCTTTCCAAACGACGAGTGCAGATAAATATTTTGGAATTCCCTTTTTTAGAATTCCTTCTCTCAAGCAAAATTCTCGCTATGATTGTACTCTTACCCACTTTCAAACATCCCTGTTCTAATCAAAACACACCCCATTTCGAAATTTGGAAGATCATACTGCCGAGTCCCAGAACAATCGAATATTATTGCACCAATGACGGTACTACATATTAAACTAGATGATTATTGAGGAATTCTGGATTATCCAAAAATGTTGATTATCCGAAGTAGGTTCGGCCCCAATTACTTCGGATAATCAAGGTTCTACTGTATATTACTATTGATGTGATAGCAGAAGTCATTCACTTTTAGACTTGTACTCGGCTGTTTAATGGTTATATGTACAGTAGAACCTCGATTAACCGCGGTTTCTGTTAACCGAGTCAATAACGAAGTCTAATTTTTTTCTCCTATGAAAAATGCGCTTGGAAAAAATGATACACATTTTAGTTCGTTGTCAGTGTTACAGGCACTTCTTCCCCACAACGTGATTGCCCAGGCATGGCAATTAGTGAATCCAGCTTCAATTCGTAAATCATTCAACAAAATAATTGTTGAAAATATCAGACAAAGTGAATTACAGCAGACGGAAAACACACCTACAGGGAACTTCTTGAGATCATCAATGGAATTGGAGGATGTGAGGAAGATTTGGAAGAGGACATTTGCGAGTGGCTGGACGTTAAAAATCAACATACAAATTTTGAAATTCTCAATGACGAAGTAATCATACAAGCCGTTAATCCTTCAAAGGACATTAATGACGCTGAAAATGAAGATGAGAACTAAGGATTCTACGAATATATGTCACAGTGAAAGTGTTCAAGCACTGACAACTAGCCTTAAATATTTGGAGCAAAGAAACCTTGCTACGCCGATGGATCTCCTGTTGCTCAAAAATTGGCACTATAGGGCTGCCCATAATAGAAATTCTGGACTTTTTCAACGAAAGGTAACACTTTTTTAAAAGAGTGCAAATTTAACAAATTACTGTATATTAAACTTTAAAAGTATAATATTTTCTTGAGATTTGTGTTATTTTTGAAAACGCGTCTTTCGATATTTAACTAAGTATTGTTAAAAAAAATCCATTTTACTTTTTAAAATTTACTACTAGAGTTGATTTCCTTTTTAAATATTTTTAGCTATGAAAAATAAGTTCATATATGTTTATTTTTATCATTTAAAGAACGTTCTATTGTTTTTTACTTTAAAAGTTAGTTAAATTCGCAAGCACGGAAGGTTTTTATACAGGGTTTCTATTAACCGAGATTTCCGATATCCGAGGTACTAGCGGTCCCAATTAGCTCGGATAATCGAGGTTCTACTGTACTTATAATAAATCTATAATAGTTATATATCATGGAATATTACCTAATTTTTCGTTTACATATTCTTGCAATGCTTTTTTTCTAAGATAAGAGAGTATAATTTTACAATCGCAAAAATGTGGTGATAAATGTGTCAAGACTTATATCAGAACATAATTTTCCTTTATTTTTATTATAGGGAAAATATGTTTGCCTGTTGCTTTTTGAAATGGAGTTAGTAACACAGTATGTTCTCATTTACAGCTTATAAATTTACCGGCATTGCGTTAAAATTTGAATAGCAGTAATTATCCTTCTACTGATCATTTAACCTCATCTCTAGTACCAGCATTACAAAACGTACTCCTATGTTGCTAAACTCCTAATGCCTCCCCATCCCTGAGCATCAACCGAAGTGTAAAACGGCGAAAAATATTTTCGTCAAATACTTCCATCCATCGCTGTCTCCACTTAGTCCACTTCTCCTGTGAGCGTTGATCATGTGAAATTCCGTTTTTTTTTTTTCATAAAGTCTCCCCGGAGACATCCCGGATCCCTCTCGGAGCACGTGACCCGGGATAAGGGTCCCCGGAGACGAACGAGGAGCAGCAGGCAGGACTGGTGGTGGGAGAAGAGAGATCCGGACGTGGGAACCCCCCGCTGTGAAAAAGTCGAAATCGCAATAAATTTGCTCGGTAATGGGGCACACCTGTTAAGCGCCTTCTGAAATGTGAAATGCTTCTGTGCCCGCTCGCTTAGATGTCATGCCAATAAATTCTATCTACACACATAAACCTACATTGAGAGAAAAAATACCTCACTGCAGAAAATTGACTTTTAGCTAGTTTAATTTCTCATACTATCAGGGCTGTAACTAGTTCCTTTATCGCCCGTGACAAAAAAAACTGATCTGCTCCCTTTCCACCCAATATAGTGAGAAAATATATAAATGTTGTTTTTCTATATCATATATTTAGAATGAACTCAAAATGTTTTGTTAGTTCTTAAAATGTTCCTAGTATATTAATTTTTAGTTTTTTCTTCTATATTTATTTGATTAATACTTAAAAATATTTTCGAACACTCTAGGGGTGTTATTTTGCTGATAAACTGAATAGTTTATTTGAAGGTACTAATTTTTAATTTGTGCTTTGATGTCATGCCAATTTAATTTGTACGCTTAGATGTCATGCCAATAAATTCTATCTACACACATAAACCTACATTGAGAGAAAAAAATATAATAATAAAAAAAATAAATAAAATTACTGCAGAAAATTGACTTTTAGCTATTTTACTTTCTCATACTATCAGGGCCGTAAACGTAAGTCCTTTAGCGCCCTTGGCAAAAAACTAATCTGCGCCCCTCATCCACAGAATATAATGTAAAAATATATAAATTTTTTTTTCTATATCATATATTTAGAATGAATTCAAAATATTTTGTTAATTCTTAAAATGTTCCTAGTATATTAATTTTTAATTTTTTCTTCTATATTTATTTCATTAATACTTAAAAATATTTACGAACACTCTAGGGGTATTTTTGCTGATAAACTGAATAGTTTATTTGAGATGACTAATTTTTAATTTGTACGTTGATGTTATAACAATTTAATTTGTACGCTTAGATGTCAGGCCAATAAATTCTATCTACAGACATAAAGCTACATTGAGAGAAAAAATGCCTCACTGAAGAAAATTGACTTTTAGCTAGTTTACTTTATCACACTATCAGGGCCGTAACAATGTCCTTTAGCGCCCTTGGCAAAAAACTGATCTGAGCCCCTTCCCCCTTATATACTGAGAAAATATATAAATGTTTTTTTCTATATCATATATTTAGAATAAACTCAAAATATTTTGTTAATTCTTAAAATGTTCCTGCTATATTAATTTTTAATTTTTTCTTATAAATTTATTTTATCAATACTTAAAAATATTTTCGAACACTCTAGGTTTTTTGATAAACTGAATAGTTTATTTGAGGGACTAATTTAATTTGTACGTTGATGTCATGCAATTTAATTTGTACGCTTAGATGTCATGCCAATAAATTCTATCTAAACATAAAATACATTGAGAAAAAAAATACCTCACTAGCAAAAAAGACTTAGATAGTTTACTTTCTCATACTATCAGCCGTAACTAGGTTCCTTAGCCCTAAAAAAACTGATCTGCGCCCCTGCCAACCAATATAGTGAAAAAATATATAAATGTTTTTTTTCTATATCATATGTTTAGAATAAACTCAAAATATTTTGTTAATTCTTAAAGTGTTCCTAATATATTTATTTTTAATTTTTTCGTCTATAGTTATTTTATTAATACTTTAAAATTTTTTCGAACACTCTAGGGGTATTTTTAAGTAAACTGAAATAGTTTATTTGAAGGTACTAATTTTTAATTTGTACGTTGATGTCATGCCAATTAAATTTGTACTCTTAGATGTCATGCCAATAAATTCTATCTACACACATAAACCTACATTGAGAGAAAAAAAAATGCCTCACTGCAGAAAATTGACTTTTAGCTAGTTTACTTTCTCATATTATCAGGGCTGTAACTAGGTACGCCCATGGCAAAAAACTGTCTGCGCCCCTTCCCCCAATAAAGTGAGAAATATATAAATGTTTTTTTTTCTAAATATATTTAATGAATTCAAAATATATTTTCTTAATTCTCAAAATGTTCCTAGTATATTAATTTTTAATTTTTTCTTCAATATTTATTTCATTAATACTTTTCGAAAAAGCAATCTAGAGATTTTTTTATAAAACGCATACATTAATAAAACTTTTTATTAATATAGTTTAAAATTTTCTATGTACATGCCAATTTTTATCATTGTAAAATCACAAGTCATGCATAACTAAATTTCTACAAGTAATACCTAAGAGCAGAATAAAAAAACCTACTAAGTGCCGTTTTTTACAGACAAATTAAAATAGCTACTTTTTAAACTAAGAAATTTCTTTGCACGTGAAAAAAACTAGCTTGAGCCAACAAAATATAGGCGAAAATTCAAATTTTTTTCTGATATTATTTAACACTATGAAAAATATTTTTAATTTAAATATAAATGTTCCAATTTTTTTAATTTTTTCATATGTTTTTCATTATTAATACTAAAAATATTTTCGAACACTTTAGGTATTTTTGCTGATAAACTGAATAGTTTATTTGAGGGGACTATTTTTTAATTTGTACGTGAATTCATAAAAAAACTTAGATGTCATATAAAATTTACAGACAAATTTAAGAGAAAAAAAATACCTAATGCAGAAAAATACACAGCTAATATACTATCAGAGGAACTATTTAGTGACAAAAAAACAGTTGTAACATATTTAGAAAATATATAATAATTTCTATATCATATTTAAATGAAATTAAAATAGAATTCTTAAAATGTTCCCAGTAAAATAATTTTTAACTCTATAACATTAATACTTAAAAATATCGAACACTCTATATTATTGATAAACTGAATAGTTTATTTGAAAAAAAAATTACTGAATTTTCATAAAAAAAATTAATTTGAAAATTATGTTTAATAATTTTATTAATTTTAAAATTTTAAAAATTAAAAGAATACATATACTTATTTGTAAACATTTGTAATAAATACAATTTTATTTAAAAAAATATAAATTAAAAAGTAATTTTTATAAACACATTGGTTTAAAATAAAATCTGATTCTATAATTAAAAAAATATTTTTCAATTTTTTCCTTATTTCTACTTAGGGCGAATCATCTTCTTCACCCCATTTCCTCATTGATAACTATGACTGATGCGCCCTTGGCAAATAATACCTTTACGCGCGAGTTACGTACTAAATACAATACTATGTCTAAGTATAAAAAACTATTATAAATCGTCAAATTATAGATTTTGATGGCTATTCCGTTTTACACCTCCCTGAATCCAAAATACCGATAAAATTATGTATCTTTGTATAAACTTAATACGTTTTTTGATAAGAAACCAGAACTGGAATGTGTACTTAAAATATGTAGTTTTCTATCAACTGTTTTAACTCCAGCAGTCGAAAATAATAGTTAAAGTTTTACCTGTAACAGACTGGCAAATATAAAACACGAAATATTTAAAGAATTTTTTAAAGTTTGTATAGACATTTACCTGTGTTTTCTAAGACTGAAATTTTAATTTTCCATTTTGAATAATTTCTGAACATGAATTTAGGATCTAAATTATATAAGATATTTGCTTTTAACTGTATTTGCATTTAAATGCACTAATTTATTTTCTAAAACGAAAAGGTAAAGTAATTTCAATTTTTATTTTAAAATATTCAGAAAAAAAATTGAATTACTTTACCTTTTTCGTTTTACATGCAAAATATACTAAAGCCCTGCATTTAAATGCAAATACAGTTTAAAAAAAATTTTAATTTTTTTTAATTTTTTTTATTAAACATTTAGAACCGAACAATGGCCAATGGTTAGGGTGCTGACTTCGGAACCGAGTTCGTGGGTTCGAATCCCACTATGGATGTTCGTGCCTTCGGAATCGACTTCAAGCAGTAATCCGGTCTCATTAACCCTTGTGTTGCAAAAGTAGACGTAGCACTCCCAAACCAAAAATATTCAGATCGCTAAATATTGTTTTTTAAATTTGAAATTTAGAGTTCCTTTCATTGTCAATTTTAATTAAATTATTTAATACATTTTTAGCATAAACGACTAAATTGTTTTGAAAACTTAAAGTTTTTTTGTGTGTATGTGTGTGTAAAAAGAACACAAACCATGTAAATACATTCATTAAAACAGTTTCTATGCAAATTCATATATTTAAGTAATATAATATTTTAGGATATTTTTATATTTTGTATTAAAAGGATTTGAATAATTTTACTGTTTTGTTTATTGGTTGTAACACGTAGTTTTATTAGTTACTAATTTACTAAGATTACATATAATGCTAAAATAATTCGTTTCCATTCATAGAATATTCAAAAGGACAAATAGATTCCCTGTTCCTGTGAAGTTATTTTTTCGTGCTTGTGCTCTAGTGTTTTTGATGCTGACATCGTAATTTGGTTTCGTTTGATTTGAAGTGTACGGTTTACTATTTTGCTACACGAGGTTAAATTAAACCGAACTACTGCTTAAATCGATTTCGAACGACTAAGAACATCCATACCAGAAACGGGATTCGAACCTGTGAATTCTGGTACTCAAGATCAGCGCGCTACCCATTCACTCATCTTAAAGCTGCTTGTAGTTTATGGTAAAAAACTGCTTAAATATTACTGCTTGTCATTTTTGATTAATATCATTGAAAAGGTTTTTTTTTTCGTTTTAATTAAGAATGTTCGCTTCTACCTCTTAAGAGTTTATGTGATCTTAACCTGTCTCATGTAAATAGTTTCAGATATTGGGGCATACAGATAAGCACTTTTGATATCCAACTGCCTATGTCGCCACCCAAGTAAACCAACTAAAACCGCAAAGAATAAACGAATGAGGGAAAAGTTTACGACAGGGCTGAAAGTCTCATCGTGAGTTTCACCTCTTCTCTGAAGAAAACCTTGTGCAACTAAGAGCGCTTTATATCGAACAGCTTTTCCTTCAGCATTTGTTTTTACATTAAATACCCACCGGTTCCCTATAACTTTGGCGTTCTGAGGTTTAACTACGAGATCCCATACATGACGATTATGTAATACTTTGTTTCCCTCTTCCATGGCCTTATACCATTCATCTGCTTGATGGGTTCTTAGAGCAGCATTAAAACTTAATGGAATATCATTGCCACCTAGTCATGCTGAAAAATTACAGGATTCATTATCACTTAATTCTACGTTTTCATTAATCTTTTCTGCTGGTCCAGAGTAAGTGTTTTTTGTACTAAAATTAAAGAGGGATTTATCATACTTTATATTATTTGCACGACAATAATTGGCAACATCATGTAGCGACCTTAATCGTGCCTTACTATTATCAGGAAAATAATATATGTCATACCTTCCCCCCATAACACGGGGAACGTCCCGTCTAGTCCATGTGGTGGTTTTTAAGGGAGGTTCGGAATCTGAGTAAAGTTCTTTAGATGAACTTTCGATCTCAGTTTGACCATCACTAGTATAGTCTTCCCTGGCCATGTGTTCAGCATCAGATCCATCACTAACCGACTCATCGTCAGCATCAACGTAACAAGGTTTCGGTACCACAGGGTCCAGTACGCGACCACTGGGCTCTACAAAGCATTAGAACATTACTACAAAGCATTTAGAACATTAATGGTCTCAATAACCCTTCGTTCTTCTGGGATCCAGATGCGGTACCCTTTAGTACGCATTGCATAACCAACCATAATGCCCTTCTTGGCACGGGAGTCCAACTTCTTACAAAGTTGTCTAGGGATCCCTACATATACAGGGTTACCAAAACACTTTAGATGTTTTACTGAAGGAGTTTTACCTCCAAAAAGTTCAAAGGGGGTTTTTACCTGGTTATGTTGGCAAAGTCTATTCCAGGTATAGGTAAAACATAATACGGCCTCATCCCAAAGAGATTTCTTTAAAGAACTGTGTTCTAGTAAGGTTCGCACTTCGTCTACGACTGTGAAATTGAACCTTTCACTGACTCCATTTTGTTCAGGGGAATAAGTATTTGTTCTCTCATCACGGATACCCTGATCTTCTAAGTAATCTTCAAATCGTTTGTGATAAAATTCTAGACTTTGGTCTTTTCTAACATTTAGTAGTTTGTTACCAGTGAACCTTTCGGCCCTTTTCTGCCACTTTTTAAAGACATCAAAGACCTCCGTCTTTTCCTTAAGAGGGAAAACTGACACTTTCCTTGAGTAATCATCAATAATACTCAAGAAACAGTTATGTCCATCCTTTGACCTTACTGGCATTGCACATAAATCCATGTGCACAAGCTCCAATGGTCTATCAGATCTAACCTTTGCTATAGGTTTAAACGACACTCGTTTAGATTTAATCAGTCGGCAAGACTCGCATTTAATTTCTTCCTTATTTTTAAAACTTGGTAAACCTCGAACACAATGTTCATTACTAGTTTTGATAATATACTTCCCATTAACATGATTAAACTTACAATGCCAACTACTAAGAGAGTTGTCAATAGTACTCAAAACTTCGGGGGGTTTTGACCTTCGGGTAATTAGGGTAAACATAATACTAAACTTAACATTCCTTAGCTCTAAAAATTACGCGTCCGTCCTTTCCAAAAACTCTTATTTGGCCATTTTTGCCCTCAAAACTAGCCCCATTGCTATCAATTAAATGACCAGCTATTAAATTTGGTCTAAGTCTTGATGAATACAAAGCGTTTTTAAGAGCAACCTCTTCCCTATTTTTGTGCTAAAAAATCATTCTGACTTTACCCATCCCCTCATTTGGGCAATCAATCCCATCTATGACTACAGCCATTGATGTTCCAGAGATTTTCTTAAAATCAATAAAAAGTGACTTATTGCAACAAAAGTGGGAACTTGCAGCTGTATCAAACACCCAGGCAGTCTTTCGATCGTTACTATTACTCAAAGAAGCTTCTACGACAGAACTACCCTGTACTTTCTTTTTAGAAATTTTTCGATGGGGTTTGATCTTCGGTTCTATTTCTCGTTCATCTGGTTTAGATGGGTTCAACGTTTTGTTTAAAATTTTAACCCTGCAGTTTGCTATTAGATAACCCTTTTTACCACACCGGAAACACTTGCGGTTTTCATAACTTTTAGAACTAACACTTTGGGTTGTTTGTAACGCAACTATTTCTTGGTCACCCCTAACCTGCAAAAGGCTTGACTCCTCAGCTAAAAGTTCATCTCGAACTTTATCAGATTTAAATTCGGAGTCGGGATATCGATAGATAGACTGAACAGTGCTTGCAAAGTCACTCGGAAGGTGTCTAATAAGTTGAAATGCAACAAACCAGTCATCGATAGGTTTACTTGCATCTTTCAGTTCATTAACAATATCTGTTAAACAAGCAGCAAAAAGTCCTATACTTTCATCCTCATTAGGTTTGAATTTAAAAAACTTATCGGTCAACCCGATAATGCGGGCGCGGGAATCAGGCCTAAAATGAGTTTGTAACTTGTCCCATGCGATACAAGCATCATCTATTCCAATTAAAAGTGTTCTATACGGTTTAGATAAATTTAAGTATATGATACTAAAAACTTTTGCTTTCCTGACCTCATAATCCTTTACATCCCTGGGGTCAGGTACTATATCTTTAACAACTACAGGTTTCACTTCACTTTTATTCACAATATTCCAACAATTTTTATTCATTAAAAGAACCTTTACGTCGTTTGCCCAAGTGGCATAATTGTCAGCAACAAGCGGATCAATGGGAATTAGATCCATAGTTATAATATAGTATACAGTACTTACGAAAAGGTTGTATTTGGCCCGCCGTCGAAGAAAAAGCAAGATTCAAGTAGGCTCGCCAACAAAGTACGTACTCAATTCAAATACTTCACGCAACACCCGTCGAAAAAGGAGAAAAGTCTGTCATAACACCACACATTCAGGAATCAATACTCAAATTCTGCAGCAAAGCCGTAGAGAAAACATAATCGAATTCCATCAGGTTGCATAAATCTATAAGCATCCTTCATTAGTTCTGACAGGTGATATATTCCGAGGGCTTTCTTCATTTGTCCAGACACCCAGTTGAAAAAGGATAATTCACTTTTAAAGCAACAGTGAAAGTCATCCAAACAGTTCCAGCAGAATATATAATTGACGGATTTCTATCGTAATTCAACTCTACCACACACCTCACTATACGCGCAGTTGAAGCGTGCTGGGCCCATAACCAAAATGTCAGTCTCATAGGACATTTAACGCAGAGTGGCAAGTATGGTGAGTAAAGAGTGGAACCATTAAAAAAAACATGCCGTTTATTTAACAGGAATTAAAAATATAATAACAACATTATACATTGCTCCACGAGCAATAAAAATAAGACTAGTGTGAAACCCACACAGGGAATCAAAATCAACCGTCAGCTCACAGAAACTACAATTTATATACGACTGGGCTGACCAGATACACGTGTAAATTTGCATAAAGTTGAAAATTAATACATGCAAGATACTTAAATAAACACACAGTAACTAAATAAAGAAAATATAATTACAAATGATGACTAGTACATTTGAAACCGTTTACAATCTTAAAGCGTCGAAAATTGGATATAATCAGACCAATACTTAACCACTGGTTAAGTCCAAGTAATCCTAACAGTTTCGTTTAGGCCAGTGGTTCTCAACTTTTTATCCCACAGAACCTTTTTCTTAACACATATATAGCAGTTGAATCCTTGAATAAATATTACTTAATGAGTTCAAGTACTGTCATCTAGCAGCAACCTGCGGTGGCAATATTCTTTATATTATAACAAGTATATGACGAAACAAGATAGGTACACTTCTTTTGACAGAATTTTCACTTTCCTATTATGAAAGGAAAAGCAGTGATTCTATTGTTTCATTTATGATATTTCTATATTGCGTGACATGTATTTACAAAACTGAGTGTTTCATTCAGGCCAATGATTCTCAAACTTTTTATCCCACCGAACCCCCTTTTTTAGTACATATATAGCAGTTGAAACCCTGAATAAATATTACTTAAGGAGTTCAAGTACTGCCATCTATCAGCAACCGGCAATGTCAATATTCTTTATATTATAACAAGTATATCACGAAACAAGATAGGTACACTTCTTTTGACAGAATTTTCACTTTCCTATTATGAAAGGAAAAGCAGTGATTCTATTGTTTCATTTATGATATTTCTACGTTGCGTGACATGTATTTACAAAACTGAGTGTTTCATTCAGACTAATGGTTCTCAATCTTTTTATACCACAGAACCCTTTTCTTAACACATATATAGCAGCTGAACCCTTGAATAAATATTACTTAAGGAGTTCAAAAGTAAGTTTTAAAGTAACTTTTGTCCTCTAGCGGCAACCGGCAGTGTCAATACTCGTTATATTATAACAAGTATATCACGAAACAATATAGATACACTTCTTTTGACAGGATTTACACTTTCCTATTATAAAAGGAAAAGCAGTGATTCTATTGTTTCATTTAGCCCTCGTGTTCCAGAAAGTAGACCTTAGCGCTCCAAACCAATCTATTGTTTCATTTATGATATTTTTACGTTGAGTGACATGTCCTTACAAAACTAAGTGTTTCGTTTAGGACAGTGGTTCTCAAACTCTTTATCCCATGGAACCCTTTTCTTAACGCATACATAGAAGCGGAACCCATGAATAAATATTACTTAAGGAGTTCAAGTACTGTTATCTAGCAGCAAGCGACAGTGTCAATATTCTTTATATTATAACAAATATATCACGAAACAAGGTAGGTACACTTCTTTTGACAGAATTTTCACTTTCTTATTATAAAAGGAAAAGCAGAGATTCTATTGTTTCATTTATATTTCTACTTTGAGTGACATGTACTTACACAACTGAGTGCTTCGTTCAGGCCAATGGTTCTCAAACTTTTTACCCCATGCAACCCTTTTCTTAACACATATATAGCAGCTGAATCTCTGAATAAATATTACTTAAGGAATTCAAGTACTGTCATCTAGCAGCGACTGGCAATGTCAATATTCTGTATATTATAACAAGTATATCACGAAACAAGATAGCTGTACACTTCTTTTGGCAGGATTTTTACTTTCCTATTATAAAAGAAAAAGCAGTGATTCTATTGTTTCATTTAGCCCTCGTGTTGCAGAAAGTAGATAGCGCTATCTATTGTTTCATTTATGAGATTTTTACGTTGAGTGACATGTCCTTACAAAACTGAGTGTTTCGTTTAAGACAATGGTTCTCAAACTTTTTATCCCACGCAACCCTTTTTTTACCACGTACATAGAAGCGGAACCCTGAATAAATATTACTTAAGGAATTCAAGTACTGTCATCTAGCAGCGACTGCAATGTCAATATTCTGTATATTATAACAAGTATATACGAAGCAATGTAGGTACACTTCTTTTGACAGGAACACTTTCCTATTATAAAAGGAAAATAGAGATTCTATTGTTTCATTTACATATTTTTACGTTGAGTGACATGTACTTACAAAACTAATGTTTCGTTTAGGTCAATGGTTCTCAAACTTTTTATCCCACGGAACTTTTTTTCTTACCACATACATAACAGAACCCCGGAATAAACATTACTTAATGAGAAACTAACGGTATATATTAATCACTGATTAGACATAAACATAAATTTAAACAATTTAGCAGTATAATGTAGACTATCCAGATGGCTGGACTATAGATCCTACTCAAGAACCTACGGATCAACAATTGGAGAACTCTATTGACCAACAGGACAAGATTTCGCTCTGACTGAGACAGTCATCATGGCTGTAATTAGGGCGTGGCAAAGGTGGCATTTGATACTGGCGCTTCAGTCATAAGGGCGCCGCTCTGTGAAGAAAATGGAATCCGAAAAAGGACGATTCGACCCAAGTAGAAATAAGAAGTTGAAAAATAATTTTTTTATTAATACCCGATTTTATTTATAAAATCCAAAGTTTTTAGAAATTATTTTTTTATGAATTATCTGATTTTTTAAAATATTTCTAGAGACTAAACTTGTTATAGAATCTTATAAAATGTTTACCAAAGACTCCTAAAATGCAGTAATATAAATCTGAGTATTCGTTTTAAATTTTGAATTTATTAAAGTTATTGAAGCTAAAATTTAAATTTAGAAATTCGTCAATATTTTATGAAAATTTATTAAAGTACAAATAAAGCACACGCCCCTCAAATAACTATTTCGTTTATCAGCAAAATAATACCCCCAGAGTGTTCAAAAATATTTAATCAGGCAATGTAAATCAGGTATGTTAATCAAGTAAAAATAGAAGAAATATTAAAAATTAATATACTAGGAACATTTTAAAAATTAACAAAATATTTTGTGGGTTCATTCTAAATATATAATGTAGAAAAAAAAACATGTTTTATATTTTCTCACTATACGGTAGGAGCTCAGCCAATTTTTTTGCCACGGACGCCAAAGGACCTAGTTACTGCCCTGACAGCCATGTCCGGGAATTGGCTGTAAGGCTTGATGATGATGAATGCTTACAAAAGGTAACATTTAAGCAAGAAATTTTTTAATCAAATGATACAAGTAAAATGATACATTATAGACACTATTAATGAATTTATTTTTGACAGTCACAAATTTTGGTTGCATTGACGAAAGTTTTATTCTTATACTATGCTCTGCACCTACCCTATTCCAGTGTTTAGTTTGAAAAGTATAAGTAGTTGCAATCAGTAACAAGATAGGCCAGTGGCGTATGCAGAATTTTTTCAAGGGGGGTTCATAATTCTAAAAAATAATAGTCCACATAATTTCTACTAAAATTTTTATTTTTGCCATTTTGTCTGGGCTCAAGGGGGAGGGTTTAAACCCCTAACCCCCCCTCTTGCGTACGCCCCTGGGACAGACAGAAACTTTTCTGGTGATAATGGATATTCTCCTTTCAAACGACACTAGAATTTTGACACTGATGCTGTTTAATAAAGTGATACTGTTGAACAGTAGTAGTAGCCCATCTCCCTATCCAATTCTTTCATTTTGTAGCTATTTTACTTTCTTGTCGTTGTCATTTGTATGCTTACTGTTAGAAATCTCTGGATTGCAGGGCTTGACTCAGGTAATCCAGTTGATCTACCGCCTTGAAGTACGATGTGAGTTCACTTTTCCATACTCCTCCGAAGAAAAACAAGAAAGTTTTTCGTTTAAGACAAATGGTGTCAAAAAATATCCCAAGAAATCCCTGGAATTTCGTTGTGGATCCTTAGGATTCAGAAGTAACTACTTTGAGAAACCCTAGTTTAGGTAATTGAGGGTAATAAGAATAAGTAAACAGTGTCGGCGCATTTTTCAGGTGAGCAAAAAAAAAAAGTATCTATTTTATGCACTGTTTATAAAAAGTCATATTTCGTGAGAAAATATTATGGTAATTTGCATCATGGGGGAGGGATAGTTTATATTTTTTCCAGGGGCGGAGAATGATAGTGGCTTGAATAGTGGTCCCTGTTAGATCTGGCTCTGGTGACATATTAAAAAAAATTCGAATAATGGAAAATGATTTCAATGCAATCGATTAATCACCAAATCCAAACAAGTCCAAATTCAGTCATGTCCCAATCCGACAAACCGACACAAAACTGAGAATGAACTGCGAAAATTCGCTCTATTACTTCGACACCAGTTAATATTTATTTGCGTTCAAATAAACACTTCCCATTATGGTTAAATGTCAACCGCAGCACACGCCGGCATCTTATCATCCTCTCTATTCCATCATGTTCTCTGTATTCTCATCTATAACTTACCCATTAATCCTGATTGTGGCATTGGAACAAGCGCGGCTCATTAATCAGTGGCCACCCCTGCAAAATCCGATAGATTAATGATGGATCGGAGATAAGCAATAATCCACTTGACAACAGCTCACGGCGTACGCGCGTACCACTTGGAATATCACGTGCCGTCATCCCCGCTACAAACTCCCCCCCCCCTCGTGCCCCCGAACTTTCGAAAGCCACGTGTGGGCGGAATCACTTCCACCTTCCATCCGCCCCCTACTGGTGAATTAGATGCACCCGTTTGCGAACATGGGTAATGGATGTTCTTGCGTAGATTTGCCGCCCAAGTGGCAAACAAAAGGCTGCTCGTGGTTCACGTGTTATGTCCGGGGTGTTCTGCTAGCGTATCGAAATCCCAGAGCAGACGTTCGGGAATGAGTTGCGTAGTGTGTACCGCGGGTGGTACAAGTTCCCACGAAGCGGGATGCGAAGCAAGTACTTGGTCACTGGATGTCGAATTGGGACTGGTCATAACCATGACATGCCGGTTTGATGTGCTTGTTTGGTGGGATTATCAAAGAGTGGGAAAGTCAGAAACATAAAAGAACTTATGACTGGGGTTCGATGTCGAGAATTATTCAAGGGATTATCATGCAATGATAACAAATCCATCAAATATTTCTTCCTCATCATTTGAGAAAGAAAACAATTTTGACTACTATCGAAACTTAAAAAACAAGCATAAAATTCCTGATTTACCATCTTGCACCTTCTTTTCGATTCGTTTATTTACACAAGTCAAATTCTTTATTAAAGTTACTGAAATAGAATACAAATAGTAACTGAAAATAAGTCTTCCAAGTACTGTCATCTAGCAGCGACTGGCAATGTCAATATTCTGTATATTATAACAAGTATATCACGAAGCAATGTAGGTACACTTCTTTTGACAGGGTTTACACTTTCCTATTATAAAAGGAAAAGTAGAGATTCTATTGTTTCATTTATCATATTTTTACGTTGAGTGACATGTACTTACAAAACTGAATGTTTCGTTTAGGCCAATGGTTCTCAAACTTTTTATCCCACGCAACCCTTTTATTAATACATACATAGCAGTGGAACCCCTGAATAAATATTACTTAAGGAGGAACTAACGGTATATTATTAATCACTGATTAGACATAAACATAAATTTAAACAATTTAAAGCAGTATAAAAATGTAGACCCCTATCCAGATGGCTGGACTATATGGAGATCCTACTCAAGAACCTACGGATCAACAATTGGAGAACTCTATTGACCAACAGGACAAGATGGTTCGCTCTGACTGAGACAGTCATCATGGCTGTAATTAGGGCGTGGCAAAGGTGGCATTTGATACTGGCGCTTCAGTCATAAGGGCGCCGCTCTGTGAAGAAAATGGAATCCGAAAAAGGACGATTCGACCCAAGTAGAAATAAGAAGTTGAAAAATAATTTTTTTATTAATACCCGATTTTATTTATAAAATCCAAAGTTTTTAGAAATTATTTTTTTATGAATTATCTGATTTTTTAAAATATTTCTAGAGACTAAACTTGTTATAGAATCTTATAAAATGTTTACCAAAGACTCCTAAAATGCAGTAATATAAATCTGAGTATTCGTTTTAAATTTTGAATTTATTAAAGTTATTGAAGCTAAAATTTAAATTTAGAAATTCGTCAATATTTTATGAAAATTTTAATGTACAAATAAAAATATTCCCCTCAAATAAACTATTTCGTTTATCAGCAAAATAATACATCCAGAGTGTTTAAAAATATTTAAAGTGTTAATCAGGCAAAAATGGAAGAAAATTAATATTTAATATGCTAAGAACATTTTAAAAATTAACAAAATATTTTGTGGGTTCATTCTGAATGTATATAATATAGAAAAAAAATATGTTTTATATTTTCTATATAAACAGTGTTGGCGCATTTTTCAGATGAGTAAAAAAATATCTATTTTATGCGCTGTTAATAAAAAGTCATATCTAGTGAGAAAATTTTATGGTAATTTGCATTATGGGGGGAAGGAATATTTTATATTTTTATCCGGGGTGGAAAAAGATAGTGGCATAAATAGTGGTTCCTGTTAGATCTGGCTCTGGTGACATATTAAAAAAAAATTAGAATAATGGAAAATGATTTCAATGCAATCGATTAATCACCAAATCCAAACAAGTCCCCATTTCAGTCATGTCCCAATCCGACAAACCGACACAAAACTGAGAATGAACTGCGAAAATTCGCTCTATTACTTCGACACCAGTTAATATTTATTTGCGTTCAAATAAACACTTCCCATTATGGTTAAATGTCAACCGCAGCACACGCCGGCATCTTATCATCCTCTCTATTCCATCATGTTCTCTGTATTCTCATCTATAACTTACCCATTAATCCTGATTGTGGCATTGGAACAAGCGCGGCTCATTAATCAGTGGCCACCCCTGCAAAATCCGATAGATTAATGATGGATCGGAGATAAGCAATAATCCACTTGACAACAGCTCACGGCGTACGCGCGTACCACTTGGAATATCACGTGCCGTCATCCCCGCTACAAACTCCCCCCCCCTCGTGCCCCGAACTTTCGAAAGCCACGTGTGGGCGGAATCACTTCCACCTTCCATCCGCCCCCTACTGGTGAATTAGATGCACCCATTTGCGAACATGGGTAATGGATGTTCTTGCGTAGATTTGCCGCCCAAGTGGCAAACAAAAGGCTGCTCGTGGTTCACGTGTTATGTCCGGGGTGTTCTGCTAGCGTATCGAAATCCCAGAGCAGACGTTCGGGAATGAGTTGCGTAGTGTGTACCGCGGGTGGTACTAGTTCCCACGAAGCGGGATGCGAAGCAAGTACTTGGTCACTGGATGTCGAATTGGGACTGGTCATAACCGTGACATGCTGGTTTGATGTGCTTGTTTGGTGGGATTATCAAAGAGTGGGAAAGTCAGAAACATAAAAGAACTTATGACTGGGGTTCGATGTCGAGAATTATTGAAGGGATTATCATGCAATGATAACAAATCCATCAAATATTTCTCCCTCAACATTTGAGAAAGAAAATAATTTTTACTACTAACAAAATTTAACAAAATATCATAAAATCCCTGCTTTAACATCTTGCATCATCTTCTTTTCGATTCGTTTATTTACACAAGTCAAATTCTTTATTAAAGTTACTGAAATAGAATACAAATAGTAACTGAAAATAAGTCTTCCCTTTCATTTGAAAGTTGTACAAGTTGATATACGAATTTCTGTGAAACATATTAATACAAATCGTAAGATATCTTAAGGTTGAACCGGAAAATGGTTTTAAAACACTTTTTTTTTTTTTTTTTTTTTTTTTTTTTAAATTTCCAAAAACAGATTTTTCCGAAAATTCTTTATAAATTTTCGGGGAAATTTGTTTTTTATAATTTTCGAAACAGACTCACACAAATTTTCGGAAATTTTTGAAACAGAATCACCCTTATCCTATTCGTACACATGTAAGCCCGTTTGCTCTTGTGCAGTAACCCGTTAAACTCAAAAATAAACGAACTAAATAGATGACACTTCGCATGTTGTCGTTGTTGTTGCTGATACTCATGCATGATGGACTAGCCAAGGACGTGAGCCACATGCTACTCGAATTAAGGAAAGGGGTGCCAGCCTTTCGGGTTTTATTTATTTATTTTTATGATGAGCACTAGCGAGAAAAAACGACTTTGCTCAGAGTAAATCCTCGTAATTTAAAAGCAGGAACTAAGAACATCCCTAGAGGTATCGTTTGAGAACATGGAGGACATTGTGACCACGAACATATTTTACACTCCCCAGTCACCTTTAACGAACACGAGGGATCTTAGGCCTACTCGAGCCCCGAAACCGCACCATATCAGTTATGAGATCGCTGTCTTTGCCGACTAAGCTACCGCAGCTCAGGTTGTTTTTACCGTCCAATGGTAGATCTGTATCGAATTTCACTCTGTATCCGTAGACCAGAAAAGGTCCCTTACCTACTCCATAAGTAACTATATTGTCAAAGTAGAGAGAGACAGACAGATAATTTTGGAACACACGAGGACTAATGAGATCGGAACCTGCTGCTTTTAAGGCCATTCAAAACGGCTACGTAAATCTATATCAGCAATGGGATTTGAACCCACGACCTCGCATCGAAGAGCAGCGCCCTATCCATGCAAATATCGTTCAACAAATAGATAGGTAGATTTAACGTTAAATATTAATGCAGTCCGATCGGCATATTGTTAGAGCACTGCATTCCAACTTGTAAGTGCGAGGAGGCCAAATTAGAAACTTTATACATAAATGTGGGATGCAAATTCATAATTAGACGGATTTCGTAAAATCCTGAAAGTACGACATAATACTAGTATGAAATATTTTTCATAGTTTAATAACAACAACGGTTTACATAGTTTAGTTGCTTAAAACAGTTCGAGATCCCTATGTTATAGCATACTTTTTTGGAGCTCATGATTATTTGTGAATACAACTTCTTTTATACAACTGGAATAACAGCAACTTCCAAAAATTTAGAGCACGACTAATATTTTTGGTAATTTACAATGTCAAATTGACTTATTTCAAATTATATGACTTTAATTTAGCACAAGTATTCTCATATATTTTCTTCGCATTGTCCTCTGTAGGCGGCTCTGGCACTTGTGCCGCCCAGGACAAAAATGCCAACGCCCTCTATCCGTCCCTAATAAAAGTAGTACTAAATAGAAAAGTTTTGGAAAAAATATTCACTCATTAAAAACTACAAAATAAATTAAAACTAAATTAAAAACAAACAAGAAAATATATTAATACAAAATATGCTACAGACTTCCAAGCTATAAAGTGTTATATTTTGTAAATATTTTCATATAAAATTTTTTTTAACAAAAATAGTATTTTACGTATTCGAGGTAAAATGCCACCCCAAAATTTTGCCGCCCAGGATACAGGTATGTCATATGCCTTCGGGATTATTATAATAATCCCGATATATATGTACAAGAGAATATATATATATATATATATATATATATATATATATATATATATATATATATATATATATATATATATATATATATATATATTATATACAAGAGAAGTTTAAAAATATTTTCAAGGCATAAAAAGATATCAGTATCGAAATTATTGCAAAGTAAATTTCATATCAATACTCTCATATATACCTTATTTCGCGTAACTAACTTTTTGTTATAGCTATAGCTAATATTAGAGCCATAGATTATTTCCTATGGTAACAATAATATTCGAAATTATTTGTCAACTACCATTCTGCGTTTTACAGTTCAAACTGGACTTACTCCATTTTTCTTCACGAATTAATTGGAATAATTATATTTCTTTTTAAAAAAGCTTAAGATAACCATAAAAAAAATATATAATCTACGAATTTAAACATTATTCTTAAGCAGAACAATATTTAGACTTACACAAATACCAAGAAAATAAAGAACGGCAATATGTCCCCTGCTAGTGCTGCCATCTATTGCAGAAAAATTAAAATAAAAAAATTTAAGCACGTTTAAAACAAAAATCCTTAAAAAGTAATAGTACAGTAATAAATATTCAAGTAAAGTATTTTAATATAACTTTATATTTAAAATTAGGGAACTTTTTTAAGCCCTAAGACTTGAGACTGCCTTAATATTAAATTAACATTTTTCGGAGCAATATCTGAAGTTGCTTTTTAAAGAGGGAAAGTTTCCTTACATCCTGTTATGGGTAAATAAATACACAACATAAAGAAACAGATTTCACAGATGTCTTAATAATGAATGGATTATTCGCAGAAAAAATATTTTTATTAATGGATACAAATGAAACTTTTAGAATCTTTAATAAAACTGTCAATAACAGAAATAAAGCTTTTTATTGTGGATATCAAATTATATGTGATAAACAAACGCTCCTGCATTTTACCATCTTGGGTTGGAAGGTAGTGTGAATTAATAAATCATATATTTCTAGCATGCATCTCAGTAAATTTCGTATAATAAAAGAACATTATACTCCATAAAAAAATTATTTCATTTTCAAAATAACAATAAAAGGGTTCCATTAAAAAATTAATAATAGAGAAAATAGGAATCTTCAATTTTGAAAGTAAAAAGAACATGCTAAGCAAATCTCACTCTTTTCATGCTGAAGAATTTCCAAATTAATTGACATGATAGTGAATAATTTCTGCTAGCATTTGTTCATGTAAAAGCCAATAAGTTGGGATAATGTTTCTTCCTACTATTTATATGTCATGGATCCTAACTGATCATTATAACTTTTGGATTTTGGCGTTGTTAATTTCAATAAATCTAACCATATTTGGCTCACAAATAATTTCCTAAAGTCTATGGAAGTTAGTTCATGAAAAATTTTTGACGGCATTTTTTTGCCAAAAGCAACATTACTCTTTCTTTGAATCTTTTCACAACTGAAATGTCATAAACGCATGCATATATACACGGTATCTGCCAAAATAAAATTTTTCAAATCCATGACTTTCCCTGATTTAGCAGATCATTTTCCATGACTTTAAAAAGCTTTCATTAAAGTATATATGAATAAAACTTCTGATGTACATACAAATAAAATATATGCTTTTAAAGAAATTACAGGAATTTTATCATAAAAAACTATAAACTTGCTTTATAAGTGTTAATAAACTCACATACATAAAAATAAATTGTTGTATCTACATACCTAAGTTTAATCATATAGCAATTTTTCAATCAAAATGTTTCCAATTTGAATTCAGGGTACTTTGGTATTATCCAGATGACCATGAATAATAGCCAAATATAACCCTATAATGTTTATATACAATATCCCTAGAGATATACTTATATTTTGTGCAAAAATCTTAACTAATTTTTATTAAAAAATAATTATTATTATATTAATAAAATTTTAATCTACAATTTAAGAAAAAACCAGAATAATATACATTTACCCACCCATTAAGCTTTCTTGCTTTGAGTTTCCTTGGTGAACAAATTTTACTTGGCAATATGGTCAATAAGATAATACATAAATACCAAACTCAGTAACTTCAGCCAAATGACAAGTAAAAATAGAATTAAACAATTCAATGCATTTTTATTTAATCGGTAGTTTAGCGGATCCATGACTTTCCATGACTTTTACTCATTTTACTTGAAAAATCAAGACTTTCCATGACAAAATTAATCCATTGTCTAAATCTATGATTTTCCATGACTTTCCAGGTGTGCAGAAACCATGTATATATATATATATATATATATATATATATATATATTAGAACTCATTTAAGAAGCTTACAAAAGACCAAAAGATTAAAAATTCTTATGCTAAAACCATTTTAATCAGGGAAATTGGAGAAATACATTATAAAGAATATTTTAATTTTAATAGCAATTCATTGTTTTACTTCCAAATGTCCATGCTCTACATGTATAGTTAGTTTTATTTTGCAACTATAAATAAATTTAATGTTTTAATTTAACATGCATATTTTCAAAACATCTAACAAAGAATTAGAACACCTTAACAAAGACTATTTTAACTTTAAGTAATATTTGAATTATTCTTTTGATAAAGGAAAGCATTAAGTACAAATATATACTAACATAATATAAATAATGATATATAATTTACTTACCCATTTTTTATTCCTAAAAATCCATGCTAGATTTTTTATAGCAGATTTAATATTCTATTCATAACAATCCCATTTAGGATGTTTCAAGAAAATTCCGTAATTAACTTTGATTTCAGATGGTTATACTTTCCAAGCCTCATAATCAGAACATCAAATTTCTCTAGTTCAGATAAATTTTTATTGTGAAGAGAGACCCTTAATATCTATAATCATTCAATTCTTCCACGAATACAATTTTTGTATCTGTTTGTTAAAATATTAATAAAGCCTTACAATGGTGTTTATAAGAAATGAAATTTTTAAAAGCATACTTTGTTATATGGGGAAATTTACTTTTATAGATATAAGAATAAAATTGGGATCACAGAAATAGAACATCCTCAGCAGGAAAAGTTCTAAACAGGAACTACTAAAGCAGGTTCCACTGTGAATATATATGGAATTTTGGTTCAACATAGCAATAAACTTAATAAAAAAATTAAAAATTTATTACTATGACTCATTTTATATTCAATATGAAAGTTTTATGTTATTGCATAATTGGTGACAACAGCTTAATGCTTATTCTAGACATGCCAACATTAAGGCACTTGTGTCTGGAGCAATGGCGTGATTTGAAATTTTAACATGCTAATTACAGATTATAGATATATAATATCTTACTGGATTGGTTTCTAAATTAAAATTAAATTCAAAATATTTACGCAGTAGTAAATTGTAACAGTTATATTAAAATTTATGCATTTAAAAATTTAAGAGTAACTTTTTTAGCTTTAACAATTTAATTTTTCAGAACAGTGTTGCTTATAGCAACATTGACCCTGATTCATATATTTCCATTTTTCTATCATCAGGGTGTCTAGAGTTTGTCTACTCAAATTTGATCTAAATTCAGCTTGGTTTTTTCGTACAGTACTGAAAACTTTTAACATGCTGTCTGAAAAAAATAATATTCAGCATTATTTTTTGAAAAACTTTGTATTTAATTGTTGAATTGTAATCTTTTAGCAGTTCAAAAGTTTTGTTATTTTCCGGTGTAATCTGAGGAGTTTTCGGAGTTATCAAATTTTCTCATTTCTTCGGAGAATCTGGTATAACTGGCATGTCTGTTATTCTCCTATCATTCAGCAATTATCATAACCATTAAAAAAATCTTGAATAAATTTAATTGTACAGCACATAAACGTTTTTGAGAGCAAATGTAATCTTATGGAGCACTATGGCATAACATCCTTCTACACAAGAGATAATGAAAATGAGACACACCTACAAAATAAGTTGATTAGTTTTAAAAGCCTTATTTACAGGTATCTGCCAAAATAAAATTGTTCAAATCCATGACTTTTCATGACTTTCCCTGATTTAGCAGATCATTTTCCATGACTTTAAAAAGCTTTTGTTAAAAGTATATATGAATAAAACTTCTGGTGTACATACAAATAAAATATATGCTTTTAGAGAAATTACAGGAATTTTATCATAAAAAAACTATAAACTTCTTTATAAGTGTTAATAAACTCACATACATAAAAATAAATTGTTGTATCTACATACCTAAGTTTAATCATATAGCAATTTTTCAATCAAAATATTTCCAATTTGAATTCAGGGTACTTTGGTATTATCCAGGTGACCATGAATAACAGACAAATATAACCCTATAATGTTTATATACAATATCCCTAGAGATAAACTTATATTTTGTGCAAAAATCTTAGTTAATTTTTATTAAAAAATAATTATTATTATAATAATAAAATTTTAATCTACAATTTAAGAAAAAAACCAGAATAATATACATTTACCCATCCATTAAGCTTTTTTGCTTTGAGTTTCCTTGGTGAACAAATTTTACTTGGCAATAGGGTCAATAGGATAATACATAAATACCAAACTCAGCAACTTCAGTCAAAGGACAAGTAAAAATAGAATTAAACAATTCAATGCATTTTTTTTAATTGGTAGTTTAGCGGATCTTATGACTTTTACTCATTTTGCTTGAAAAATCAAGACTTTCCATGACAAAATTAATCCATTGTCTAAATCCATGATTTTCCATGACTTTCCAGGTGCGCAGAAACCATGAATTTATCAGCTAAAATAAATGTTGATTATTTTGGAGGAGTGATCTAAAAATTAAAAAAAAAAACCTATTATAATGAAAGAGCTATTTGACAAACTTGGCTTACAAGTTAGATACTAATGAACTACTTGAAAAGATTTAGTTGGCATGTTTTTCTGTATAAATAAATTAAGACCTGAAAACAAAAACTAAGGAAAAGAAAAAGAAAGCCATTGCTAATCAAAATAGATTTTTTACACTATTGCAAATTTGAGAAAAACAATTTAAGACTTAAACTGAAATTCTGTGGTTTAAAACACTAATGTCTAGATAATTTTTGCTGACTATATAATGATGAATATCTAACATAAAGCTATTATAGGCATCCAAAAAGGACAAAATATGAAATTTAAAAAACTTTGAATATTGTCCTATTGTCTCCATTATTAAGTCATCCCTAGAGATGAGCTGTCATTTTAAACATATGACATCCTCAATAGAAAAAGAAAACTTCACATTTGTTGCTATATGTGAACACATTACTGTAAAAATTTTATAATAGATACAGCTAATTGCAAAAATTTTAGTCAGTGTACCTTTTGAAAAGAGTAATTCAACATGTAAGGTTTGAATATCCTAAAATGTCAATCCAAATGACAAAATTCTAAACAGCAGAAGCTTGACAATTTGCAGGATTATTCATCGGGTTGCTATCTACTTTCATGAAAAGGAACAATTGTTTAACCCTTTTGCGACGGGAAGAGCAAACGAGCGCTTTTCTCTGAGGCTGGCAGTCACTTTAGCGAGTGAGTATTGTGGGCCAGAGGGTTTTATGCTATTAAGCCTAAAATCATGAAATTAATGAAGTAGCAACGCGTTATTCAATAATACTGCATAAAGTATTTAAATGGAATGCGATTTATATTATATGTTTATAGATACTTTACTCAGTTAAGCTATTTCTTATTTAAATATATATTTCACACCTTTTTTTCATTCTTTACTTACTATTCAATGACTTTAAACATTACAAAACTGAATACCATGTTATTTAAAAAATTTTTTAGATGAAAAATTTTAAAAACAGGGATCTACACACAGTCCTACGTTACAATCCTTGCACTCTTAGTAACTCATTTGCCGTTTTGGAGGATTTTTCCGGGAATGTGAAAAAATGAAGCATCATCATCATCTTTATCAGCAATGTCCTCCTCATCATTAGAATCACTAGATCCATTATGAACAAAAAGAACAATCCGAATATATTATAGTGTCACTATTACTACTATCCTAATCTGTTTCAGAATCAAAATGTGAAATATTTTGAGTCATTTCAGCTATTTCAAGCTAGTTAAACACTTTCGACACTTCAAAAATCTAACAATAAGAGAAAAAAAAAGATCAAGTCTGTCAGATCCAATTCTCCACTAAAAACTGGACTGCAAACCAAAATACACAACACATTAGCAAAAAAAAACTTCCTTGCTTACATAAACAAACACCACATGCGAATTTAAAGAGCCATCATAAAACATGTCATTCGGAAACATTCCTTTCCCTTGATGTTTATATAATCAAAAACCATGTGTATGTGTATCATACTACTCACATATTGAGTGCAAGGTCAAATCTACATGTATCTAAAACCATATGGACATGCAATGCCATCTTGTGTCAAAAGTTAGAGTTTTTAAAAAGTTCCAGAACACTGGCACAAATATGTGACGGTCGGGAGTGAACGAGAAAACGCTCTGGCACACCAGTGTGTCAGAGAGGAAGTAAATGAGTTTCTTGCTGGCATGTATATGTGACAGTAGGCGCGAAAGGGTTAAAGAAACTATAAAAGTTCTACAAACTGTTTTTCTTTCTTGATTTCCTTCAAATAAAGATGCTATGTGTTACTGTTACACAGAAAAAATAAAAATTTAATAAATAAAACAAAGTTTAAAAAAATACTTTATTGGGGAAAATTATATCAAAAATCAAATGAGTTCATAATAAATTGATATGACACTGCTCAAGTACATTCAATGTCTTTATTGCATTTTGTACAAAATTCTAAGTTAAATCATTCAATAAATGCTATAACTATCTAAAAACATATGGAAGAAAAAGGAAATAAATAACTACACAATACACAGCAAAATATCTTATTTAGCTCTTTTGATAAAAAATGGAATAGTTTTTTTCCTAGAGAGTTAAATGCCAGATGTTAAATATTTAATTCATATATTGACCAAATTTAATTCTACTACGCACGTGATGATAAAATTTGAAATCTTTTGAAAATAAATTTTATAGATAAAATGTTATCAATAGAGTATTGTAATTGTCTTACAAATTTCACTAACAAGGTGAATTTACCTTCTGGCTCATTGAATAACTTTTAGGCACAATCAAAAGTTTCTTACTACTGAAAAAGAAAATACTGATTTATCTTATGATAAAAATTTTGCAACTAAATGTTCTTTTCAGATTTTTTTTTTTTTTAATTTTGAGTTAAAAAAAATTCATAAGCTCAATAAAAAAAAAAAAAAAAATTCTCAGTAACATTAGTCAAAATTTTTCTCACAATTAAAATTTAAAATAAACATTTTTTATAAGCTGTTTAAACAACTGTTTTTAAACTTCTTTTAGTATGCTAACAAAATGTTATGCAACATTTTATAAATAATCTATAACAGTATTTTTGCATATTAATTTCATTTATTACAGGAGTATGATTGAATTAAATATATAAAATAACTAGTAAATAGGATAATTCAGTAAACTGTCAAAAATTTGTTCCACAAATTCTTTTTCAATAAAAACTCAAATATATATAATATTTACACATTTATCGTTTATGTATAAAAATTCATTAATACATAAATGTTTGTGAATGGTATCACACTAATATTTACATCTAGATATATGATAAAAACAAAAGTATTCATATAATCATTTTAGTGTACTCAATTCACCACTTTTCTTCCTATTGTTAAGATGAGCTTTGACTATTGATGCATATTTTGGTCTTTTTAATAAAGTATAAGCCAGAGGTAGAACAGATAAAATATAATGATGCAACAATGGGTCTCCAAAACAGAAAAGATCTATTCCAAGTTCAAGTCCCATACCATAATCACATTCATCATTAGCAAAATGGACATTTGTTATGATTTCATCTAAGCTTTCTTCTTCTTCTAACCTCTTAGCTTCAGTTTCAGCTGTAACAATTTTCTTTAGTATTTTCTTCATAGTGGCTGGAAAATAAAACTTTCATCACTACATGCAGCAATGAAAATCGATATATATTTTATTATCAGAATAATAATAAAAATCTGATGTGGACACTACATGATTTTATTCTGCACCTATTGAATTAATATTTTATTTCACTTTATTTTACCTTATTTTAATATAAAATACAGTCATTCTTTAATAAAAGGGTCAGTTACACAATTGCTATAACATTCGTTTGTAACCTTGAATTCTATGGGAAATAAGACCTGAGGTTCCTTAATGGTGAATCCATTCTTTCTAATCATCCTAGACCAGGGAAGGTTTGGTTTGGAGTGCTACGGTCTACTTTTTGCAATGCGAGGGCTAATGATACTGGGACCTACAGCTTAAAGCCGATTCCGAACGGCTTTGAACAGGGTACGGGATTCGAACCCAAGAACTCCGGTACCGAAGGCCAGCACCCTAACCAATCGGCCATTGTTTGGCTAGACCAGGGAAAGGCAAACTTTTTTTGTTGCGGGCAAAAAATTAAAAAAAAATAAGTTTGGCAGGCCAAGATAAATTTTAAAACAGTAAACAAGTATTATTTAAATATCTTAATGAGATGAACAAAATTGCAATTTCATAATTAAAAGTTCCTTATATTGAAGTTCAAAGCGAGATGTACCGATTTTAAGGAACAAAGATAAAGGCTCATTTATCAGTCTACTTCTGAAATTATCATTTCTAAGGTTCATAGTTGAAAACATGTGTTCACCTATATAAGAAGCAAACATAGCGCTGATCTTCCGAGGGTGAGATAATACATTTGGGATACGATATTTAAACAAACTAGAAAAGGAGATGGATATGTAATGTATAAAATATGTATTTCTTTTAATTTGCCTCGTACCGGCAACTTAAAATTCCATCTGAGAGCCAGATAAATCCTTTTGGTGGGCTGAAGTTGGCCCGCAGGCTTTAGTTTGCCCATCCCTGTCCTAGACCAACAGGTGTTAAAACTTCAGAATAAGGACTGGACATGACTTCTTGAGAAAACATTTGTATCGATTTGGACTGTTGAACTCTCGAACCTATCAACTTTGCTTGACACAACAGGAGAACATTTGAACTCCTGTCCTGGAATATGTGAAATGGCAGCTGTTAATGCTGCCATTAAAAAAGCTTTAACTGTTTTTTAAATGTTAGTAAACTGTATCAGCCTGCCATGAATATATTATAAAAAGTTATACCAAAATTTGGCATAGAATGAAAAAAAGTTTGTAAAAACACCAAATATTTACATAATATTAACTTAATAATGATTAGAATTGTAATCAACAATATGTGACAACAATATGATGACAACAGATAGTACTGCCATTTGACTGAGACCAAGCATCAACATACGTTGAGATTTTATTATATAGATTATGGATTGCAATCAAAAATATAGTAGCACAACTAGATATTACAACAGTTCTAAACATATAATTTCAACTTCCCATGGGTAATAGGTTTTGACTTATGCATGAAAGCAATTTCCCACAGATTTTTGACACAAATTGCATTAAAGCAATTCAAGCTGTCAAGAAGGATAAGAATATAAATTCTTCAGTTAGGAGATGAAAGAATTAATTAATCATAAGGATGAAATGAATTACTGGCAGCTATTCAGAACATGCCTATACCAATGAGTTTCACCTATCCAGATCTTGCCAGGTATCAGAGTTAAAGATTTTGATTTACAGACATCAGATCAAATATTGAGAGGGCGAAATTTTTGCTCTTAATAAAAAAAACTGGATTTTGAACATTTAAAAAATTATCTATTTTTGAAAATCTTAAAACGATTACAAAATTGGCTGAAGGGTGCTTGAAATCCAACACAACATTAACAAGAGACTGCTCTCTGATGAGCTTCTACATTAATTTAGAAATTAATTTTATTTACTTATGAACTTCTAAAAATTATTTAGCTCGTAATGGAATTAATAGTGACTTAAATTTCAAACAACAAATTTTTTAAATGTGTAAACTAAATTAAGCATAGCGAAAAATACTTGTCAAGAAGGGTATGTTAATTTTATTTAATATATACTCCCTTAATGACAGTTACAATACAAAACAAAAGGGCTATTTTAATATTTTTTTCTGAGTAGCATTAATGTCTGTTTTAAAAAGAGAACAATTTAAACCATCAAAACATTATTTTGTAATCAGGCTTGTGAGGTTTGAATTATCCTTTTCACTGGCAACAACAAAGCCTTAAATCAAAAATGAACTTAATTATAATTTTAAAATTTCAATGAGGTCTTTTCTAGGCTTTAAACTGTATCAGTTTCATAGCTTCTTTTAAACTGAGGCAGCCTTCGACCTTATTGTCTTTTTAATAAAAACTTTGAGGCATATAGAACTCAAAACTTCAGGCATTGTTATCATGAAAGATATTCAGGATTAGTTACAAAGGCAGCATTGCACACAAAGCCAAAAGAAACCAAAGGTGGTACAGGTATTTATCTGTTGATGAGTCAGCTAATTAGTTTCATAGAGATATTAAGCCTTTGGTCTGATATCAATGATGCTGAAATCCATGCATTTCTTATTTCCTTAAACATGCAAAGAGTAGATCCAAAGCAAATGTCATTTTAGTTTTTCCAGTGACAATTCAAATGATTCCAGACTATTCATTGGGAAAAAAAATTTCACATAAATTCAAGTTTTATAAGCCATCTTTTGAATTTTGAAACCTTCTACTTTCCTGGATTCTATGCTATTTAAAATAATTGATGGATAATTAGGAAAAAGAGGCTCCCAAATTAAAATCTCACCCCATTTCTTCTACAATTCTAACAAACATTTTAATTTATTTCATAAAAGTAACAATAAATATCTTTTTTACAGAAAGATTTAAAAATTAAAAAGATGTTTATATTATTACTGAAAAATAACTTGTCAGTTGTTCTTAATTTGTTCAAGATTCTTTTCATTTTTTTTAATTAAGATTTTCCCACCTCATTCTACCCTAAGTATGATTTTGGTGCAATTAGGAAGATTTTGCTATATTTGGTGGCACTTTTGGAAGATGTCACAGCTCTCTCTCAGGTGTCATCATGTACACTGAAAACAGATTAGTTGAGAGGCATGTTATCTGTCAAGACTGATAACATGCAGAAATTAAACTTGGCTTGCAAGCTTACACTTGCATAATGTAGTGGATTTTATATCAGATTATCAATTTTCAGAAGTTTATATTAGGATGTGAGAAGTCCCATCTCTGTCCTTTTTTATTGGTGCATGGTTGTGCTTTCAAATATAATGTACATAGTGCATCTGAAAATGAAAATGGTTAACTTTTATGATCCAGAAAATAAAAATGATTTCTGTTCGAGTTTAATTACTGTTGTGCCTTGTGGATTGTTTAGGCTTTATGGATCTACATTTTGGATGTATAATTTTAAATCTATCTTACACTTTTTAGTATTCAGCCTCAAAATTTTTGTTTTGTTATATATATATATATATATATATATATACCTGTATAGGTAGAAACTAGGATTAATAGTATTGATTGTATAATAAAGATGAGTTTAATTATCTTTAAAATAAACCTGATAAAAACCCACCTGGGCAAGGTTAAAAAAATTTTTTTAAGCCTTGGTATACAGATTTTCTAGAATATTAAAATGAAGCCCAGTAGTGTTGGGGTAGCATTTCACACTCCCAAGGCATAGGTCAGAGGTTTGATCCTTTGGCTGGGAAAGGTTGACTCAGCCTTTCATAACTTAAGTGGGTAGACAAACTGAGAACTAAGCCTGCTTGGGAACTAAATACTGGGAGTTCTAAGATTTACCACCTAAATGGAACATATACTTCACATCCCAGGTCTCCAGGTCTCAAACACAGAGTTGGTACCTTAGGCACTGGTACTTAAGTTGGTTTGAAATACTGAAGATTTTAGTTTAATTTAGAATATTAAGATTGTCTGGGGAGAATTTACTTAAATACAATTCTCCTAATTTCCTTTCTAGTATCACTTAAGACAAATCTTTAAAAATTTATATTACAGAGAAATCTATACTACTTACCATTCGAATCAGGTAAGGGTCTATACCCTACATCATTTTTTACAGGCACAACAATGCCAAGACCATGAAAAGTTTTAGCTACAACTTTTTTCTGCCTGCCTTTTGACTTTGGTGTATTAATATTAAGAGAGTATTTCTTCTCTGAAGCAAATTTTTTTAAGTCTTCTTGTAGTTTCACAGCTTCACTTTTAGATGATTTTGATTTCAGACTATTAACTATTCTTGTTAATTCAACACTATATAAAAAGTAAAAAAGAACAACTTTATCAATATATTTTAAAAACAGTTATTAACTTTTAAAATACATATAACACACAGAACTTTATGAATGTTTTCATCGATGAATAATGAGTAAGAATAATAGCACTATATTAACACAGAATATCCAAACAAATCTAAATATTTCCCACCCTGTATAACCTCTGTGTAATTCAGGAGATATACTTTGTGCTTCTTAATATACCAATCAATAAATCCTTTATTTAACATTTATATAGAAATAAAAACTTAGAAACAAATTTTTTGAGTATAAGATATATTAGATGCCTTCAATTTTATTTTCAATTGTATAAAGCCCAGAATACAATAGCTGTAAAGTTCACAAGAATATTTTATAATAGAAGTTATATCTGAAAATCTGGTTACCAGAGTAACAACACAAATTGCAAGAAAACTATTTCACTATAATTAAAATATATTAAGTCTATCCAACACTATAACTGATTTTAATTTTTTGAAAATTATTTATCTACATCATGTAGCATTATTAACTTCTCTAAAGTCAGCTTGGATCCCTTTGTGACCAAAGTGTATATGTGTCTGTATTGTTCCATAATTAGAAAAGTAATTTCACTACATACTTAAAACTTCCACAAAACAAATTTGAAAAATAATTTTAAAACCTTCATGGAAAATTCATTTTACATATATGTATGGGTGTGTGTTCAGGTTAGGGAAACATATTTGCTCACAATTATAACATTTTTTTTAATATAGATTTTTGGCATATAATCATATAACTAGTTTATGCTTTTCCAATTTGACAATCACAGGTTTAAATCACCAGTAACCAATAAAATACTACTCAGTGTGTGTGTGATAAACTATCCCCCATTAAAAAAAAAAAAAAAAGAGTCCCTTAAATTTTAAATGGAAAAGCATATGCATTTAAGTAAAGAATTACACATATTTGCAAATAATTTTTTTTAAATTATGTATATACAAATTATAGACAAAAAAATTTTTTTTTTTTTATTTTGTTTGTATTGGAAAGAATCTCATTGGCCTCTATTAATTTTGGCTCTTATAATGATCATTATTGAATTTTTCAGTTTCTTTCTAGGACTAGTTTAGATTCTTGTCATACAAAAGAAGCTTCAATCTGGAAATTTTGCCAAAAAAACATTTTTTCCTTGAATTTTTTTTGGTTTATGATCTAAAAGGAGTTAAAGTAAGTTATTTTATTTGTTAGTTAAAGTTTCACTATCTTTCTCTTAGTGTCTTCCACATCTGTGGGACCCAAACTTTTGCCCCACTATTACAAATTTTTTTTAGTCTGTGAGATCCGAAATTTAGCTGAAGAAATTTTGTCTAGTTTCACCTGTTTAGTGTAGTTCTTTCTTTATTTTTTTTAAGAGTGTGAAATTACTTTACTTCAGGAAAAGCATAAAATCTTAAAGAATTTGAGACAAAGTTGAACAACTTAAGCTTCTATTTAGAATTTCTACAAGAACTTTTAGCTCTTTTTGCTTGAATGTAGACAATTTATGAATTTCCACTTAAAGAAAAATAATTGAACTGTAAAATTTTTTTCTCAAATATTTAAAAAAGAAGGCAATAAATAATTAAAAACTTTATTAACTAAAGAGTACATCTGAAATAGGGGCTGTTGTAGAGTTAATTAGAAATGATAATCCAGTAGACATCTTTATCTAATGCTTTCTCATACAACTACTTAAAAAAAAAAAAAAAAAAAAAAAAAAACTTCTGCACCTTGTGAATTCTTTACCAACAAATTCTTTTCAATAAGAAAAAGATAGAACCAGTATATATATATATATATATATATATATATATATCACAAAAAATAAGATTAGTATTAGAAATACAGGTTTAATATTAGATTTTTAATTAATTCCTTTTTAATTTTAGAAATATATATTTTAAAAATATACAAAATTAAAATTCTGTTTAAGAATTTTTTTGTTTTTGTTTCCTTTTAATTATTTTTACAAGAAATTGCTCATCTTTGTATAACTAAATACTTATAAATGAAAGTTATAACTGAAAGTTTAAAAAAATAACGAAAAATTCTACATTTAGTCAAGAAAAGAATTTTTTTCACAGCATTTTATATTTCTTAATTATAAATGCAATAACTTAATAAAAACTCTTGCCAGAATTAAGATTCTATTACTGTGATATCAATATATATATATATATATATATATATATATCACTTTTGGTTTAAGATTCTATTTTCCCAGTAATTATTTTCAAAGAACCCTAGATAATATTCTCAAATGTTCACTAGCAGAAATCCTTCTAGTTCCCTATCTAAAAATAGAGTTTTAACGTCTAGGTTACATCACCCACGTGACTTCAAGTATTAGCTGATTGGTCTGCACAAATGACTATTTAAGCAGATATCTGGAATTTCAAAACAAGGTTTTTTTTTCGTAAAATGTTTCTATAGATATCCATCACAGTTTCAACAAACTCCTGTAGTATCGAGTATTCTGGCAGTTTTAATATTCTGATGAATAAACGACGTTAGATTAATTTCTCCAGTATCTTAATTCTTATATCATCGCGAGGTTTAATGACTGCAGGGCAGGAATAACCACCTGTAACCCAACTTCATAATGGAGGAAAAGCCAGTAAGATGTGAATTATACTGCTTTATTGAGTGATATTAGTCAGTAAGATGTGAATTAAATAAAACTTTAATTAAAGTCTTCATCACGTATCTTTGCATCAGCTGTCGTTTCAAGTTCTGAGGTGGGCAGAGTTTGTTTTGTTTTATAAACAAGAATGGATTAGGATGAAGAGTATTTAATTGCAAGACATGAGATAATAACTTTGGTGAATCCCATGTTCATGTGACCCTTCTGGGTAATGCCTGTCACATATTTGGACACGTCATCACTATAGATTTTGGCCCCAATGAGGAATTTTCACGTTTTCTAATTTTGATTTTAAACGATAGAAGACAAAAAAGCAAGCAGGACAGTAGCTATTTTTCTTTCATTTGGGGGCCTAATGAGTGATTTCTAATGGGTTTTATAGCGGACTCTTTAACGTCTCTCAAAAACGCTACTTTATCTCCGCCGAGTTTGTGACGTCATCGTTCATGTAAACACCGAGCTTCTATGCTGTTTACATGTTAAAAGGCGACTTTTAAATTTGTTTTTTGTGTAAAGTATCGCATATAATAGCATTTTTTTGTTATGTCTGGCATTAAAAAATCATACTCTAAATATTGTATTGTGCCACTCTGTAAAAATACAACAACTAATTGCAATGAGAAGATATTTTTCAGCGTCCCAAAAGACCCACATACATGTAAAATCTGGACAACTGAGATGAAAAGGGATGAGAAATTAAACCTCAAATTATCATATAAATCATCTCTATGGGTTTGTGAAGACCATTTTTCGGTAAATAAATGCTTGCATTTGTTTAAATATTACTATTTTAGAACAATTAAAGTATATAAAATACATCTATACCTATAAAAGGATTGTTGATTAACCACTGCTATTTAACTTTTAAAACTGCTAATTTTCGAGTATTATCACAGAGTTCAAGTACAATAAATATTTTATAAAGCATATAAATATCGAAAAACATATAAATATCTAAAGCATATAATTATCTAATAAATAACTCGGGGGAGGGGAAAGTTATGTATTTTCAAGGTATTATAAATATTTTCTTCAGAGATGAATACTTTCTTATGTATCAAATGCAACAGTGATATTTTTCGATTAAATTGGTGACTAATTTGAAAAAAAAAAAAAGTATAATATTTTTAAAATACTTAATTATATTACTTTAAAAATTAAATTTAATTTGAGAAATTTTATACATTTTTTAATTTGACATTAATATTAAAGGCAATAAAATTGTATTGCTATTTAAAAATGTATAAATAATTAAGTAAAGCCATTTAAAGATTTTAAATTTATTTTCATCATATTTAAAATATCTAAGAATTGATTTTGTTTTGGTTTGGTTTTGGAATGCTACGGTCTACTTTTTGCAACACGAAGGCTAATGAGACCGGTCTCACAAAAAATACCTCCTCTAATTTTTATTTTAATATTACATCCGTCTCTATTTATAAAAAACGATGCAACTACAAATGTGTATGTATATGATATATGTATATTTATTTGACTTGTTTGTGTTTGCAAACAAAAGAGCTGTGTTTAGCATGAATAAAGTATTAATACATGTTAAGTAAAATTGGAAAAAAAATATAAATGATTTTACACACCTTTGGGTTTTAATTCCTCATATTTCTGCTCCCATAAAATCCGGGTTTTTTGCCAAGAAAGAAAACATTGACATGCTGTCAATTTTCGGGAGGTTGTCTGATTGGTAAATCCAGGTAGAAGAGACATTTATGACAAATTGAGATAACTAAGCTATCTAGATCGATAAAATAAACCTTCAGGTTTAAATAAAAATAAATTTTGATAGCTAGAAAATTTCAGGAACTTGCAAAAACAAAATCGGAAAATAGTACGCGCTTAAAAGCAATACAAAAATATTGGTCTGCATGAACGATGACATCACAACCAATCACGGAGCTTTTTGATGTCACGTGATTTTCGCTTAACTTTAAAATTAATTTTTTAAATAATGGACCCAGTTTTTTACATTTTTGAGAACATTTTTGGAATCTATGAGTCTGAAATTACCAGAAAAACACTAAGTTGTTCGAATCCCCCACATGTGCAAATTCCTCATTTATTTATTAATTTTTTTTTTTTTTTGGCCATGCTACTGTGCATGAGAATAAGAATGAATAGAAATTACATAAAGTTTAAAACACTTTTGATTTGCATTTGAAATTTAAAAGTTGAATTTTTATATTTATTGCTAATACTTTGAATTTTGATTTGTTGCATTTGAAGAAAAATTTTGATTTTACATAACTAACAATATTTTGAATTATGACTTGTATTTAAAAAAATAAGAAAATTTTCATTCTGCATTATTATTGAAATTATTTTCGGAATTATTATGATTTGCAGCATTTATATGCAGAGAATAATTTTGAAAATTCTAAAACAAACAAAAATGAATGTTAAACTTTGTAAGTGACAGATTTCTGCAATTCTTTGTAATTAACACTAACATAATTTATTTGATTCAATTTTATTATAATATTGTTATTAAGGCATCTTTCCATCTGTAAAAACTTCTCATTCAAATTAATATGTTACAAAATTTGATATTACTGTTGGAAAATTTGAAAAATATTTTATGCAAAATTTGTAAAGTTGTATGTGCCAGACCAACACAAAATTTAATTTTGTTTACTAAATTACACATTTTTACTGTCTGGAATGTTTAAATGTCCTCGGTCGCAACATCAAGCCTTTTCAGATGGGGGGGGGGGAATAATGATATTTTTATCACTTTTGGTTTAAGTTTCTATTTTCCTGGTAATTCTTTTCAAGGAACCCTGGTGAATATTGTCAAATGTTTGCTAATAGAAATCCTTCCCATTCCATATCTAAAAATAGAGTTTTAAAGCGTGGGTGACATCATTCACATGACTTCAAGTAATAGTTGATTGGTCGGCACAAATGACTACACAGATGTCTGGAATTTCAAAACAGGGTTTTGTTTTCTGCATAATGTTTCTATAGAGTTCCATCACAGTTTTGGCAAACTGATGTAGTATCGAGTTTTACAGCAGTTTCAATATTTCGATGAATAAATGACATTACATTGATTTTTCAAGTGTCTTAATTCCGTTCTCATCGCAAGATTCCAAGACTGCAGGGCATGAATAACCACCCAGAACCCCACTTTGTAATGAGGCAAAAGCTCTATTACATATACATATATATTCAATAACATAGGGACATTTGCCTGCTAAGTACTTGCCTTACTCTGATATATAGAAAGAAAAGGAAAATATGTTTGAGAGAATAAATAAAAAATAGGAGATTTAAAAATAAGTATATATTCAAAGAAACTAAAATCAAGATTCTTTTGCACTTACAGATTAGACATTATTTGACTACTACAGTCAAATCTTACCTAAGTGTCTAAATTCTTATCTTCTATGTTGTGTAAAAAATAATTTTCTGATACATAAAAAAGTTTCAATTTGAAAAGAAGGGGTAGATAATTTTCATAAATAATTGACAGTACACATAAAAGCTTACTTCATAGCACAAAATATGTTGTCACCCATAAGGTTTAGTTTTTCATCAATAGCAGCACTATTAGAAGCTAATATTGTAGGCTTCATGGATGGATCATCTCTGTAGAATAAAAACAAATTATACATTTATGTTTAAATATTCAAAACAAGATTGCATTTACATGCATGCATGCATACATACATATATACATACATATATATATACACACACACATACATATATATATATATATATATATATATATATACATACATACATACATACATACATACATATATCAGGGGTGATCAAGCCTCTAAGTAAAATATCCTGAAATTTATATCATTTATAATCACAAAGCCAGAACTAAAAATTTTTTAATTTCATATAACAAATAATTGAAAGTTACTAATATTACATTTAAAGTATTGTTAGTAAATTTCAAACAGTGATTTTAATCATTAGTAAATTAGAGCCGTGACTGCTTTTCAACCTGAGAGATACAATTATTTTCAAACCCAGAAGGATAATTTAAAACCTTGGAATTTTGGGCACAATCACCCCTGTTTGTGTGTGTGTGTGTATGTATATATATATAGACAGTTTTAAACAAACAAAAAAAAAACAAAAAAAAAAACACTATTCACCGTGACACATCAAGAAGATGTAATGCAAATTGGACACTAATTGATATGAATACAAATTTCAATGGAAAATGCAAGATTTTAAAGTCTGGCAGCTAATGAATGAATGTGTGTTCCTGCAGCACATCTTATCTGCACAACTGGCAGGATATTTAAAATGAGAATTCAGTGGATTCCAGTCATAAATTCTGTGCAAACTTCATTTCATGTACTCAGGCAGACAGTAACCATGCCTCTGTCCCATAGCTAACTGGAAGTCCATAAGGAATTGAGCTGTGATACATATGATTTTATAAACAAAACAGGTTTAGAGTGATATCAACTTTTATCAACCCTTAAAACATAAACATCTAAATACCAAGTAACAGTTCTGGCAAACCAAATTTGAATAATTTAAACAGACATAACAAAAAGAATTTAGGTGTTGGGTTCATGATCTTGGTAAAAACAACATTTGATTACTTAAAGTTATGACTTGGAAAAAAACAAAAACAAAGCTTCATTACCATTGGAGTCGGGAAATGTGTTACACAGGACCCAAAACATGCAAGACTCAGACTCAAAACATGCAAGCTTGGAGAAAAACAAGTATGCAGAGCGATAAACATCAAGAACCATAATTAGGCATGCAAACAAGCATGTCGAAAATAGAAGCCTGTCAAGAAAACATGCCCAGGGAGCAAGCTGCATAGAACCCCATCATCATAACTGGCAAGACCAAACTTCATTTTACAACAGTTGTAGGAAAACAAATCAAGTAACAATAAATGCAGCAAACAAATAACATTGGTTTTATTGGAATAAATTTGTGACCAAATTATTTGAATGATCAATATCAAAATTGAATAGTGTAGGAATTATAGATGGCTGTTCTGATGTATATTAGCACAATTTCCTTCATTATGATTGTTAAAATTGTTGAAAAAGCTTAAGATATAGTTTCCTTTGAACATTTAATTAAAATAATGCATGCTCAACAATGTTCAATAATATACAAAAAAAAAAGTAATGGTCAATTTATATTCAACTGCAATACAGTAAAATTTCATCATATAGGAACTACAAAGGTAGCATAGCATACAAACTTCCAAATAAAAAGTGGCATTATTAACAAAACAAACAAAAATCTTAAAATTTTACACAATTTTCAAAATTATAGTACATGAAACAATATATACTAAAATCAAAGTCATCATTTCATGCTTTTGCAAAATCAGTAAAAACTATGAACAGGATTATAAAATACCACTAACTGATTTTTTAAAAACATATGTAATTTTATTGTTAAAACAAATTATATTAAAAAGAAAAAGAACCAAAGTTGATGTCAGAAACCATACAGCTACTAAAGAAATAATTATAGCTTACACTTGAAAACCAGAAAGTAAAATATTTTTATAACTGGACAATTAAAGGATTGTTAGGTTCTTCAAAAAAATCCCTTCTTTTTACCCATAGATAATAGAGATTATGAGAAAAAAAAAAAAAAAAAAAAAACCTTGTTACAACAAAATACTGTGGTCTTAGCACCTATGCTACATTTTAAATTATAATCATGTCTCCGAAATGATTCTCTAAAGAGTAAAAATATATGACACGATAGAATCCCAGTTCTGGGGGCCCGCCCCCATATTTTTGGCTCTATTTTTGTACAAGTGATCGCCAAGAGATGTTTACAATTTGTACTTTGAGTTGTATTAAGTTTATACCTGATTTTAAAGCAATTTTGAATGAAAAAGGTTTGAAATTTTGCTAAGGGGAATATAAATTTAAATTTGAGATTTTAATGTATTTATATCTGCTTTCGTACTGTTTTTTGAACTAAACAGTGCATAATTTTTATAATAGGTATAAATTAAGCAAAATATAAACATAACTTGATTATATTTAGGCAGTTATACTTATAAAATACTTGGTTATATTTATAAAATACTGTTGCTATTTAATGAAATTTTTAAACTATCGAATAATTATAAAGTAATGGAGTACATTACAAATTGATTTTAGAAATTTAGCTTAAAACCGGAAAGAAAAGAATGGAGTAATTGTTTTAAAGAAATTATTTAAAATTCTAAAGAAAATGATGAGGGATAAATGATTATTCTTATCCAAGGGAGGCAATGGCCCACTTGACCTCACTATTAACAACTGGTGAAATAATATAATTTAAAAAAACAGTGTAATAAACTATTATAAAATAATATTTTAAAATATTTCTACTTTGTTTGGTATTAAAATTAGGTACAATTTAAATAAAAACGTTTGAAAAATATAAATGTGAAATTTAATTAACATTGCACTTACCTAAATTAGGTATCCTATGTATTTAGAGGATACAACTTATTTACTAATATTTGACAGTACAAAAACATGCTTAAATACATTAAAACCACAAGTTTTCATTTATATTGACTTAGGAACATTTCAAACCTTTTATTGTTCAAAATATGCTTTGAAAATAACGTATAAAAAATGACCACAAAGGGATGATCGAAATGGACAAAGATGCAAAATGGATGCTAGAAAATCCAAATTAAGTGGTCTTGAAGTATTGTTAGTTACAAGAACCAATATCAGTAAGGTATTCTAATCCCGTGTTATTTCCCCCAATACCCTAAAATAAAGGTGCCGATTGACACCCCCAACTTTTTCGGGGGTAACGGACGAGTCCGAAAAGAAGAGCAAGGTTTGCCAGTAAACTGGATACTAGAATTTTGCGATATCGCCCATGCTTGGCATGCCCACTGAAATGGGACCCCCGAACTGGGATACAGCCCAAACAACCATCAGGAAGACCTAATAAAAAAATAAAAATTTAAGATAATGTAATTCAGAATTACAATTTACAAGCTGTACACTTATGTTTTTGACACTGAAGCAACAACAATGAGAAATTATAAATATATAAATGGGTTTAACAATCATAAGGTTAAAAAACAGGTTTTATACTAGAACTCAAGTTTACCTGAAATAACCAATATGAAAGAGATCTTTTCCATCTTTCTTGATTACTGTTTGTAATTCAGGAGGATCATAAAAATATCTCCAGTGACACGATAAATCAAGTTTCATATCACCAGGAAGTTTTTTGGAAAGTAAATCATATACACCAACCAACTTATATCCAAATTCCAAAAAAGCATCTAAATTATAAAATGAAAGAAATTAGGGGTAAGATTATAAATACACATACATATACAGGGTATCTGCCAAAATAAAATATTTCAAATCCATGACTTTTCATGAATTTCCCTGATTTAGCGGATCATTTTCCATGACTTTAAAAAGCTTTCGTTAAAGTATATATGAATAAAACTTCTGATGTGCATACAAATAAAATATATGCTTTTAGAGAAATTACAGGAATTTTATCATAAAAAAACTATAAACTTACTTTATAAGTGTTAATAAACTCACATACATAAAAATAAATTGTTGTATCTACATACCTAAGTTTAATCATATAGCAATTTTTCAATCAAAATGTTTCCAATTTGAATTCAGGGTACTTTGGTATTATCCAGGTGACCATGAATAATAGCCAAATATAACCCTATAATGTTTATATACAATATCCCTAGCGATAAACTTATATTTTGTGCAAAAATCTTAACTAATTTTTATTAAAAAATAATTATAATATTAATAAAATTTTAATCTACAATGAGGAATTTGCACATGTGGGGGATTCGAAAAACTTAGTGTTTTTCTGATAATTTCAGACTCGTAGATTCCAAAAATGTTCTCAAAAATGTAAAAAACTGGGTCCATCATTTAAAAAATTAATTTTAAAGTTAAGCGAAAATCACGTGACATCAAAACGCTCCGTGATTGGTTGTGATGTCATCGTTCATGCAGACCAATATTTTTGTATTGCTTTTAAGTGCGCACTATTTTCCGATTTTGTTTTTGCAAGTTCCTAAAATTTTCTAGCTATCAAAATTTATTTTTATTTAAACCTGAAGGTTTATTTTATCGATCTAGATAGCTTAGTTATCTCAATTTGTCATAAATGTCTCTTCTACCTGGATTTACCAAAGCACAATCAGACAACCTCCCGAAAATTGACAGCATGTCAATGTTTTCTTTCTTGGCAAAAAACCCGGATATTATGGGAGCAGAAATACGAGGAATTAAAACCCAAAGGTATGTAAAATCATTTATATTTTTTTCCAATTTTACTTAACATGTATTAATACTTTATTCATGCTAAACACAGCTCTTTTCTTTGTAAACACAAACAAGTCAAATAAATATACATATATATCATATACACACACATTTGTAGTAGCATCGTTTTTTATAAATAGAGACGGATGTAATATTAAAATAAAAATTAGAGGAGTTATTTATTGTGAGACCGGTCTCATTAGCCTTCGTGTTGCAAAAAGTAGACCGTAGCACTCCAAAACCAAACCAAAACCAAACCAATTTTTAGATATTTTGAATATGATGAAAAGAAATTTAAAATATTTAAACGGCTTTACTTAATTATTTATACATTTTTAAATAGCAATACAATTTTATTGCCTTTAATATTAATGTCAAATTAAAAAATGTATAAAATTTCTCAAATTAAATTTAATTTTTAAAGTAATATCATTATTAAGTATTTTAAAAATATTATACTTTTTTTCAAATTAGTCACCAATTTAATCGAAAAGTATCACTGTGATTTGATACACAAGAAAGTATGCATCTCTGAAGAAAATATTTATAATACCTTGAAAATACATAACCTTCCCCTCCCCCGAGTTATTTATTAGATATTTATATGTTTTTCGATATTTATATGCTTTATAAAATATTTATTGTACTTGAACTCTGTGATAATACTCGAAAATTAGCAGTTTTAAAAGTTAAATAGCAGTGGTTAATCAACAATCCTTTTAAAGGTATAGATGTATTTTTATATACTTTAATTGTTCTAAATTAGTAATATTTAAACAAAAGCAAGCATTTACTTACCGAGAAATGGTCTTCACAAACCCATAAAGATGATTTATATGATAATTTGGGGTTTAATTTCTCATCCCTTTTCATCCCAGTTGTCCAGATTTTACGTGTATGTGGGTCTTTCGGGACGCTGAAAAATATCTTCTCATTGCAATTAGTTGTCGTATTTTTACAGAGTGGCACAATACAATATTTAGAGTATAATTTTTTAATGCCAGACATAACAAAAAAATTTCTATTATATGCGATACTTTACACAAAAACAAATTTAAAAGTCGCCTTTTAATATGTAAACAGCATAGGCGCTCGGTGTCTGCATGAACGATGACGTCACAAACTCGGCGGAGAAAAAGTATCGTTTTTGAGAGACGTTAAAGAGTCCGCTATAAAACCCATTAGAAATCACTCATTAGGCCCCCAAATGAAAGAAAAATAGCTACTGTCCTGCTTACTTTTTTGTCTTCTATAAAATCAAAATTAGAAAACGTCTGGATTTTTTTATAGAAGTACAAAAACTCCAAAAGTCAAAGAAGTCTTCCGGCATTGATTTAAGTACTTCATCAACAGTTTCTCCAAATTTAGAATCTGATAGAACTGCACTTGGCTGATTAGAAACATCCTTTTTAATATCATTATCCTTTAGTATTGATTTTTCAGAAGTATCATTTTCCTGAACATCGTTAAAGGAATTCCCATTCCTATTAGTTGAAGATTCCTATTAAAAAGTTAATAAATTTAAGATTACCCTGCATAGGTAATAATATAATTCAACTAAATTTAAAAGTAAAAGGAAAAACACACAATTTGTAAAATGACTTCCATTTACATGAATTTATAGACAGAAGAACATAATATTCAATTATGGATACATGAAAATTGTTAAAATATTGCTCGTAGTGTTAACAATAGTTTAAAGTTTCATATGCTGACAAAGGTAAACTTTCATCATATCTTTCATACATCTTTGAAAAAGCAAGTATTTTTGTCTATTTTGCTTATTTATGCCAACTATGTTTTGAGTTTTCAAATATAAATAGAAAAGATTTTATACAAATAAAAGATAAGGAATTGAAAGACTTGTTTCAAATGAGGTTATGTTTGTCCAGAGACTGAGATTTCAAAGTTACAAGATCCAATATTTTTGGCAATTGAACTTTACACATCCAAAGAAAAACTGTGTCCCCCAAAATCTTACTTAATATACTTATTAGAAAAAATAAATAAATAAAACTTACAGAAAAATGCATATAAATGTATAGAATCAATATGCCATACATCTATACAAAATATTTGTATTGACTGCTGTAAAGATATTTATTTAGTATATTTACATTATTATTATTTTAAAGTTTTGGGCAATTTCTTTTGTAAAGCTTGCTGTTTTAAAAATTTCTAAGATTCTTAATTTTCAAATCTTTTTTTCTGAAACGAAAAAAGTTTACTTAATTTATGCAAAGTATAAATAAAAAATAAAATTTTCTTAAAACGGATTAATTTATGAGACACGAAAGAAGCAAAATAAAATTAACAACTGATGACGTTTAATTCTATTCTTACACACATAGTCTGCTAAACTGCACAAGTTTGATTAAAACCTCCACATTAGTAAAAGGTTAAACAATCAATAATTATTAAATCCCAAAGCCAAGTTGTTCTTTTAATATTAGAATAAAAATGTAAAAGCATTTGGTTAGTTGAATGAATTTTTTTAGTAATAAGTATTTCTTTTAAATTAAGTGATACCAATATGAAGTATTTTAAGTATTTATAACTTCGTCAATTTGTATTCTCTTAAATATATTTTAATAAATTATTTACTTATTTCAACGTAAGTAAGCTAACAATATGAACATCATAATCTTGTATTTTAAGAGATATATTAATAGTATGATATTAGTAATAGAGATATATGACTAATTTGCAGCGAGCTGACTATACTTAATATTCGAATAACGAAATATTCGACAGATATTTGTTTTATTATAATACTTCAATAAAATATAGATTTAAATTAATGAAACTCCAAGTCACATTTAACTTTTAAATTCTGTTTATAAATATAGTATACTAACTACTGAATTTGTGTGGTGTGAAAACCAATTCATTTTTAAAAAATGATATACTTTGAAATAAATTTACGAATTTTCTTTCAAAGAGGTTATACGCAAACAGAAAGTAATACTTTTTCTTCTTTAACAGGATGCTTGAATTTCTTACGATGTTCCGGATTTTTTTGATAGCAAGATAAACCATATTTACAAAGTGGCTTCTCAATACTCCTTTTTAAAGGTTTCATTTTTGAAGTCATTTCAGTATAACTGCTCGGAAGAATAAAATAACAAATACTGATTAGAAAACAGTATTAACGTTTACAGCTATCAACACTTTTCTGTCATACGATGTTTACCTTGCGATTCCAACCGAATTGGCGCGCAAGTAATATTTCCTATTTTTCTTCTTAATATAAAAAGTGGTAATCAGAAAAAAAATAATAATTCGTCACAGATTTTGTTTTTAATGCATAATTTTAATATTTTGCTTCAATGAACAGAGAGATCTCAGCGTGATTTATATATTAAAATAAGTTTACAAATATGAAATATAAAACTATTAAAAATAATATAATAATAGTGATTAAGACAAATGCAATTATAAAAGCAGATAGTTAATATGTTATTTAAAAGTTATAACTACATAAACCACTCTAGCAAGATAATTTATTAATTTTGCTTTCAAAGTTTTAATAGAGAATGAAAGAAAATCCTAAAGTAGGACAGGGGAAAATAATTAGCAAGAAAGAAGTATGTTTGATAAATAGTTTGTTGGACTTAGTTCCATAAAAATACAAACGAATATTTTAGAATAAAATTATATAAGTAAATTTTCTTTCTAAACACTTTTCAATGACCATGGTGGAAAAAAAAGAAATGGAAACACATTCCCCGATTATGAAGAAGCTGATGTGCAACTCAACCTGATATGTCTTCTGCACTCCGGATTTCGTATCTATTTTTATCCTTCAGCGAGCTTGAGCTCTGATGGTTAAATACCTGTACTGCTGAACTGTCGCTATAAACAGCTTCCTGAAACAAGTTGTGTTGGTCGGTGGATTGAACGCAACGCGTTTTCGCAGTGGAAACATGTGACAATTGTTACCGCTTAAAGCTCATTTGTGGTTTGTTTTTATTTTATGAAATTTCAATCAACAAGTGTTTAAGCATGCGCTTTTAACTTTTTAAGATCATGTATCCATAATTCATGAAAAATTATCAGTGAGTTACAACTTTATCTATGCATGATGTCTTAAATGTTCTGACATTATAACTTTATTTATTTACTCTAAGATCAAAATGCCAATGTCGCCCATACAGATGGATACTGAGGAGGATGTCCATGACATCATATTTAAACAACAAAAAGTAATCGAAAGATTGAAAGAACTTATAGAAGAAAAGGATGAAGAAATTCAAAGGTTACGATGCCTTTTAGATAAATATCAGTCTGTGTTTAGTCCTAATTTTAATTTAAATAACTGTTATGGTCGTAGAAAACATAGAGCTCAAGGTATATCAGCTGAACCACTTTCTCTAAGGACAATTCAAGAACTGATTCAAACGAAATTTCCTGAATATCCCAAGTCAGAAAAGTAAGTTTTTAACTTTTACTGTTTTATAATATACTTTTTTATAGAATCATGTATTCCAGATTTAAAACGTATTATTAAGATAGTTATTTAAAAGATTTATAGCCATAATTTGATTTTAATTAACCAAAACAAACGTCTAAAACAAGACAGTTTTAATTTAACATTGAAAATTATAAAAGTTTTGTGTGTGTGCTTTTTTATAATAAATGAGCGGCTTAATTTCGTTAAAACTTGTATAAACAAACTTATATAAAATGATTGTCAAAGAACACTCATTATATATCTATATATATATATATATATATATATATATATATATGTATTATATATATATGTATTATATATATATATATATATATATATATATATATATATATATATGTATTATATATATATATAATATATATATATATATATATATATATATATATATATATATATATATATATATATATATATATCTATATAGGATTTTTAATAATTAAACTGTAACACGAATTTTTAGCACATAAAAATAAATTGTAAATTATGCCTAAAGATTTATTCAATGTAATTATAAGAGTTGGTACATCGAACCTTGTATTTATGTTTTGCGTAGTTCCGCGCAGCATTTTTAAAGGGTCATGAATTGGAAAATTTGCATACCTCTCCAATTAACTATGATGAAAACACAAAATTTATCTTTCATTCCGCAATATTATTGAGTAGAATGTCATGTTTTCACAGAGACTCTTGGAGTTTTATTTTTAGCACTGTTAAAGACTAAAAATTTTGACAAGGAAGCATTTTAAAGATGATATAACTGAGAAAAGATAAAAATCTCCGGATTTTTTTTTAATAACTTTATTTCGTTGCAGTTTACTTTTATTACTATTTATTTGTTCATTTGTACAGTGCATTGATATGTTTTTGTTTTATATTCAATTGTTATTTTGTTAGCTATTGTCAATGCAATTATTTTTATTTTATCATTCGCGTAAAACTGTCAGCGTAAGAAATCTATAATTTTAAGTTTCATAGTTTGTATAATAAAACCTGTCATTTAACTATGGCAACACTCTTTAAGAACAGAATTACAGATGCTTGTTACTTTTAAGCCGGTATCATCTTCTATTGTTTATTATTATATTTGGTAATAGACTTTCAGAGTTTCATTACCCGTTTTTATTTTTTTATGTTTATTTTTAAAAAGTTAGTGAACTTTGCTGTTATTAAGTATGCCTTCATGATGCCATTAAATAGTAATTAAAAGTTATATGTAATTATTAATTTGTTAATTTTTGTTTTAACGTGGGGCAACTGTAATATGAAAACTTTTTTCTTGGTAAAATTTACGAAAAAAAATTTTAATAGTTTATAAACATCTTAAAAAAAAAAGCGTCTATCTATGCAAGTGGAGTAATTAATATACTTCGATAGTGTAAAAAATTTGAATCTATAAATTTCGAATAAAAATTAGACTTAAGATATATAAGATCCCCCCCTCACCTCTCGCTTGTCATTCGCTGTTTATTGGAAAGTATTTTGACAGTAATAAAATAGGTTTGTCGTAATATACTACATACAGAAAAAAGTTCGATTATACGACATCTTTAATGGGGGGGGGGAAGTATTGTTTACTTTTGCAAGTTAGATTCACGTGAATCTAACTTGCAAAAGTAAACAATACTTCCCCCCCATTAAAGATGTCGTATAATCGAACTTTTTTCTGTATGTAGTATATTACGACAAACCTATTTTTTACTGTCAAAATACTTTCCAATAAACAGCGAATGACAAGACCGGTTTTATTTACATCAATAAGATGACCGATTTTATTTATATTATACCATTTAATACATTTAATTTATTACATTTAATTTTATTTACATATCTTTCATTTTATTTACATCGTTTTAAATTCCATATCCAACGGAACCATCTTGAATGGGTAGGGCGCTGCTCCTCGGTACCAGAGTTCGTAGATTACAATCCCCCTATTGGCGTGAATGTTCGTAGTCGTTCGGAATTGGCTTTAATCAGTAGGTACTGGTTTCATTAGCCTTCGAGTAGCAAAACCGAAGCTCTCCAAACCAACGAAAACACAACTTGGCAAAATATTTTTATGACTCTTACCTGGCAATAGTCTGAATGACTAGTCCGGCATTGAGAATCAAAATCTCTGGTTTTTATTTAGATTTATAATCGTTTGGAATTAGTTTTAAACAGTAGTTAGAATAGTACTAATGATAGAACATTGACAGTAATGCTGCCATCCTGAAAAGTTAGTTACTGTAATAACAAAACTAAAAAAGTTATTACCTTGTTGATGGATGTATGGGACAAACCATGAAATGTCACTCTAAAATAACATTAATGAAGTAAGATAGTCGAAGCATTGTTTAAGCTACACAATTTTAGTTTGACAGATTTATTTGGAGTACCAGAAATCTGCACCTGTCGATATTTTATTACTAGGACCTTTGGGCAACAGGATTCTCAGGGTTTAGCCCCCTAACCCTGACATTTCTGTCAGTAAACATAAATTGGCAACAGGCGAGAAAAATAAAAAACTTAAGTGAGAAAGGATAGAAAAACACTGATACGTCAGTTCATAATAGAACAAATAGATGGAGAGTAGGAAGTTTAAAGACAGAAAAAGAAAGTTTTTATTAGAGCAGGAGCCATCGGAAGACAGCTGAGAGCAAAGTGGATGATTTTATTTCTGTTAAAGGAAGCTATATTTGAAATTTATTGTTACATTTTCTGGCTAGTTTTTATTTTCTCCCCGAAAATTGTATCATCAGATTTTGAAATTTTGATTGGAGCCTGAACATTTTTTCATCCTTAATTGTTTAGCATTCAGATTAAAATATTAAAATCAGGCACTATCAAACCTAGACTTTACAAAACTATTGGAAGAGCTTTATATTCTGGTTTGAGACCACATTTTTCCACTATTATCAGTATTTCCAGTGTGGAGAAATTCGCTTTTATAGCAACCAAGCCGAAGTTATTTGTCGGTTATTTCATTAGAGGAGCACCATATAGGCGGCCAACATTACTACTTAGGACGGGACAACACAAAATGGGTCCTGGTCAGTGTTGCCAACATTCAAAGACAAAATTATGGATTCTAGATCCTGAAATTATGACATTGACACAAAAAATTATGGTACAATTTCGTAATAATTTAAAATAATGTTAATAGATGACGCTTCAGCAAAATATTTTTCTCCGTAAAACGTGTCAATACCCTTACCCTATTTTTTTAGATATAAAAAATTCAAATTTCCGCTTTACAATCTTTTTTCAAAATTATATATTTTCAGCAAAAGTGCTTTAACAAAAAATATGTAAATACTTTTATGTGATTTACTAAATTTTTTTCTAACATCTCTTATAAAAAAACTCTCATTAAATGAAACACCAGAGGTAATTTCGCGTAGTATTGAACGCAATCTAATATGTATTGTAGAAAAAAAAAACACATAGATTATCATCTAAAATTTTAGTATAAATTGCATAATTTTAGTTATAGCTTTTACGATAACTTACTAAAATTCCGATAAGTAAACTTAAAATATTTAAATAAAATAATTTAAATATAACTAGTATGTAATTTTGAGGAAAAACTATTGCCATAGCAACTGAAACTCTTCCAGAATTAGTGTTTTTCCGGCTACAGTTACATTACTTTTCTTTTATTTCTAGTCCTTCAGTTTACTGTTTTATCGTACAGTGTTTTGGAATTATGTCACATAAATTTGAGATTATTTTTCATCGTACAGAGTCCTAAGTTATCGAACGTATAGGAGAATTATCGTACGGTTGACAACACCTGGTCCTGGTAATTTAAAAGCAAGGGCCGAGGAGGAGACCCCAGGCTAGGCCTGCCACCTCCTGAGATCTCGTTTGGGAACTTCGACGATATTGCAACCAGGATATTTACGACGATATTTTACACCATCAATGTCAAGTCACCACCAACGAACACCTGTCCGGCTCGAGCCTCTGACTCGGAACTCTCCGGTTATGAGATCGGTGCTTTTGCCGATTGAGCTCAGACGCTGAACTCTCCGGTTA
>CM063508.1:153054855-153059855 GCA_032207245.1 Pardosa pseudoannulata
GAACGGTTAAATTGTTCAAATTCGTCTTTAATTTAAAACAATTTTTTTCTTTGATATATTGTACAAAAATTTTATTTCTGTTTCTGCTTTCTTTAGTTTTATCATTTCTTTGTACTTGTATTTTTTCTCATTTACTAGTTTTTATATAAGGCAGTTTCAAGCAGCATAGCACATCTCAACTCTAGCAACAAATCTAGCTTTCATTTCAAACGGAAGGGCAACAATTTGGTTGCCTATTGGCTATCGTAAACATGGAAATGAACGGGAAGTTCATTAAAGTATTTCGTGCCGTTGCATGAAATCGCATTATTCTAATACAGATATAGTCATGGTCCCAAAATCTAAAAATGAATTTGTAAATAAGTTGTGTGTGGTTAAAAATTCCCTATTTTTAAGAATTATTTATTTATTTATTTTAATCATTATTTTTATGATAAGTGCAGGAATTTACTTGCTGTTCTAAACTGTTACTGGAAATGCAATCTCCGTTTAATTTTGTCATCCTTAGATGAATTTCGCGGAGATGATTTCCTAGAAACGATGTTAATCCAATGTTAAATTGTTAACCCTGACTAACGTTTAGGCTATTTAAAAATAGAGCAGATAAATTCCTTCAACTTTGTTTTATTCGTAAACATTTTTTTTTTCGATAGATCGATACATTAATTTTATTTCTGTTTCCGTTTTCATTTTGTTTATTTTTTTAAATTACAAATGCATTTGTTTGAATGAGAATTATCATATTTATTTTTTCATTTCTTCATTTTAACTTTTATGTTCTACAGATATAGTTTCAAATACATTGCTTCTTTTAATATTTTTTTTTATTTAACAGTTATTTCTAAGGGAATTTCAATTATAAATAGGCATATCATTATTTAGTATATTAAAAGCTGCGATTAAATCTTGACAGCTTGGTTTTGCTGAAGTTCTTTCGAAGGTTTCGAATTATTTATTTCATTTTATCAGCCCATTACGGTTCATTTAGTCTTATTTACATCTCGATTCATATGCAGTCTGCGTTTTAGTTCACTAAAAACCTTTTATTTTAATGGTACTTTTTTTTTTACTGCGATGCTTCTGGTAAAAATACTCATAATTGAATCTGTAAATACAGACCTTTTAAAAATAAATTTTTATTTTTTTTTTTTTTTTTTTTTTTTTTTTTTTTTTTTTTTTGTGTGTGTGTGTGTGTGTGTGTGTGTGTGTGTATATAATTGATAGGCTATCCAGTAGTCTGTCAGTATTGGAAACCGCAGGTTTGAATCCCATTGCAGGGCATGGATGTTTGTAGCCTTAAGCTGTAGATCCTGGAAAAAAAATAGGAACTTAGCACTTGAATCCAAGCTACTTTTAGGAAATTATGTAATTATTTTCTTAGATGATGTCACAATAGTCTTCTTTTTACTTGCCATCCACTAATAATTTTGAAATTCTGTCTATCTAACATCACCCAAGATATTAAAATGAGTACCGAGGCAAAATTTGTTTCCTTTTGCAATGCAAATTTTGTCCGTTTAACTCTAAAAGCATGATAGGTTTTAACTTATTAAATGAATGCCTTGCCCTAAGTAATATAACATCGGATATGGTTTATGTTTTGACAATTTCACTATCTCTGATTTGCTTTTTAAAACTTGCTTAACCCGTATTAGAGCTCGACGATGCCTAATGGTAGAGGGTTGCCTTTCGGAACCTGAGTCCGTGAGTTCAAATCTCGTTAATGGCATAGATATTCACAGTCAATTAAAATCGGCTTTAAGGTTAGCCTGTGCCTTCTATTTGAAATTCCTCTCACTCAGTATTAATCTCTAGGGAATATAACTCTAGTCGGTTTACATTTAACTCTAAAAAACTTATACTACGTGATAAAACAGCAAATTCTATAAAAAGCTATCCTTTTTTTTTAAAAAATGTTTGTCATATGTTTTTATTTGCGCTTAAAAAATAAGTGCACCAAAATTTCTCTTGAATAATTAATATATTTATATATTTCTCGTTTTTTTATTTACAAAAAATATTAAGCCCTTTCCCAAACAAAAGGGATATTAGCATAAGGAATTTGCTCTTCTATCACGTGGTATACTTTTTTTTCTAAAAAGCAAAAAAGAAAATTCTTCAGATGTGAGCTGGCTAGAAGGAATTTTATTTTTCCTATTAACATTGATCTAGAAGAATTCAATAGAAGAACAGATCCACTTTAAACAGTAGATCCCGATTTAGATTTCTTGTTACAAGTACTGACCTTAGCGTTTGAAACCAAATCATTGGACTATAATATCCGTTTCTCCTTATAACTATGACGGGCAATGACCAAATTAGTAGAGTGCTGCCTTTTGGGTACCAGAGTCCAAGGCTTCGAATCCCGCGCTTGGAATGTTCTAACTGTTCGGAAACGGTTGGAGTAAGTCCTAGTCTTAATTAGCCCTCGTGTAGCAAAAAACGCTGTGGTAATTTTAGTTTATTTCTAATTCTTCTTAAGTTAATTCTAGATGTTATTAGAATAGTCTTTATATTACTGGAATGGTGTTCTAGAATATTCCACTGAGGTAAAAAAAGAGCGAGCAGCTCTGTTTGCCTGTCAATTCTTAGTTCTGTCAACCAAGTGTTGAGCATTAAATAAAGTACTTTACGTTCTTTCTATTCCAATATTCTTGCTCTTCCAATCCTATCTACGCGACATTTCCAGCAAATGCTCCGATATTTTAAGGCCTTAAAAGGTATATATAATTAAAATTTACCCTATTAAACGTTAAAGCAATGCGTATAAATAATTTTTAATATTGCTCTTTTTGAAACAATTAAGGAAATACTTTTAAAATTGCTAAGATTTTACCTCCAAATTGTAAATGCTTTCCCATAAATATATTGAGAATAACATATCAAATTTTCAAACAGATTTGTCCAAAACAAAATTAATTAATTTAGGAAGTCCGCTGCTCCCTTAAAAGCACATATTGAGGCCAAATAGAGCAATTTATCGCAACGTCACGAACTACTATAATGCCCTCCCCATTCATTTTCATGTTTACAACAGCCAATAGACAAACAATAAACTGCCCTTCCGTTTAAAACTAAAGCCAGAATTGTCATAATTTGAGATATGCCCTACTGCGTGAAATCGCCTTATTGATGTATAACCAGATGCAATTTTTAAATGTGATTTCAAACACAAAATAAATTTATAGGGTGATTAATCCCTTTTACTATACCATAAATAGCCCCAAATATCGATTTCAAAATTGTGAACTACACATTTTTCCTCTTTCGTTGGTGTCAGGTGGCCACTAATCAGTATTTTTCTTTTATTTATTTTTATTTATTAAAGGATCATTCGTTTTGGCAACAGCGTGTATTTGTCAAAAGCTAAAAATATCTATTTCACTCAGAGCTTATGTCGGAATTACCTCTGAGTATTAAACGAGAACGAGATAAAATACGTGGATGTTTCTCCTAGAACTTTAGAACTTATTTAGAAATCAAAGTTCAATTATTATCGGAAAACTTTTTGACGTTAAAACCTTGTCGTGTTAACAAAGGTCGTTTCACAGAGTCCAAAATATTCCGCTATATTTAGTGTGAATATTTTCTTTGTTGAAGTGGAACATTTCTTTATCATCAGTTGTTAAGATTCCATATATTTTTTTATTTTTAAAGATATGCGTGCGTACTTCGAACTTGGACTGCTTGGCATTTCAAATACAGAACAAGCGTTATTTGCTGCACATATACATGATATATTTTTGCGCTTTGGGATTAAATTTTTCTCATGAAATATTCAGTTCTGTAAAAATATTACTTCACCTTGTTGTGAAAGGGATAATTAATGCAAAAATAATTTCTATTTTAATTGTTTTGAAATGCATATAAAAATGGATATGGGAAATATTCTAGCGATTTTTTTTCTCTTTCTAAAGTTTTTTGATTCTTAATAGTAAAAAACGGTTGACAGCATCCTTAGTTTTATGCAATCTTTTTCGCTTTGTATATAAAAATGGATATGTGAAATATTCTAGCAATTTTTTTTTCTCCTTCTTAAGTTTTTTGATCCTTAATAGTAAAAAACGGTTGACAGCATCCTTATTTTTATGCAATCTTTTTCGCTTTGTATATAAAAATGGATATGTGAAATATTCTAGCAATTTTTTTTTCTCCTTCTAAAGTTTTTTGATTCTTAATAGTAAAAAACGGTTGACAGCATCCTTAGTTTTATGCAATCTTTTTCGCTTTGTATATGAAAATGGATATGTGAAATATTCTAGCATTTTTTTTTCTCCTTCTAAAGTTCTTTGATTCTTAATAGTAAAAAAACGGTTGACAGCATCCTTAGTTTTATGAAATTTTTTTCGCTTTGTATATGAAAATGGATATGTGAAATATTCTAGAAATTTTTTTCTCCTTCTAAAGTTCTTTGATTCTTACTAGTAAAACGGTTGACAGCATCCTTAGTTTTATGCAATCTTTTTCGCTTTGTATATGAAAATGGATATGTGAAATATTCTAGCAATTTTTTGTCTCCTTCTGAAGTTATTTGATTCTTAATAGTAAAAAACGGTTGACAGCATCCTTAGTTTTATGCAATCTTTTTCGCTTTGTATATGAAAATAGTTATGTGAAATATTCTAGAAATTTTTTTCTCCTTCTAAAGTTCTTTGATTCTTACTAGTAAAACGGTTGACAGCATCCTTAGTTTTATGCAATCTTTTTCGTTTTGTAAAAAAATGCTTAAATACAAGCATTTTGTTGCACAAATATTTGATTTTATGATCTCTCGCTTACATGCAAAGAATAAAGAAAAAAAATAAGCATATTCTCTAAATGTTTGGCTATGAACATTATTATGCTCAATATTACTAAAGAGGTTGGGTACTGACCATATTTGATTGCTGTAGCTCCGTGTTAAACTATGTGGGAAATTGTTCTACGTCTAGGGGGTTTGCGCTTAAAGATTGCTTTAAACAAATTTTAGCACTTGATAGAGTGGTAATTTTGTAAAGTTA
>CM063508.1:153069855-153109855 GCA_032207245.1 Pardosa pseudoannulata
TTGTGTTTTGTTACTATGTTTTGTCAACTATCACAAATGAAAAAATATTTGCGGTCTACATATACAAACATAAGATATTTTAAAAGCCGTAATATGTGGTTTACTAGTTCATTATTTTTAATGTACTAAAATTATTGATTCAAAAACAATTACAGCCGAACGATGGCCGAATGGTTAGGGTGCTGGCCTTCGGAACTAGAGTTCGTGGGTTCGAATCCCACTATGGCATGGATATTCGTAATCGTTCGGAATCAGTTTTAAGCAGTAGATCCCGGTCTCATTAGCTCTCGTGTTGCAAAAAGTAGACCCTTAGCACTCCCAAATCAAACCAAACCAAAAACAATTACATATATCTACATATATTTCTGTGTGTTCTTTTGAATTGTGTATGTTGCAGGAATCAAAATAAGTAACATTTTTAAATACATTTTACTGTTATCGAAAACAGTCTATTTTTCCACTTGTATTTTTTTACGAAAGAAAAATCAGAGGTATAGTTGTTTGAATTGTTATTATTTTTATTAGGGGTCCTACAATTTTAGCTCTTTTTAATTTTCCTCTTCAGTGTTATATCATTTTTGTTATATCATATAGTATACTTAAACTTTTGGCATTTGAAATAAGGTTTGGTTGGGACACATTAAAAAATTATATTAAATCTTGAATTACCTTGAATATTAATCTTAAATTAAATATTCACATAATTTTTTGTAAGAATGAGACATTTATATTTTACTGTATGTATGTATATGTATATATATGCCTTTATATATAAAATTCTTCTGTCCGTGTGTTTGTAATAGAACTCCTCCTAAACGGCTGGACTGATTTTGATGAAATTTTGTGTATGAAATTAAGTTGATTCGAGAATGGTTTACATTTACAATTTTTTCCGATAGAAAATGTTTTTTTTTTATTAAAAATCCAGAATTGCACTCTTATTGAGATTATTATAATGCCGCTTGAAACCCTTCACTTCCAACGTATCTGTGGCTTAGTGGTCAGCGCAACGGGCTATAGTTCGAGAAGTCCCAAGATCGAATTCCCGTACAGGAGATGTGGGAGTTTTAGTTTAATCTAATTACGTTTGTGATGACTGTACGCGTGGTGGCGTAAAGTATTTTTAAAATAATTTTTCTTTACTTTTCCATCAAAATGGCCCAATTTATAATTTTTTTAGAAACATAAAAACATTTTGCAATTTTTGGATTTATAGCGTTAAAACAGGATAACGTCTGTTGGGTAGTTTTGTGTATATATATGTATATATGTATGTATGTATATATGTATATATATATATATATATATATATGTGTGTGTGTATATATATGTATATATATGTGTGTATATATGTGTATATATGTGTATATATATGTGTAAATATGTGTATATATATGTGTATATATATGTATATATATGTATGTATATATATATATGTGTATATATGTGTATATATATGTGTATATATATATATATATATATGTATATATATGTATGTATATATATATGTATATATATGTATATATATGTATATGTATATATATATGTATATATATATATATATATATATATATATATATATATATATATATATATATATATATATATATATATATATATGAATTGTACAGTATAGGTCTGTTTTGCGTTGAAGCAATTTTAACACTAGATTTACGGACCGAGCCAATTTGACTCATTAAAAATTTGATCACTATATATATATATATATATATATATATATATATATATATATATATAAAACTTTAATATCACTTTTCAAAAATATACGTTGGTTTTTAGTTAAGTAATAAAATATGTGCAAACTTTCATTCCTCTTCCCCGCAGACCCCTTCATTTCGCATTATCAAATGTGGTATACCTATTTTCCCGGTTGTGAGCCAATTTAACTCATAGAATGTATATGAAAATAAATAAATATAGTAATAAATATAGTATAAAATATATATAAAGTACAAAGTATATAAAGTATAGTATAAAGTAAATATAGAGAAGAAGTCGAGAACATTTCCATTCCAATGACAGAAATTCCTGCTACTGACGCACGGAAGAATTGTCAAATTTAACAATCATGCAAAAGAAAAAGATGTAGAAATCATTGTGCTAAATGTAATAGAAATATTTGCAGAAAATGTGTTTCAAAAACAAATTTTATATGTAAAAAATGTTTTCCATGAAATTTTTGATAATAAACATTTTATTTAAATTGATTTGGAAGTATTTTCTTTGCAAAAAACTTCAATTTTATTGTATGTGTCAAATTGGCTTACTTCAGTAAAATTAGGTATATGATTAACATCTGTAAATGTAGTGTTAAGAAATAGTGTGTCAAAAGATAATTTTCCAGAGCAGTGACAAGTGTTCAGTTTTGAAATACGAATTATTTTTATATTCGTGCCTAACTAATAATTTATTATATAGTAGTAATGTAGGAAAATTATTAAGAAATATAATCTGAGGCAGATATATTGGTTAACTCAGAATGTGCTGTAATAATTTAATTTACAGAGCTTAGTTATATCTCGATCGTATCATTACTTAAATACTTTTAGGCCTGGTCAGACCATTGTCGGTTACAAATAGTCAGCAATTATTTACAGTAGACATATACGACAGCTGATCTCAGATAAGCTCTAATCTATGGTATTTGTCGAGACCTTACCTAATTAATGATGCTTAAGGACTTGGAAGTTCATTAAATTAAATGCCTAAACTTCATCACGTTATATAAGGTACTTGAAGCTCAAAGCAAGGTGAACCTTTTGTCTGCAGCATACTTCACGTTTTACCCATTTATATAATCGTAGATAAAATCAAAAGAAATTATTTGAGGTTTCTTCATTTAAGAAAAAGTCACAAGGAGACACGATGATCATCAATTCATTCTCTGCTGTTGATGATGTAAATAATGTAACTTTACATTCCGGACAACGTAGCTGTTTATACATTTGTTTCACATTCCTCAATTTTTTTCCCCTTTCATGCAACTGCCCCTCCCCTCCATTACCAACTGGTTTCGAATATTGATTTTCTATCGGCGTTATGTTTTAGATTCATTTTATTCTACTCACATTTTTACAACAATTCTAGGTGTTAAAAGGTGGATATTTTCCGTTTAATGAAGCTCCTTTTATAGGAATAAGTTCGAAGACAAATTAGAATCGTATTAGGAAAAAAATTATTTATTCTGTTGGGAATGACGCATACGAATTTGTCTTCAATCGAATTTTTTGTGAGCTGAAAAATTGTCTGGCCGACATTCTTTTTACTGGCCTTAGGTGTAGACAGTGGCTGATTTGGTAATTTTCACTTGCAAATGTGGAATATTCCCATGATTGATAGATTGTAGTTGTATTTTAATGGCTGTTGGATTTGGACCAGTGTTCTCCAACCTCAGTCTTTTTTTTTCTTCGGAACCTTTTTAGGGAACCTTTTTACCATTGGAGGTCGCATCTAAATTGTGCAGTAATGAGGTCGTTTAAGTTGATATACCTGTTAATGCGACTGTGGTAAAATTTTTATGGCTTTATCAATTTATTGCATTATACAGAAATAATACCGAAAATATTAAGTCATTTTTTTACAGGGTTAATGCTTGAAAGTACTTTAAAAACTCCATTTTTTTTTTCAATCTTTCAAAAGTAAGTCTTTAACCCTTAATTTGACATGATGTTTTTTCAAATATTTTGTAATCTCTGTTATTTTCCCATGTCTGTATAGACATTAGGATCCCTGTATAAACAAAAAAATATCATTTTCCATTTTTGAGATAATTAATGTCCGCTGTGGCGAACACTGACAATTATGTTATATAGTAGTTATAAATATACATGTCCGGTGTAGCGGCCAGACTTAGCCAAATTAAGGGTTAACACTGTTTTTTCCCCCATCTAAAAGTTTTCTTTTTCCTTTTTTATATATAAAATTATGGGAAAGAACCTTTTTTTGTTGTCTTTTCCACCCTCGTGCATTCTTATAATAGTATTAATACCAAATCTATTTGATAAAAAATACACATTGATACAATCTTTTATTTTGATGTATTATTAGTAGGTAACCAACTTCTTCTTAAATCTTTAATGCTTTTGTTGTTGTTTTATATAAGTTCACATTATAGTATACATACATTAATACCAAATCTATTGGATATAAATTGTAATTTTCTATAGCATATGTTTATTGCAAATATAGTATGTATTTTCATTTGATTATTACAATCTTTTATTTTGATGTAATATTAGTAGGTAACCAACTTCTTCTTAAATCTTTAATGCTTTTGTTGTTATTTTATATCAGTTCACATTATAGTATACATACATTAATACCAAATCTATTTGATAAAAAATGCAATTTTCTATAACATATGTTTATTGCAAATATAGTATGTATTTTCATTTGATTATTACAATCTTTTATTTTGATGTAATGTTAGTAGGTAACCAACTTCTTAAATCTTTAATGCTTTTGTTGTTATTTTATATCAGTTCACATTATAGTATACATACATTAATACCAAATCTATTTGATAAAAATTGCAATTTTCGGTAACATATGTTTATTGCAAATATAGTATGTATTTTCATTCGACTATTACAATCTCTATTTTGATGTAATATTAGTAGGTAACCAACTTCTTCGTATATATCTGATGCTTTTGTTGTTATTTTATATTATCAGTTCTCATTATGGTATACATACATTTACAGAAAAATTTCAAAATTTAATAGGTGTAATCTGAAAGCTTGTTTTGGTAATGCTGCATTAATCGATACATTACTCAAAAATTACTTAGAATAAAACCAATACGGAATTGTACTATGTCAGTAGGTGCTTATTTGTTTCTTTGCTAATTTAGTATGAGCACAGTTAATAGAGCACTGTTTTACTTTTTTTGTTGTTATATCATGTAGGTTTGTATTGTAATATACATAAACAGTTAAAATTTGAACATGCGATAAGTATGCTCCAAAAGTTTGCTTAAGTAATGTACTGCACAATGAATGACATAGAATTAAAAGCAATGAGTTGTAATATCTATATCTAGATTGCTATGGTGCCATGTCAGTAGATGCTTTTTTTCACCATAGTGATATTTTTTCTTGCTAACTGAGTATGAATCCGGATTTATTATTTAACATAAGAATTGTAACAAAATATTTTTGTTTACACATAAAAGTAATGACTTATTATAACATCAGTATTATTTTTAATAAACAATATATAATTTTATGTCACTTCAAATAACAATTAAGTAGAAGTATTTTTAAATACATTTTACATTATAATGGAACACAATATAAAAAGAATTATCTTAAGTTAGGAAACACTAAAATAGCAACAGAACAATTCTATCAATTTTCAAACTGTCGTACTCTGTATGATTAAATAATAATTAACGTAAGAGCTAGCTTTTATGAAGGCCATACAAGGAACTCTCGAAGGCCGCAGGTTCCCCAACTAAGCAATATAGTGTACATTCTTCGCGTGTATTTTTGCAATGCACAATACCTTACTTGAAACTGAAAATAGGAATTGATTACTTAATCCACCTTGCATTAAATAAAATTTATGTATAAGAATGATAAGTTTCAAGGTAAGCAAACGTCTTTATGAAGAGTAAAATTTTTATAAAAAAATGTGGTACTACTGAAGAATAGGGTGCCCCTTGACAAATTTGGCGAAATTATTGGCGATGTTTACTAAAACACAAAGGTATTTCATCCGAACAACATTGTATACCTTGCTATTTGGGCGACTTTAATTGATGTAGATTGCACGATTTTCATAGAATTATATACATTTTCTTAATGAACCCAAACCACTGAGAAAGCGGGCATTTACACTTATTGGAAATTAATCCCTTAACAGTTTACAAAGTGAACAGCTTCAAATTATTAAAAATTAGTAATAGGGAAACTTCAATGGCTCAGTATATCCAATATTTTTAAGCATGCCGCACATTTAATATACAAAAAATGGCTTCCACAAGAAGAGCTGCATATAAATATTATATAAATTAAAATATAGGTACAGATTGTTCGGATCAGGAGAAAATGTTAGGCTACCATTCTCAGCGCTTTATCGCTAAGTTGGCGGGGACACCATGTTCTTCAGTCAATCCGAAAATGTCATTACAGACAGTTGCGAATGACGTATATATCATCAACAAAAAGGTTAGCAATTCACATGTTATATTTTTTTATGATATTATATATACTTATTAACAAAACAAATACATTCACTAGTACACTAATTGAAACACGAATGAACGGAACTATATTATTATTTCTTTCAAATTCAAAATGAATCACGTGCATGAAATTTAGAAAACAATGCTATCACAGTTAGTCATTAAGGACGTGGGAGATTTTGGTTTGAAATATATCCGGTAAAATTGACTGTAAGCATATGCTACAGATGGCGTTATTCATTTATTAATTTAGTTAAGGCAATACTTTTTAAAAAATTGATTCATTTTTCTAAGTTATAGTTTTCTTGCTAAAAATTGTTATATTTTTTTAACACGAAGATAATAAATAAGTAAAGTGAATAAATTTTTAAATTCAGTTTGAATGCATTATATCTGAAATCTGAAGTCTCCCCAATTTAAGTTCCCAACGAAGTGGAGTCGGTAGCTTAAGTCTTTGTGCGTCTGTGCGGAATTCCGCCAATATGTCAAACGGCACTACAGCCGGTGGGAAAACCCACGACTTTTATCACTCTAGTCAAATTTTAGAGAAATTTTGATTGATTATATGCAGTCTGTCCTCCTTCACAGTAGTCTTTACGTGGCAAACATTGAGTTCCACAGAATCTGATGTGGTACTCATCTATGTGCTCATCTATGATCAGTTTGAGCACTATTTTCCCCCCTAATATTAACTTTTATCGCAGTTTAATTTCTTACTTTATTTCTTTATTTAAGGATGTTTTGTTCTTAAAAACAATAAGAAATATCAAGTGGATTTAATATAAATACACTGCCCAGGTGACGACACTGAAACATAAACAATGGATAAGCTGGAAGAGTAATTATGTGATTAGCCATCTCCTTGTTAAAATTCTTTAAATTCTGATATTGTTCTTGAAGAAGGTTGAAAATATTTTTGGGACAAAGTTCGACTGAGAACAGGACTATGATTTTGTTCCCAAAAGATTAAAATTTCGAAGTTGTTCTTATCATTGAAAGTAAAATTGAGTTGTTTCAGTCTGATGCAGTACAACCGGTATTCACATATTGTAATTTTATCTAATTTATTATTACTTGAATAGTGTGTTTTCCATGGTTGATTGAAAATGTGTAAAGTTCAAACCGATTCAGAAAAGTACATCGCAATTATTGAATTATCGATACTGATCTGAATCTTAAAGATTTTGTATTGCATTTTCTGCTCCTTGCTTTGGATTTATAAAGTGGTTTTTTAAAATTATAGAATTTTTTTCTGGTTTCTTTATTTAAAAGCTCAATGTTATTTATTCTCGCCCTTGAAGAATGTGTCATTAATTAATATATATATATATATATATATATATATATATATATATATATATATATATTATGTATGTATGTAATAAGACGGACTTTACGCTGGGTGGTTGCAATCATGGCCCATAAAAATGACACCGTTGTAGCTAAAGATCTTTATTAAGATAACGTTGGAGGACAGGGGTTAAAAAGGGATATGCAAAAGGACGCGGGAATTTTTAGCCCTTGACTTCAGATTTGAAAACCCCTGAGAATTTTCTATTGCTGTCTTAGGGGTTTTATTCAAAATGCCTACACTAGTTTCCCGATCCAGTTTACTTTTGCTTACACACACACACACACATATATAATATATATATATATATATATATATATATATATATAATCAATCAGATATTATATTAAAAATTTATTTATGCATGTAGTAAAAAGGGGAAAATCACTGCCATAATTATAATCTGGCATTTCATTTGGGGAAAAAAAGATAGCTATTATTTCTGTATTAAGGTTTAAGTCGTACTATTACATGATTTTAAATGCAAAAATGATTTTTTAAATCAAATCTCCAAAGATTTTATAATTATTTTCATCTCATTCTTTTATCAATATATCAATGAATCACTGGGTTTAGTTAAATACTGGTCTGTGTGTCAAAAACGAGATTAAAATATCTCGTCAAGTAATTAAATATAACCACACACACGTGTGCCGAGGAATTAAGTAAAGCGCGCTAATTAGATTAATATTAAATTATGTTCGTGATGAAGAGGCATTTTCTTTTTGAGTCTTTTTTTTTTTTAAGACGAATATTTTGCAGCGTCGGTTTCCTTTAAGTCTCTTCACTGATACCATCTTTTTACTTGCGGTGTTTATCACACTCTTTTCGTGACTAATTACAACTGCTGGGAACATTTGTAATTTCCTTTTATTTCTTTACTTCCTTTTAAGTTTGCTGAATTACAAGTGGAAAGGCACGTTAGAGCCGTATTCCTTTAGAAACAACGTCATATATCATCTTAGTGAAATTTAAATAAAACATTCCACTGTGTTTACGTGATTCTTAAAGTGATGATTAGATGAAATAATTCATTTGTTGTGTTAATTCTGCTGTAGTATTAAAGCTATAATTTTCTATACACACACACACACTCCGGGCTCCATCAGGAGACAGGCGCGAAATGGTGTATTCTTTATACTAGTATGTTTTTCGCGAGGAGGGGGTGCCGTACGCTATTGTGCCCTGAACAACAGTTATTCTCAATACGATACTGACACACATGTATACACAGAGGCATGTTCCTGGGGGGTAGGAAGCTCGAATGCGTGCTTGCAAGTATTTTTTTTATATTTATTTATTTTTTAGTGCGAGCCTTTACGTAATTTAAAAAATTTATAAAATATGAGTACAAAATTTATTTATTAATATCAGCCAAAATTAGTAAGGAATAAATACAATGCAACAAAACAAACAAAACAAAAACACTAACGTTAAAAAACATATGTTAATCTATAGTTACACAAAATAAACAAAATTGGCCGAGTTCTTTAATTTACCGATGAAAAGTTTTGATGGATCACATTACACAATTTCTGTTTTACGTCGATGGCAATAAAACCTTGTCGACTTGTGACGGCTTTCATATAATGAGTCAAGAATAAAGGAAATATATTCATTAAATTTGTACAAGGCCTGGCTAATCCTAAAGGCTCTGCGGTTTGTAGTGAAAGTGCATCTTATATTTATAGATCACAGTGCATGTAGTGTATATCTATCAATCTATCTATATATATATCTATATCTATCTATCTATCTATCTATCTATCTATATATATATATATATATATATATATATGTCTATATATATATATATATATCTATATATATATATATATATATATATATATGTCTATATATATATGTCTATATATATATGTCTATATATATGTCTATATATATATGTCTATATATATATGTCTATATATATATATATGTCTATATATATATATGTCTATATATATATATATATATGTCTATATATATATATATATATGTCTATATATATATATGTCTATATATATGTCTATATATATATATGTCTATATATATATGTCTATATATATATATTGTCTATATATATATGTCTATATATTATTGTCTATATATATGTCTATATATATGTGTCTATATATATGTCTATATATATGTGTCTATATATATGTCTATATATATGTGTCTATATATATGTCTATATATATGTCTATATATATATATATATATATATATGTCTATATATATATATGTCTATATATATATGTCTATATATATATATGTCTATATATATATGTCTATATATATATGTCTATATATATATATGTCTATATATATATGTCTATATATATGTCTATATATATATATATATATATATATATATTTAAGCGAAAAGTTGAATATAATAAATTATTAAAGTTAATATTATTATTATACATAAATTAACAATAGAGCAGTTAATTTATAAATGTGCATATAGTCATAATAACAGTCAGGAAATCAGTTGGATAATATAAAATTTATTACAATAAGTGCGATATATATTTGAATTTAGTGAGTTCCGCCGAGGGCTGCAAAATTTTACTGACGAGTTACATATAACCCGCAGCGTTTTTACTATAAAAGCGATAATATGTAATATATTAGTTTTGGCTATATATTGTACAAAAATCGTTGAATAATGTATTTTTCCTCATTAAGGGTAATTTTCAGTTTAGAGAATGCGGGCCAAATTTGGCAACCCAAAATTTTCAGTCATTTACTGCATACCCACCAAGAATAGCCGTGCACCTAATACATGCTTAAAATGTTAAGTACATGAATAGGGTCGGACTTAGACAGTAAACTATGCAGGCTGCAACTTAACACTAAACATACCATATAACGTTAAAATTGGTCAAACCTTATCTTATTGGTCAAATGACCAATAAGGTTTATGTAAAAAATGCGATGGGAAATGAATTAAAAATTCTTATTCTTTGTGTTTGCAATACCTAAAAAATTGACAATATGCAATTTTGTTTAATTATAATAAAGTTTATTTGTCTATTTCCGTATAATTTTCATATTTCATACTTTTTTTAATCAGAAAAAATAAAGTCCGGTCATTTGACCGGCTATGGTAGAAATAGGTATGTATTAAGTGTTGGTATGTTTAGTATTAGGCGGTAAAAACGCATAGTTTTTTTATGTTTTTTGTATGCTATTGAACTAGTTTTATTTATTTTTCTAAAAGTACACTTAAATTATTTCTAAAAATATTTACTAGTTTTAGTTTGTAATTTCGTTTTAGTGTGTACTCCCCGTTAAACAAGGTTTTTTTATAATTCTGTTTCTTTTATTAAATTTTGTTAAGCTTGAGGATCGACTGTTTGGGGTTTTCCTACGGCGGCAAAAATGCTCGAGTCAGCCGTTACGTGAGTGACTGAGAGTTACTAGTTTGTCATCTCTCATCATCAGTACTTTTGATTTATGCATCTTTTCATACCCTTGCGACAAAGTTTGTTTATGTGCCGTGGGGTGATATTTCCATTTCGGTACCGAAATAAATTTTCAGTTAAATAGCCTTTTATCTTTTTTTTATGCTTAGTCAGTCGTGTGTGACGTAAATAATTTTGACTTTTAAATGATACATCAATGTTCCCGAAAGTTAAGTAATTCGCGAATTACATCCGTGCTTTAAATGCTGTTAAAATTTCGATTTTTTTCTGCTTTGTTCTATGGTATTTGAATTTCAATAGAAAGATGCGATTAATTTGTTGTTTTAATAATGATGAATTTTGTATTTCGTTCTCGAGTTTCTTTTTACACTTCCAATTTATATTTGTTTGTAATTTCCATGCTAAAAGAAAAGTGATAGGCACTTGTGATAAATCGTGTAATATATCTGAATATTTTGTATATATTTTTCTATTACATTCCTGACGTTTGAACTTTAAATTTCAAACTCACGTCTTTTGTAATCGATATACGAATGTATTTATCGGTTTGTAAAAAAATGCGAAGCTTGTTTTTGTAATATTTAATTTTCCACGTTTGGAAAAAAGATTTAATTGAAAGCGTATCATGGAAAAGGGATGGACAATATAAGGGAAGGTATAGAAATTATTTTGTAATTTTCTATGGTTTGATTTTTTTTTCTCCGTCTGCATTAAAAGACTTTTTTGAATTTGATTCTGTGTATTTATTGCATTAAACCAGTTTCCTTTTCTGAGATATTTTTCTTTGTTATGCAATACTTAAAAGTTTTCAGTGGAACACTGTCAATAATTTAATTGCTGGCATTTAATTTGTATCTCTAATATGATAGCACTTTCAATGTCTCAGCTTGATCAAAATTACTAGGTGGCTAAGTGGACCATGCATACCTACATTAATTCTTGAGTTCACAATGCTCGTCCGAATGCTGGTTGGTTGACTAGCTAAAGCCAGCTAGCATTAGCAGTTGCTAGCTTTAGCAACTGCTAAAGCAACTAGCTAAAGCTACTGCTAGTTGTTTTAGCTAGTCAACCAACAGCATCCGAATGCAGTCCATTAGCACTAATTAATTTTAAGATGTTAATTTTTATTCATTATCTTATTACCATACATAGAGTTGCAGAAGCACTCATATTTGTAAACTTTTCCTCAAATAAAAGACCTGAACTAGTTCAATGCACAAATTTATAATTTCTATTAGATCAAAGACTCATGAATTTTATTTATTTGCGTGAATGTTTCATTTCATTATTGAAGTGTATTGAAAAGATAGGTTTCAGATATTCGAAGTGTATTTATTTATTTAAAGGCATAACTGTGGTATCAGAAACTAATTACTTATTTATAAAATGTATCTGGAAAATGCCAGTTAACTTTTTTTTATGTATCTCTCTCTAGATTTAACATTTTAGTGTGACCAAATCTGGAAAATAAGTTTTCGATTTATTTGTTTTCTCTATTAATTCACTCTCAAAAATTCTATTATTTTTTATAAACTAGCTGACTAATTTGTTATGCACTACTGTTACTGCTTCATACATACATCACATCGTCTAATTCACGTCTGGAGGTACAGGTACATCTTTATAACATCAAATGTATTTTAGTTGAAACCGATTTTCTTTATGAATTAAATTCTGAATAAAATCTCCTATCGTCCCCAATTTAAAAAAAATTACTTAACGAATTTTCTTTTCCTTGTGTTAAACGTTCTTCATACAACACTATCAAGTGAGATTTATTTTTTTCAACTTTTGTTGCAGTAATAATTATAATAAATTTAAAAATCTCTTTTTCCTTTTTTCCATGGATTCGTATTCGTGGAAGATATGATCTAGTATCTAGCGTTGTGTATCTTTTCTGTTCTTGGAGCGTATCCGTTGGTAACTGTTTAGAGAAAACTTAGTTCGGACATACGAGCGGAAACTTGGTGTTCTGGCCCTGCTGCATAATGCATTGAAGCATTTCGGCTCTTCGGGCTATTGTGTTATTGTGTGATCAGAAGACGTGTTGCGAATTTTAATGCACCTCGCTCCTTCCATACCATAAGAGGTGCAATGATTCACCGGAAAGGAGGTTTCTAAATTTAGATCGTGATTTTATGGTTGTTTGTTACCCTCCGCCTTCTCAATTTTGAGAATGTTCCATCACCAATCTTGGATCAGAAAGTGAAAGTTTAATATCAGGGTTTGAAGGTACAATGAGTAAAATACTATGACGTCACAGCATATATATACCTCCAAGTTCGTGGATGATTTAGCAAATGTAACAAGACAACCTTAAAGTTTTAGGAATCTATTATTAGATGATATTTACACTTGTCACATTTACTTAAATATACGCACTGAGAGAGACAATCTGCTCTTTCCAGTTTCCGTACAATCACCGGCTTTCCCTCTTCAGAAAACAGAGAGGTGGGGAGAAAAAGGTTTAAGGTATAGGTGGGAGCCTGTGGCTTTCATTAAAGGCATCTCTTGTATTGTTAATTGTAATTTATAGAATTGAATTGTTGCTTTATTCGTTTTTTTTATAACTTAATATTATGTTTTCTATTTTATTTCTTTGCAAAGCTATAAATTTATTTAAAGATATTTATATTTTATTAATTTTATTTGAACGGGTATTTGAACATCGAATTCTTTATTGAAGAAGGCTTAAATATAAATGTTATATGAAGTTATTACCATGATGTGAGTACAATATTTATGTATTGCAATTTTTTGTGTTAAATAATAATAAAATTACTTTGTTTTTGTATTATTTTTTATATAATGTAGTGATAAATTGATAAAACTTATCTAAAACTATAATTCTACTAAAGTCGAATTACAGGTATATCAGCCTATGCGACTTTTTTATTACTGCCTAATTTAAATGGAGTCTCTAATGGGAAAAATAGTCATCACTTCTAGAAGAAGTCAGCCAAGTGATGTAAGAGCCGCTTATTCACATGTCAGTATTCCACAATAACTTCTTTAAAGCCCGCTGACTGAAACGACCCAAGCATTTTTTGAAGGTTTATCCACATTGATGGCTAGGTTATTCGTTGGATCCGAACACATATATTGAAAACATTCTCATCTCTCGATTTAAAACACTCCCTTCTTTAAACGGTGTAAAAATTAACATATTCAGGATTTGATGACGATCAGTGTTGAATAACTGATCCTTTTGTGGTCAGTCGCTTAGTACCGATTTATGGTGTAATCCTGCATTTTCTTTATGAGAAGCACAAAATTTTCAATCACCCAGGATTTGGAAAATTTTATGTAAGGTAAAATGAACGCGAATTTATTTTTCAGAGTCAAAACATTGATATATCTCTGAAAGAAGGGGTGAATATTGCAAACGTATATTATATTTTGTGACGTTGTTACTTTCTAAGGATAATGGCTAACGAGTAGAAAAGCCGATAATGTGGAACCAGATTAAGTTCCCGTTTAAGAAGTTTTCTGGCTTAAGACTTTCTATTTCTGTGGTCCTAATTTTATTTATATATCTATAATTGTAAATTTCCTAGTTTAAGAAGTTTTACTTTTAGACCTTTTCTGCTTTCATCATTGACATTCATAATTCCTCATTTTTCATTCATTGTAAGACTTAGTTTATAACATTTTGTCGAACAGAGATACAAAAATTATATTTGTAGAAGGATTGAATGATAATGGAGAAAAGCAATAAACGGCATTTCTGTGCAGTAGCAATGGTTGGAAATTAGAAAGTTTTGACACTTTGTACGTTTTTCTTTTCCTTTTTCCCCTTCAAATGCCGCGGAGATATTTGCCTGTGCTTGTAAAGCATGACAACTACAAATTTCACCAAGAAACATTAGTTTGGTCTGTAATACTAATGGGGATGAAAGTATGTTTGTCACTTACAAACTTTTTAAGCGGGTTCAACTGCTTTTATTTCTTTAAATATTAATTTTCTACGTATGTTGTGGGAATTTTGAAGTTTTTTTACACGAAATTCTTAAAAACCAAGGGTTTGACAAACATCGTACTTTTTTAATAAGCTGTCTTTTTGTTCCCCTTTAAACTTACTATTTTGCCGTATCATTACATTTTTAACATCAGACATCAGTGAAAAATTATTTGTCCATTGTTTTACCTGATTTTTAAACTGAGTCAAGGTCGCCGCGCTGATATAATAAAATAGATAAATTAATACTTCTGTTTTAATTGTTTGACTCTTGTACTATAAATTTTGATACATTTTTTTATATTTATTACAAAGCTATCTCTTCTTTATCCTTATGATAAACTTTCTAGTCTAGCATACGTAAATTTACAAATGGATATTAGATGCAATACACTTTTTCAATTTTCATTTTCTAGTTATCCAAATGAAATATAAATCATTCTACGCCACTTATACACATGTTCATGCAGTTATTGGATAACTTTAAAGTCTATTTCATAATTACTTTTATTTTGTGAAGAAAGTGTGTCAAAGCATATCTAATATTTACAACGGACCACCTACCCTCACGGTTGTTGGACTTTCGTGACTCCAAGAGTATTGTTAATGTATGTATACCACGAAAAAACTTTAATGTATTGTTTTCAGTTTTCATCTCTAACATTTGTACTAACATATATTCACGCACGCACATGCATACATGCATACGTTATTGTGGCCCATCTGCATGACATGCATTTCCAATGCGGAGGAGCTTTTAGAGTTTGCTAAGCTTAGTATTGTCATTAATTGACAATTCTTATTTATTTGTCGACAAGCAAAACACACGTAACTTAAACATATCACTCCATCCCTTAATTTTAAAACTCTTTAATTAATCACAAATTTGTAACTTTACACTGGCTCGTCATTCCGCGGAGTTATGGATTTTCACACCATACCAGTCAAATCCGGGAAACATTCACCGCGAGAAGTAGAAGTTGTAGTTCTTTTGACATCCTACGCGAGAAGGAAAAGTTGTAGTTCTTTATAGTATAGAGGACAGTAAAATTTGTAAAGTTTTCTGAAAACCGTTTACCATTTAAGTGTTAATGTGTTGAACATTAAAACATTAATACTTTTGCGTGCATAAAGTTGAATTTAGAATGCAAAATTACTATATTTTAATTGTTTCTCCATATTTTTTTTAAAGATAATCTTTTAAACAAAGATTTTAGAGGGATAACTATAGCAGGAGAAATGCAGGTATGTTTAGTGCAATTGCAGCGATTTCGTATCGAAAAGTTAATTTTGCTGATGTTTGGATGAAATAAATTTGTGTTGTATTTATTATAACTGTAACGTAAAGAAAATGTACCTAAGATTCATAGATATCTTTAAAGATAGCTGTGAAAATTCTTAACTATAAAAATATTTTAAGGTGTTCTGAAATTAGAATATGATTTCGTAAACGTCTTTTTATAGGCTTACTTTAATTATTTGTTGGTGGTATGTTATTGAAATATTTATATTTATTATATTTTATATGAATATAATCATAGTTAATGGAAGCATTTGATAGAGATCATCAATAATGAAAAAGAATGTTAGTAACCTTGTTTTAATATTAATACTTTTAGCGTATAATATTTCACGATTTATCCTTGAATATATAATGCTTTTATTACTGTATTCCATAGCATTTGGGCATAAATAGATTTTTCAGATATCGGATGTCACGTTACGTGATAGGTTTGCCCTGCTAAAGAATTTGGCATTGAATTTTTTTTACCTATATATTCTAATTAATTCTGGTAAATTTTTTTATCGCTCCATGCACTTTTTTCTCATTAAATTATTGAATCATGTTGCACCCAAACTAGTTTTCTGACTTGTTTAATTGATGTATTGATTAATTGATCTCGGGGGTTTTAAACTTCTACATTACTGTGTAAATGTCTTCTGATTTCAACTGTCAGTAACTTAATATAATGTTATTACAATAAAGGCATTAACTTTAATTTTATATTATAATAAAAAATTAAGGGCATATAGAGTAAACTACAGTTTAAATATGGTATCAACAATTGTTTAAAAAGGACATAGAAATTGGAAAAAAAGTAATTCGTTGCCAATGACTGTTTGTTTCCCCAAATCTCCAACAGCTTCTTTTATATTGTCTTAATACCATATTCTGTAAAATTTTTGTTCATTGGTCGAAAATTTTGTTATTGCTGACCAATTTTTGTTAGTAACTTAATATAATATTATTACAATAAACGCATTAACTTCAATTTTATATTATAATAAAAAATTTAGGGCATATAGAGTAAGCTACGGTTTAAATATGGTATCAACAACTGTTTAAAAAGGACATAGAAATTGGGGAGAAAAAAAAGTAATTCGTTGCCAATAACTGTTTGTTTCCCCAAATCTCCATCAGCTTTTTTATATTGTCTTAATAATAGATTTTGAAAAATTGTTCATTGGTCGGAAATTTTGTTATTTCACTGTTTTATTACCATTATTGCAGTTTTTGAGTAATGTTTTTCCTGCTGGCTGATTTTGAAAAGTTATTCATTGGTCGAAAATTTTATTTCACTGTTTTATTGCCATTATTGCAATTTTTGCATAATATTTTTCATGCTGGCGGATTTTGAAAAATTGTTCATTGGTTGAAAATTTAGTTATTTCACTGTTTTGTTACTATTCTTGCGATTTTAGCATAATATTTTTCATGTTGGCTGATTATATATATATATATATATATATATATATATATATATATATATATATATATATATATATATATATATATATATATATATATAAGGAAAATTCTCAGGGGTTTTCAAAACTTAAATCAAGGGTAAAAATTCCCGCATCATTTTCCATTCCCCTTTTTAACCCCTAACCTAAATTGACCACTGGGGCTACAGTTTACGCCCTCGGAGAAGGGGCCTGACCAATTATAAACCTACATGGCCCTAGCGGACAATTTAGGAAATTTCCAAATAAAAAGGAGATACACGCTGTCGGAGACAGATTTTTCTAGATATTTTCTCACAGATGTTGACCCAGGTCTTACGTGTCTTGTACATAGAACTCCATGCTAGGTGGTCTTTAGCTGAAACGGTATCATTTTTATGGTCATGACTGCAAACCCCCATCGAGAAGTCCGTCTCATTACACACACACACACACACACACACACACACACACACACACACATATATATATATATATATATATATATATATATATATATGGGAAGTCTTGTATTTTCTCAAAATGTTTAACATATTCTCTCTTTTAAAAGATTTTTCTTTTAGAAAGTTCAGAATTCTCCTACTCTTCTATCTGTTAATTTAGACTGTAATTAAACTAAACTAGAATTTGTTTGAAACCATCTTTGAAACAAACAAAGACTTAAATCATACGTTGAAACTTGTCATTGGAATAGTTTTAATTTGATAGTGGATTTAAAAAAAAAACCATACATCATTCCAAATTTTCTAAGAATTAGTCTGAGGCGTTAATTGCTGCCAGTTTAAAAACGCGATCATAAGTTGACGCATTCTTTTCTTTATACTTTTTCCGTTCTTGATTATGCACAGCCTTTTTACAGATTTGCTATTTATGTAGGATGTGATTATTCTGACCCTGAGATCGGCCTTGCTAGCTTGAGGTGAAACGCGGTTCAAATTTCTTTTTAGCATAGTTTTGTAAGTTTTCACTGGCATATTGTTACTTATTTTAATATATTTTGATGCTCATTATAGCAGTAATTACTGACTGATTGATGTACTTTGAATGTTATGGCTACAAAAATCCAAATTTTAGTTGTTAACCTACGAAAATTACCGTGCTAATGGTGAATTAAAGCAGTCCTTCGATCTGTGAAGCTGTGAAGACAAGTGATTCTAATGGAACCCCAAGAGTCCGTGTGGCCGCTCAGAAGAGGGGGGGGGGAAATAAAAGTAAATTTGAGGGTGCTTAGACAACGTTTGGAAGTCCGTAAAATGTTTAACGCAAAATTAAATCCATGATATTCATTTTCATTTTTATAAAAGCTTTCATGTGTAGAAATAAATAAATAATTATAGAAATAAATAAATTTAATTATCGCATTCACTAGTTTTATGAGCTTCATCTCGAAAAAAAAAAAAAAATAGACTTTAAATTATTGTGAGAATGACTTATCTTATTCACAAACATAGTACCACACATAAATAATCTTATATCAGTCCATTAGGCTCAACCATTTCATAAGTAGCACTGGAAAAATATTTTTATAATTTAAAACACAAAGTAATCATAACGTGACCATTTATTTTTTTACTCAAAACGGGACATTGGTTTATTTAGGTCAAATCATAGGTAGTCAATGAAAAAAACAACGTGTATTTAAAGTTATTTATTCAGAAAAAGTTAGTTGGCTTAAAAGTTACGAATCACAAAATATAGGTACCCAAAATGTTTAGTTATATTTATCAGAAGATCGAATTTGTTTTAACATAGCTGGTGACGATTTCAAGTAAGAATGAAACTCTTGGCACGTTTTTTTTTATATATTCACCTTAATTATCAACATCGCCTTTAGAACTGAAATTTGTAACTGAGTTTTTTCAGATGTTCACAATTTGTTCATAATAGAAAGTACTCTTTCTACTGGAGTATTTGTAGCAGGCAAACATAAAATATATTCAATTACAATAGAAAAGCAGGGCGGTGACCAGCCGTCTGCTACTCAAATTTTCACGCAGCTTCTGAAAACGGGACAATTTTGCGTCCCACAGTCCATTTCGGGACACCGGGCCTCGTAATTGTAAAAAGGGACAGTCCCGTTCAAAACGGGGCGTCTGGTCACGTTAGGTATACACAAGGTAGCAGAAAATTAGGGAATTGATGCGTAACTTTATTATTTGTTTTTCATCCACCATATTACAGTTTAGTGCAGATCCTTGCTATGAGTAGATTTAAAAAATGAATAATGCCTTTTATACTTCAATAATACGCATCAATATAACAAATATCTTACTCAAATTGACTATACTTCACTAAAAATTTGAAAGTCCGACAGTTTTGTTAGTTATTTGCATTTAAACACAAAGGTGCGAAAAGAAAATCTTCTGTCAGAAATATGTATACACAAAATCACGATAGAAATAGTGCTTAATTTGTGATGCAACTAAAAAATGACAAGCTGTGTTGTAGGAGAGTTTTATCATCGTGGAATGAACTTATTCTAGGAGATAATAAAGATAAATAAATCGTGAACATCATTTAAGTCTAGTTAAACATTTTATTCAGTTTCTAATTTCATTTCAAAATATGTACAAGTGTAATTACAAGTATGAATACTCTGGTAGAAAGTATAGTTTTTAAACAGATATGTACAACATATTATTTCTTTAAAGAGCTGTGATTCTAATGGAAATGATTCCCAAGAATGTTGCCTATCCAAGGGAATAAAAAAAGAGAAATAAACATTTAATTAAAAAAATTCCGATTATAATTTTGTTGCATAATTGTATCACATGGCTGCTCTAAAATAAAGTGTTTATAAATAGATCGAATAAAACTTAAAGCTATAGATTTTTTCTATACATATTGTGATACTAGTGGAAAGATTCCCTAGAACATTTCTTATTTGAAAGAACAATAAGAGAAATAAATCGTGAACATCATTTAGGTTTAGTTAAATTTTATTCCGATTATAATTTCATTACCTAATTGTAATATATGGTTGATCTAAAACAAAGTATGGTTTATAAATATATCTAATAAAACACATATACTAGATTGTTTCTGTAAATACTGTGATATTAGTGGAAATAATCTAAAACATTGAGTATCTAAAAGGACAAAAAGAGAAATAAATTATGAACATCATTTAGGTTTAGTTGAAAATTTTGTTCCGATTATAATGTTGTTATTGGAATATATGGCTTCTCTAAAACAAAGTGTGGGTTATAAGTAGATCGAATAAAACATATATACTACAGATTATTTCTTTAAATACTGTGATATTAGTGGAAATAATCTAAAACATTGAGTATTTAAAAGGACAAAAAGAGAAATAAGTTACGAACATCATTTAGGTTTAGTTGAAAATTTTGTTCTGATTATAATTTTGTTACATAATTGAAATATATGTCTGCTCTAAAACAAAGTATGGTTTATAAATAGATCGAATAAAACACATATACTACAGATTGTTTCTGCAAATACTGTGATATTAGTGGAAATAATCTAAAACATTGAGTATCTAAAAGGACAAAAAGAGAAATAAATTATGAGCATCATTTAGGTTTAGTTGAAAATTTTGTTCCGATTATAATTTCGTTACATAATTGAAATATATGGCTGCTCTAAAACAAAGTATGGTTTATAACTAGATCGAATAAAACATATATACTACAGATTATTTCTTTAAATACTGTGATATTAGTGGAAATAATCTAAAACATTGAGTATCTAAAAGGACAAAAAGAGAAATAAGTTATGAACATCATTTAGGTTTAGTTGAAAATTTTGTTCCGATTTTAATTCCATTACATTATTGAAATATATGGTTGATCTAAAACAAAGTATGTTTTATAAATATATCGAATAAAACACATATACTACAGATTGTTTCTGCAAATACTGTGATATTAGTGAAAATAATCTAAAACATTGAGTATCTAAAAGGACAAAAAGAGAAATAAGTTACGAACATCATTTAGGTTTAGTTGAAAATTTTGTTCCGATTATAATTTCGTTACATAATTGAAATATATGGCTGCTCTAAAACAAAGTATGGTTTATAAATAGATCGAATAAAACATATATACTACAGATTGTTTCTTTAAATAGCTGTGATTCTAGTGGAAATGATTGCTGAGAAACCGAATATCAGGAAACGCCTCACTACAATTGCTGGGTAGAACGACTCTTGAACGCCGCGATAATGGAGTCTAAAAATAGCTCAAGGTTACTTTGCTTTTTTCCCCTTCGTTCACATGTTGCGTAAACATAGTAATCCTCGTGGTGGCTGGCCTCTAGATATTGTGGTTATTCCAGTTGGTTTTATGGATGTGGAGCCTGTAGGGTTGAATAGAAAAGTTGCCTTCTATCTGCCATCTTAATGGACCGTGATTAGTGTCTAGAAAACTTGACGTTACCAGTACCTAAATTTAACTTTAGCTCACAGTATTTAAAAGGGAAAATTACTAATAATCAATGAGGGGAATATCACTGTAGGCACTAGGAGTGTGGAAATGTCTACACAGTAAGAACTCGGAAATATTTTCGTGGATTCTTGAATTAATAAATATCTGAGTTTTTTCATTTGTGAAAGTCATTTCGTCATGCAGAATTCACTTAAATAAGTGGAATATCTGTTATAATGAAGTAAGATAATAGTTGCAGCTGGAATTTCAATCTGAGGACAGATGTTGCAATTAGCGAAAGCAATTTTGCTTTATCTTCAATTATATTAAATAGTTGATTATTATGGACATAAATGAGCAGAATTATGCTCACCCGTAATTTCTGTCTGGAAAGGGCTAATATCCTAACTGTGGTTGTAAGTGAGAACTTAGAAAGTTGGCTTTAGGACCCAGAAACGATGTTGGATCTAGGACTCTGGGGCATAAAACGGATTTCTGTAAAGAGGGACACATTTTAGAGGCGGCATTTTGTTTCAAATTTGTAAAATACTTTCTTCGTTAAGAAAAAAAACTTGTAAAGAATAAAATTTTATAAAATAATTTTTACATCTTGGAACCTTGGAGTATAGTTATTTATTATTATTGTTTGAGTAGATTTAATTGCAATTGCAACAAGTGCAAGTAAAATGTGTAATATAGGCGTATATATATATATTGTTTATATATATATATATATATATATATATATATATTATATATATATATATATATATATATATATATATATATATATATATATATATATATATATATATATATATATATTTAAAGAAAGATTACACTCTCTAGCTATTTGTTGTAGCAAGTATATAACGACACATAGAACATGTTTTAACATAATTTTCATTAGCCTGTTATAAAAAAACAACATGATTCTATTTTTATTTGGGCTATTACTACTTTAAGCCTGACAAGTACGTACAAAAGTTTTATTTGAGCCATTCATGGTGGTAATAAGTATTCAGTGATGGGTGAGTAGGTGGGTGAGATGTAAGGTGAGTAAAACAAATATATTTATGTTTATACGTTGTATTGCAAAAAAATGTCCGGAGGAGGTGCATTTTACATATTTGTCTGGGGCTGACAAAGCTGTTAAAACTAGCCCCTGCTCTCCAACGTGAGGAATTTAAAGTTCTTTGGACCCTAAGATAGAAAAATGTAACTAGTGCTTCACTTAACCTTTTCTAAGGCTGTGTTTAATCCGTGTCAACATCGGATGCTCGACACCGATTATCTGACCAATCACGTCGAATATTGTTCATTTTCTGTAGCGTCCAGCAAAATGACTGTCTCGATACGTACGTACTTCTACCCAAGTGGTAAAATAAGTTGCCATAGACATTTAAAAAACCGACTTTTTTAAATGTTCATAGTAAGCTATTTTACCAGTTTTCATTTTTAATGACATCGATCAATAACTGTTGAAAAAAATGTAATAAAATCGTTGTTGGAAACAAGGATTTAAATTTAGGTAAAAATATATGTTAAGTTACGGAAGCCATTTTTTTTCCCGGCACACAACCTGTCATTCGTTTGCTTTTCATATAAAACGTAATTATGGTCATATGTGCTTTTAAGTTCATAAAAAGTGCCGCTTTTTATTTTAATTCTACTTTTTAAAATTTATATAAAAGTTGTGTAGTGTGTTATGTAATAAAAATAAATTTTTAAAGTACTTTTAAGCTGATAGAGATATACTTTTGAGCTCGACTTTACGGCATGTTTTTGCGCATGTAGTTTTACAACACATCACGGATTTCTTTATTAGTGGTGTAATGGAAACTAGACGTATCTTCGTAAATTATTTCTAAGTATCTTCTGTAACCATTAGCATTCATTAGAATTCTGCGTATGCAGAAGTTATTTGCATACTTGAATAGGCTACAGCACAAAAGGGACGTCACAGTACCTCGTTGAATGAGCTGGCAAACAAAACAAAACAAAAAATGTCAGCTTAATGTATGGTTTTCAGTGGGAAAAAATAGGCCTCGGTCAACATAACAATAATAATCATATCATTAAACTTGTCATTTAAATTCATGTGAATCGGACACATTCACTGACACGTGTGCGGCGGAGCATGGGGACTATCAGATTGCATCGTGATATCTTACTTATTCAGGCAGTTTCTGAACATTTCTCACACAATATAATAGACAGTGAAAATCCACATCGGATGCTCAACTTGATGATCTGACCAATCACGTCGAATATTGGTCATTTTCTGTAGCGTCGAGCTAAATGACTGTCTCGATACGGAAGTGAGATGTATTTTTCAGTGTTGTTCACTTAACAACGGAGTTCCTTTTTTTCTCCCTGAGTGTTTTTTTTTTCGTGAGTTATTCTTATATGGAGCCTAAACATCATTTCTTCGTGTAAACGTGTTATCACAGTTTTTCTTTGTTTACTCGACGTAATATTGTCTGAGAGATGAATATTTTCTCTTTCTTCTAACAAAAACTCTGAATACCTTATATATTCTCCTAAAGAATATTTAAAAATCCTGTGATATTTTTGATAATCTATTATTTTCTGCTCACAGTTTTAAAATATTGTAAACACGATTGCGCAGGAATTTCCTGCTAAATTTTGATGCCTTAGGAATACTCGTTCCTACCGAGTTGTGAGAATGTACATGAAGTGTAATTGACGTCTCCCAAACCTTATTTTGTTATAGGTAATATTGTCTGTGAGATGAACACTTTCTTCAGCGCCTCACAAAAATCCTGAATGCCTTATATATTTTCTTCCTACAGATTAAAAAAAATCCTGTGATACTTTTATCGTCTATTATTTTCTGCTCATAGTTTTAAAATATAGAGCAATTTGTCGCAACATCACGAAGTACTATAATTCAAGTTTATAACAGCCAATAGACAAACAATAAACTGCCCTTCCGTTTGAAACTAAAGCCAGAATTGTCAAAAGTTGAGATGTGCCCTGCTGCGTGAAATCACCTATTAGTAAGCATGATTTCTTAGGAAATTTCTGTTGAATTTTGATACCTTTGAAATACATCATTGTAGATTGCAAGAAGCACTTTCAATGTACATGGAGTAATATTTTATGTCTCGTTTTGCAGTAGCTAGCATTGTCTATAGGATATTTCAAATGTTTAACACTTTTATCATGTGGAAATCAGATTTGCCTGTCGTAACACAAATAGGAGATAGGAAAACATCAATGAATTTGTAAACTTTGGGTTAGAGAAAAAAAATAGAGTGAATAAATGATGTAAAGGTGTTTGTAAATAAGAGGATGACATTTAAAATAGCTACTGAAAGATAGTTTCATTTTCGGAGGTTTAAGAGTTATTTATCAATATATAATCTACATTTATATCCCAGAAAGTTTCAATTGAGTTTTGATGCATTAGAAATACTACACTTTAACGATTTAATATTTTATGCTGCTCAAACGCTGTTTAGCAATAGCTTAACTTTGTCTGCAGGATGAAAATTTCGAAAGTTTTACAATTACGATTTGGAAATCGGATTCTTGTTAAATGATGGAGAATATTCTACATAGATGTCCATAGACACTAGAGAGAGATTTGATTTGTAATTAAAAAATTTAAAAATAAAATTTTTATACTATTTTCTGCTTTGCCTTATTAACTGGGAAACATATATATACGGGAAAAATTATAGTTTTAACTTCTATATAATCATGTTATTGTTGTCTTTATACTTTTTAATATTTAGGTTATATCGCTCTTTTACTATGTGTTTGGCACAATATGTCTCTTGAAAATCCAGTGCCAACAAACTGCAACCAAAAATAAATAAATAAAATAAAAGGTGGTTTAATCAAATTGTTTGGCGTGTCATAACTCATATGAGAAATGAAAATCGGCACTGAATTTAAGCTTTTTATGTGAAAAAATAATAAGGACGCTGTAGAGTGAATAAAGAACTTAAATGATTTTATGAATATGGTGGTGAATTGAAAGATCTTTAAAAATATTGATTTTTATGTGGTTTTAAGAATGACTATATCAATATGTAATCTTCATTTGATCTTCCAGAAGGATTCAACTGTAATTTTGTTAGTTATCGTAGGGTTCATTATTTAATATTGATTTAAGTATTAAATCAATATTAAACAATGTAACCCCCCTCTAAAAAATACAAAAATCGATATTGTTTAAAATATCTTTCAATGTTACCATCGTATTCATAAAAAAACATTTACGTTATTTATTTACTCTACAGCGTCCTTATTTTTTTGCATTAAAAGCTTAAATTCAGTGCTGTTTTTTTCTCATGAGGTATGACAAGCAAAACGATTTGATTCAACCACCTTGTATTTTATTTATCTATTTTTGTTTGCAGTTTGTTGGCACTCGATTTTTAAGAGACATGTTGCACCAAATGCATAGAAAAAAATAAATAACATTTATTATTAAATCATGTTTGCATCCGCAAGAATATTTTTTCCTTTTTTAGTGTAATTATAATGTATTAAAATTTTATTTAAACTTATCTTTTCTTGTATATTAATTATAACTATAAACTATTTACAACCTTGTGATTAATTTATTTTTTACTTTAAGACTCTCATTTCTTATAACTGTTTGCCCCCTTAAATTTTCTTGTAAATAATGGTTCACACCTTCACCATTGGGGATTCGGTTGTGCCCCAAACAAATTACAACTCCGTTAATATTGATTTCAAATCTTAATGAAATTACGGAATGCTATTTTTTGGTGTTAGTTCAACAGTTATTGTTTTAAAAATAAGCTATTGTAGTCTTATTTCTAAAATTAAAACTTGTTTGTAATAAAAGAAAAATTTGGGGTTTTCTAACTAAATGAAAACTGCGAATAATATATTTCTTTTTCACTAATTTAGCCTGCGAAAGAAGACAGTATATACATTATTTTTATCTCCACTTTCCGGAACTTTAACTTGGCATTCTTATTCTCGAGATATATCTGTTTTATGGGAGAGATAAATAAAAAGCTGTAAATAAATCTCATTTGGGTTTTAGAGTGAAATATTTAGGAGGCATTTATATGTATGAATTTGCTTTACTCTGAGGTTAAACTGAAGGATATTGGAGAAACGCTATAGGAGTATATGCAGATTTTAGACATCCTCCTATTCTTTTTCAACAATTAGACCGAACCTTCTTATTGCTTTAAGCTGATTTGGAACAACTACGAACATCCATAAGCCCAGTGACGTTGGGGTAGCGCTTCGCGTTCTCATGCCACAGGTCTGAGGTTCGATCCCTGAGCTGGGCAAAGTTGACTCAGCCTTTCATCCCTTCAGTGGGTAGAGAAACTGAGGACCAAGCATTCTTGGGAACTAAACACTGGGAGTTCTTCGTAAGGCTGACCACCTAACCGGAACATATGCTTCGCACCCCAGGGCCCTTGGTCTAGAAAACGGAGATTGGCACCGTAGGCCCTGGCCCCCTAGGGGCTGTTGCGCCGAAGAGTTCAGTTAGTTTTACGAACATCCATAACAGAAGGCAGTACCCTATTGCCCTTTTTCTAGAATTTTCTCAGTAAATTAGAGACATTTTTTGAAGATTATAATAATCACTATTAACTTTTTTTTGTAAATTTTGATGAATGCTCTCTGGTTCTATATTATACTTAAATTTTAAAGAACCTACCCTTTTGATGTATATGGAAAAATGTATTATTTTCTTTCTGATTAAAAAAAATCCTATTAACTTATCCTATTAACCGCCTAACTAACTGGTTTGGCGTATTATAGAAATTTAGGATAAAAAGTTGTTTTGGGTTTCGTTTGGAGCGCTACATTTTACTCTTTTGGTTACAGAACGGCTTATGAGACCGGGACTTACTGCTTAAAGCCGATTCCAAACGGTTACAAACAACCAGGCTTGCAATGAGATTATATTCTACGAACTCAGGTGCCGAAACGCAGTGCCATTTAACCATTGATATTTAGTTGGTGTCAGATACTTTGATACCTGTGCCATTCATTCTGGGTAAAATTCAAGCCAATATGCTTAATTTCATCGGTAAAAGATCAGTAATCTGATACATGATTTTAAGAAGACAAAGAATTTTCAAAATAAAAGAAATCGACCAAAAATATGAAATACTTTTGGTTCTAAAATTTCAGAATAAGTATACATTTCATTATAAAATGAAAAATTTCTCAATCAAAAAATTTCTTTACATCACTAAAACCTGTTTTTCCTTTAATATGCTTTAAAGTGTATTACTTTTTTTTCAGTCTTTTTGACCATTGTCTATTAATCCCTTAATACAGTTTTTTTTAAAAAGGATGACTCAAAAAAATCAAGTTTTTTTAAAAAAAAATTCACAATTTAGAACGTTGTCTTGCTAAGAAAAATACAAAAATACAAAAATAATCTACAAAAATAAACTTTTTATTGCAATTTTGGATTGTGATAACATTGCTGAAAATAGTAGAATATTGTAATATTACACGCACATCGACCTTTTTTTCCCTTTCTTTTCACAAGAAGTAAGTCGTAAGTGATAAGTAGAAAGAAAATATTTTATACTTGAATAAGTAAATGTTATAGTTTACAATCCCATGTAAATGATAAATATCAATAAAACTATTTTTTTTTCTTCACATTGTTATTTTCAATTCTGGATTACATTCGAGTGTGAAAAATTATAGCAACATAAAGTACAACGCCGCTCGAATTATCTCGAGTTTGCACAGTTTAACCAGTTTAGCGCGCTCGAGTTAACTCGAGTGTGCACGTTTCAATAATTCTATTCCTCTTGATTTTGCTGTTTTACTTGTATTAAGTAAAATCCCCTATATAATAATAGCCTAAGTTATCTGTCCACAAATTTATGAAGCGGTTGGACCTGGAATGGATACAGGCATCCATTCAAAGCGAATAAAGTTTATCTTCTCCTAAACTATCGATCCGATTCTAAAATAAATTTGTATAAATATGCTACATATCACAGCAAAAAATACTGTCGTCTTTAATACGTTCGAAATCCACCTCTTCGCCCCTTTTCGAGAGTTTAATGCTGTTATTTCAAGTCCTCTTTTCCCCGGTTAAGAGCAGGTGATTAAATTTAACCATTTATCACTTAATAAATAGGAAAAATAACAATTTTTTTCTAGCATTGTGACGTCATTCCTTTAACCATCTCATTTAATAATTTCATATTTTAAACTATTTAAATATCGTCTACACTATTATAATATATTTTACCACTGAACTTAGATATTACGTAAATGATTTTCTTTTATATTTGGCTTAAATAATAGATTAGGTACATATGTGATAATTTTAAATTCAATCATCGATTATTTTTTGTTGCAATGAAAATTTTATCATCGGTATTAACAATAAATTATTTTCATATAAGTCTAGGAGTCTATTTCACGGACTACTAAATATCTAACTTTTAATTTATATATATTTGAAAATTAAGAAGTTGGTTCGTTTGTGTGTTTGTTTGTTATACATAACCACACGGTTTGACTAAATGAATTCAATGTGATTCTAAACTGCATTACGGGATCGGGAGACTCTAGTGGAGTATGACGATAAATACATTATTGAGAGTGAACCAGATAGTTCTCAGCCAAAAAACAAACCATTTTTTACCTGCCTCATTGGGTACTTAACAGTTCTGGAATATTAAAAATTTTACTAATCCCGTCATATAATGGGCTATATGCTAGTTATTTATATTCATTATAAAAATACAGTCAGTGTTAAAAACTATTTTTAAAACAATTATAAAAATTTTTGCTTTATACAATTTTTTTAAATTGATTTTAGTGTCTTGTGTAACAATAATACAATGCCTTATGTATTATGTTCTGTATTAGGATATAGTTAAAAGATGAATATTTTGAAGAGTAAGTTTCAAAGTATATGCCCCCTTAATATCATTTTCTTGTAACTGTAATGTTCGGGTAGTAATCTGGCGCCGAACGTTAAACCTGTTGTTTCAGATGGACTCTATGAATGACATCTCTTGCTGCAGATTTCTCGGAAGGTTAGTTTCTCCTTCCTATTGATCTAAAATATTCCTTGTGCAGAAAGCGATTTTAAAGTCTCCACCATTGAGTACACCTTCCCGATATAGCATTTATTGCTGCATACTTGAGTATTAACGGCTTATTTCCTGCGTTTTCTTAGTAATCTTTTGCTTATCATGCATTGTTCAATGAAATTCATTTGAGTCAGTCAGTTGCATATGCAATGAATTGGCGCCTTTCACTTTGGGATGAAAACCCATATCCTTTGATATACATGTATCGTTTGTGATTTCTTCAGTCGAGGAAGGAAGTTGCTTTATATCCGGAGAAGCTATTAGGAATGCGCATGCTTATCCTACAAGCAGTAACGGAAAATTTGCGTATTTTCTGTAGAAAACGGGGCAGTTTTTCAAAAGAAATATTTGGTCAGTTTTTTTTATTTAAGTTCCTTGTCCGTGTTTTTTTTTTATTTATCGGTGAAGGATAGATTAATAAATGTATATTTAAAAAAAATATATAATTTAGTGTTCTTTATACATCTTGAGTTTTTTTTTTATTTCACATCCTTGTGATTTTTATATATATAGATGGCGGATAGATTATTAAATGTGTATTTTTATAAAATTATAATCTAGTTATGCTATACAAACTGGAATTGTATGTTTGGAAATATAGTGACTTCTTATTTATGGGTTTTTCCTTTAGGGAATCTTATACGTCCCCCTTTTTTATGGTCTTTGGCCCTATGGGAAAAAATGTTATATTTCTCTCAGTTGTACGAATTTAAGTTATGTTTCCTTCACTTGTACGATATTTTTGAGAGTTAAGACAACGTTTTTTTTTTTCTAAAATATATTCTATGAATAATAAACAAAAGCAACAATATTTTAAATTGCGACAAATTAATGAAAACAAAATTCTTTCTAGAACTTGGCTGTGATTGTTTATTATTGCAAAGTATTTAAGTTTTGAATAATCGTTGAAATCTGCAACCTAACATCATCTTCAGCACCCAATTTGTTTCTGTATTTTGTTTTTGTGGAGCTTACACAGAGAAAGGTTTTTCGCGTACATGGGTTGAAAATTAGATAACATTAGATGTTTCACAGTACGGGATATGTGCTGCAAACCAAGGCATCGGCTTTATTCCAAGTAATACAGATATGTAAGAATTTCTGGAAGCAGGCAAGGAGAGGCAAAAAGAACATAGACTAATATGTGGCGTAATGAATCTCGATTAATGTAAGATTTTATTTTATGCATAAATATTTATTTTTACAAGCAAACTACCTTTAGAAATTCGATATTTGATAAAAATTGAAATTTTACTACAATTTTGACACTTTGACTAAGCAAATAGTGATGATCACTAGTGGAACTTCAAAGTTCCGACAAAGTTCCAGGGAACATTAGGGTTCTGCGGAACCCAGGTTGAAGACCTCTGGGTCAAGAAATGCAATACCCTCTCAGTTGAACATCAACAATTTAGTCAAACGAACTAATTATCTTTCAGGATTTCACAGGTTCTGTCAGCTGTGAATGATCGTTTCTGGTCTTTTCCTATTACTGAGAATAAATGGACAGTTAAATATACTTAGTGCTTGAAGGATGGTAGGAAGATAATTTCAATTTCATCTTTTCCGATTTAGTTTTTCTTTCTATTAATGATATATATACTTAAATATAATTATTATATTTTTCAAAACTTTTAATTAATTTAAATTTTGCCAGTTTAAGTGTCAATGATACTGATATGTCAGATAGCTCAGCAATTTAGTCAAACTATGAATATCTCTCGTTTTACAGATTCTGTCAGTTATCATGATGTTTTTTTTGTCTATATCGATTGCTAATAATAAATGAATTAATTAAAGGAAGTACAAGTATGCTTGTTAAAAAGTGAAAAGAGGTATATAAAATTCCATCTTTTGCAGTTCAGTTTTAAAGTTTATTTATGATATATATGCTTAAATATGTACGTAAAAAGTTCTTTACATTTTTTATGAGATTGTGTTACATTTATCATAGCTTAAAATAAATTTTTAAAAATTCTGTGCCACCTTAACATATAATATTAATACAGCACATAGCCTTTTAAACTCATGTAGTCTCTCACTTGTACGATTCTCTCCCTGATACGATTTTGATACGATCGTATAAGAGTAATTGCATACTAAACGGTATTTAAACGAATTACTAATAGCATTTGAATTTACTGATTCTATATCTAGGGAAAGCTTATTTTTTTAAAGACATTATTCATTTTTTTTTCATTACAAGACTAATTTTATGATATTTTAATTTTTTTTATTTATGTATTTTTTTTCTTATCAGTGATGGGTAGATAATTAAGTATGTGTGTTTTAAATATTATAATCTGGATTGGAATTGTAGGGTTCAATATATAATTAACTATATTCAATCGAATTATTGAGAGCAATTAAATTTACTGACTGTATATATTGGGCAATCTTAACTTTTTATAGCCATTATTCATCAGATTGTAATTGCAAGTTGCTTGCACAATCGCATTTGTTATCTATATTGTTGCGAAATTAATGTTAGAAATATACATTTTACACATGGATTTATCACTGTTAAAGCAATTCTGGCAAAATAAATAATAACAATAATAACAATAATAATAATAATAATAATAATAATAATAATAATAATAATAATAATCAGCCTTTTCTTGTTGTGTAATTTTTTCCAACGTCCCTTAGTCAATAGATCCCTTACGAATATTCGTGCAAGAAGCTTTATAAATTTTCAAGAAGTTGGAAGCAGAGGTTAATGATTTGTATTGCTCACACTTCCAGCGAAAAAATGTTTTTACATAAAACTTTAATATGGAAAAATGCAGATGCAACAATTTCATTCTTTTTGCAAATAAATATTTAGTAGTTGGGGACGTTTACCATTGCTTTCAACTCAAGCATGGCTAACAAGAATTAATCTTGTTAGACTTAAGTTGAGCTTTCTTGCATTTATTATTCCGGTTCTTTAAAATTACTTATAAAATTATGCAGGAACTTTTGAAGCAGATCCCAGCGAGGAAGACAATCAGTCTACTTTAATTTACATATGTCGTTTATTAGATTTTATTCATTCATTGGCATGCAGCTGATGTTATGAGAGGCAACGATAAAGAGATGCAGCTGTCATGTGTGCTATGTTCATAGAATTATTGCTTCTGTACCTGAATAGTATCGGAACTCAAATCTTTCGCCTTTCTTAAATTTGTGTTTATTGGTGGTTGGATTTTATTTTGATAAGTTAAATGCTTATTGACAGCATTATCGACTTCAAAGTATCGTAAATTTTTTTTAACTTTTTTGGTGTATATATTTTTTAAACTATTACCTGATAAAATGGGGATCCATGTCTATACTAATTGGAGATTATTTTAAGCACTGTTGCCACTGCTTAATGTGATTGTACATGAAAGTAATAATAATAAATTTATAGTAATAATATGTGAATAAAATTATATTAACTTAGCTTTAAGAAATAATCTTTATGAGTTCGATGATTATATGCGATAAATAAAACTAACGATCGCATTAAGTGGTGATCACTGTGTCAATTTTTAAATTTAAAACGTGGATACAAATGAAATATAAATTAGGGGGGTAAATAACTATACAATTTTTCTCGAAATACATTAAGACAATCTTAACTCGAAATAAATTGCATTCGCTTGTATGTGAATAAAATTTTATTAACATAACTTTAAGAAATAATCTTTGATTTCGAGGATTATATGCGATAAATAAAATTAACGATCGCATTAAGGGATGATCACTGTGTCAATTTTTAAATTTAAAACGTGGATACGACTGAAATACAAATGAGGGGGGCAAATAACTATACAATTTTTCTCTAAATATGTTAAGACAATCTTAACTCGAAATAAATTGTTTGTATCCACTTTTGTGGAGGGAAAAAAAAACCCCAGAAATTTCATCAAATAATCATTCACTTCTAGAAGTAAATTAGCATTTTAGAATTGTTACAATTTTTCCACATTTTTGCATTTTTTAAAGTAACATTTCTCTCTCTCATTCATACATATATATAATCTTTATTGTAATTGCACGCTTTTTTACAAAGTAATGCACCCAGCAATTCCTTCAGATTATCATTTACTTTTAGATCTAAATAATTACTTTTATATTTAAGTAAAAAAGCAAAAAAAAATTTGAGAAATACAGAAAGATAAAAATTATATTTAGAGAGATTAAATACTATAGATTACATAGAGAAGTTAAAAAAATCTACTAAAATAATTTCACTCTCCCACTCTGCATATATATATATAAAGTATAATATTATAAACAGAAATTTATTTTTTTGTTTCTGATACTAGTTAGGGAAATTAGACTGTTTAATTTTTTACTACAAGGCGAAGGAAAAATGTTTTTTGTTACACTGAATAAGTTATCCAAATTGTTTTTGCTAATGATGTAAACTTTTTCTTTCTAATTAGACCCTTTCGCACTTCTGCATTTTATCTTCGCGATTTACATTTTCTACGCCATTGCTGGAAATCGTTATTTCACCCCTTGCTGATTGATGAAAAAGTTAAAAGAAAAATGAAAGAAAAAATGGGTAAAACATTGCAACATACATAATGTGGGTGTCTTAATGTATTTATATATGCATAACTGTAGTCTTAGGGGGTATTGCTAACTTTTCATTAACGGATTCTACGCTTTCGCATTGGATTTTTAAGATGGTTGTGCAATAACTATCAAGCTTGGACTATTTTTGTATAGTAATACCATGTTCTCTTTCAAGCATATGGATGCTTTCTAGAAGGGCTCTAGAGATTTCTTGAGCCACAAATCGAGCAAAGGAATTATCATTCACTCATAGTATGACGCACTTTGGTGGTTCTCTTTCAAGCATATGGATGCCTTCTAGAAGGGCTCTAGAGATTGCTTGAGCCACAAATCGAGCAAAGGAATTATCATTCACTCATAGTATGACGCACTTTGGTGATTTTGTCTTAAATTTTGAAATTGAAAATTTCCAAATTTTTGTTTCAAATTCTGCGGCTAGACGAATGGAATCCTAAGTTGGACCCCATTTGATAGTTGTATGAAGAAGTTACTGATATACCATTAACGATATAACAGAATTTGACTGTGTAAAATAGTAATAAGAAAATGCGACGCTACACTAGTTCGATAACAAAATAGTGTATCAATGTTCAGGTAGGTAGGTCTAGTGCAAACGTGGCCACTTCAAAAAGCCATCGCATTAGAAGCGTATCTTATGCTACCGGACCTCGCTGAATGTGTGTGTAATTGTATACACATACATATGTAATGTGCAGGCGTGCACCCAGGATTTTGTTTTGGGCTCAACAAATACTAAGACTTTATCGTTTCACAAAGCTTAGTATACCATTCTAAATTGAAAGAAGTAGAAAATGTACCTGAAGTCAAAATTTCATTTTAAATATGTTATTAGTTCTTTTCACATTTATTTATTCGGTTGCAATACGTAAAAGAGCATTAAAAGTAAAAAATACTAAAAAAATTATATATATATATGTATATGTAATATTAAAATCCCTTATTTACATATTTTAATATTAATTTAATAACTTTTGTTCATAAAGTACATTGGGGATTTGAGCGGTAATTCTGATTTTTCCCTCCAGACACGCTATAGACTTAATTCAGCCTCTGTCTGTACTACTTTAGCCAATAGTTAGCGCTTTCTCTTTAAACATGGGTATTTTTTTTCACGTGATCAATTGTGCTTAGGGATTATTCGTAGTCTTTTTACCTGAGAAATCCCTATTTGGAAAAGTGTATGTGGGCAGTATCACATTTGTCTGGGTGCACGAGGTTGTAAAAGTGCTTGCTTGTTGTATGGATTTAATGTATCACACCAGAAATAAAATGTGTTGTGCTTTTGAATGAGTCTCGCCCATATTACACACACACACACACACACACACACACACACACACACACACACATATATATATATATATATATTTACATACATATATATATATATATATATGTGTATGTATATGTATATATATATATGTGTGTGTATGTAAATATATATATGTATATGTATATGTATATATATATATATATATATATATATATATATATATATATATATATATATATATATATATATATATATATATATATGTGTGTGTATGTATATGTATATATATATGTGTGTATGTATATGTATATATATATATGTGTGTGTATGTAAATATATATATATGTATATATATATGTATGTATATATATGTATATATATATATGTATATATATATATATATATATATATATATATATATATATATATATATATATATATACATACATACATTAAAGTTTTTTGTCTGTCAATTTATCGATTATATAATTTATGTTAAATTCAATATTTTATGAGTTTTAACGAAACTAAACAGACTTTCTTGTTCTATTTTGTCTCTCAAATATATTCCTCCCCCTTATGTTGAGCATTTCGCTTATGAGTTTGCGGGGGGGGGGGATATGTGTGTGTGTGTGTGCGTGTTTGAGGTGAAAACAGAAAAACAATACATTAATGATGTATTTATTAAAAAAAATTATTCTTAAATGAACAGTAAAACAGTTCAAAATTTATAATTCTGCACAAATATATATATAATAATCAATTATTTAATAAAATATTTATTCTAGTACTTGCGATGTTTGATGCTACTGTAAATTTAGTTAATTTCCGCAAAACTTTCCAAACGGTCCGCATGTGACCCTCAAACTGCCATATAGTTACCCCTGGTCTTATGGTCTGCTTATTAATGTATATGAAGAACAAATGTGGTGCATTCCCCAAATACGAATTGAAAAACCAAATCGGGCCGGAAAATACATTGTCTTCTTTACGCATAAGATATGTAAGCGGAATTTTATTTGAGTTACGCAGTATTAGTAAACACATTGGGATATTAAAACGTGTATTTTATATTTCTTCTGTTTTGCTTAAAATATCTTTATTGCAGCCTTTTACTGCTGAGCAGATAGTATTTCAAGTTTAGGAATGAACCCGCCTAACAGCGAACATGCATGCATGCTATGTCATAACTTTTGCTTGATAGGTTTCATTTATTTCACAATATTTCGGTTTTTCAATTTCAACATTTAAAACGCTGAACCGAGTTTCAACATTTATGTTTTCAGCTGTGACTTTAGATGAGTTGAACCTAAATGTGTGCTCTTCATTTTAGCTTTGTCATTTCACATTCATTATTTCTACATTTTTCTGATTTTATTGTACTGTAGTTGTATTTTCTACATATTAATAATAATGGCAATGGACTGAACTTTGTAATAATGTTAAAGTTTTTTTCTCTTTGCTGTTCCTCACATTTATTCGAATATATAAAACGATTGTAGGCTGCAATTTCTAATATCAATGTTTCGTTTTTAGTAATGTTAAAACATAATATCCATATTTGCATTACTTTGAAATGTATGAATTTATTGATTATATGATTATATGATTTGAAATGTATAAATGTATATATAATGTATTATATGATATCAAAATATTTCTAGGTGTTTTCTATTAAACTTACTTACTTTATTGTCAAAATGGAAGTATTTAAAGGACAAATTTTACACTGCAATTGTCTTTTTCTATGCTGTTATAGTAAATATTTAAAGAGTTCAGAATTCTTTTATTTTGTTTATAAAGAAATTCATCTTCAGGCATCAAATTTTATTTCAAATGTAATCTGTAAAAATTATATTTGTTTGTATCGTACCTCAATGAACTTATGTTTTGAACCTCTTACTGAGTATAACAAAAGGTAGATTAAAGTTTAAAAACACAGTAGTTCAGTGTTAGTCTGTTACAATAAATCTTCAAAGAGTGTAAAAATGAGGAATTTGCACATGTGGGGGATTCGAACAACTTAGTGTTTTTCTGGTAATTTCAGACTCGTAGATTCCAAAAATGTTCTCAAAAATGTAAAAAACTGGGTCCATCATTTAAAAAATTAATTTTAAAGTTAAGCGAAAATCACGTGACATCAAAAAGCTCCGTGATTGGTTGTGATGTCATCGTTCATGCAGACCAATATTTTTGTATTGCTTTTAAGCGCGCACTATTTTCCGATTTTGTTTTTGCAAGTTCCTGAAATTTTCTAGCTATCAAAATTTATTTTTATTTAAACCTGAAGGTTTATTTTATCGATCTAGATAGCTTAGTTATCTCAATTTGTCATAAATGTCTCTTCTACCTGGATTTACCAATCAGACAACCTCCCGAAAATTGACAGCATGTCAATGTTTTCTTTCTTGGCAAAAAACCCGGATTTTATGGGAGCAGAAATACGAGGAATTAAAACCCAAAGGTGTGTAAAATCATTTATATTTTTTTTTCCAATTTTACTTAACATGTATTAATACTTTATTCATGCTAAACACAGCTCTTTTGTTTGTAAACACAAACAAGTCAAATAAATATACATATATCATATACGTACACATTTGTAGTTGCATCGTTTTTTATAAATAGAGACGGATGTAATATTAAAATAAAAATTAGAGGAGATATTTTTTGTGAGACCGGTCTCATTAGCCTTCGTGTTGCAAAAAGTAGACCGTAGCATTCCAAAACCAAACCCAAACAAAATAAATTCTTAGATATTTTAAATATGATGAAAAGAAATTTAAAATCTTTAAATGGTTTTACTTATTTATTTATATTTTTTTAAATAGCAATACAATTTTATTGCCTTTAATATTAATGTCAAATTAAAAAATGTATAAAATTTCTCAAATTAAATTTAATTTTTAAAGTAATATAATTATTAAGTATTTTAAAAATATTATACTTTTTTTTTTCAAATTAGTCACCAATTTAATCGAAAAATATCACTGTTACATTTGATACATAAGAAAGTATGAATCTCTGAAGAAAATATTTATAATACCTTGAAAATACATAACTTTTCCCTCCCCCGAGTTATTTATTAGATAATTATATGCTTTAGATATTTATATGTTTTTCGATATTTATATGCTTTATAAAATATTTATTGTACTTGAACTCTGTGATAATACTCGAAAATTAGCAGTTTTAAAAGTTAAATAGCAGTGGTTAATCAACAATCCTTTTAAAGGTATAGATATATTTTATATACTTTAATTGTTCTAAAATAGTAATATTTAAACAAATGCAAGCATTTATTTACCGAAAAATGGTCTTCACAAACCCATAGAGATGATTTATATGATAATTTGAGGTTTAATTTCTCATCCCTTTTCATCTCAGTTGTCCAGATTTTACGTGTATGTGGGTCTTTTGGGACGCTGAAAAATATTCTCATTGCAATTAGTTGTTGTATTTTTACAGAGTGGCACAATACAATATTTAGAGTATGATTTTTTAATGCCAGACATAACAAAAAAATGCTATTATATGCGATACTTTACACAAAAAACAAATTTAAAAGTCGCCTTTTAACATGTAAACAGCATAGGAGCTCGGTGTTTACATGAACGATGACGTCACAAACTCGGCGGAGATAAAGTAGCGTTTTTGAGAGACGTTAAAGAGTCCGCTATAAAACCCATTAGAAATCACTCATTAGGCCCCCAAATGAAAGAAAAATAGCTACTGTCCTGCTTACTTTTTTGTCTTCTATCGTTTAAAATCAAAATTAAAAAACGTGAAAATTCCTCATTGTATCATACCTCACCGAATTGACAATTTTTAGCTTACACATTGAACCTCTGACTGATTTTAACATGCAATTGATAGAGTTAAAATGCAATATTCTGTAATATATTGTTACAATAAATTTTGCAACAGCATATTACTGAACTTTTGTAATTCAGTAATACG